>CAWUFW010013123.1:0-495632 GCA_963921515.1 Calotriton arnoldi | reverse complement strand
GTCACATGTTATCTGTTTCCACCCTGTGGAGGAAATGTCTGATCCTGCCTCCCACAGCTTGTTGTGTGCAGCCAAGGACAAACTAAAGTGGCTTGGGGACTGACGCTGCAGGAGAAGGAGACTGAGAAGAACATTGTCCATGGTGACCTGTGTGATGGTTGCTGATCCCACAAAAGGATGGGGGTGACTGTTGCAATGGTGGTAGAGCTTGGTGTTATCTAAAGACAATCCTCTGGCGTAGCCGTAGAAGTGATGAGGGAAATGTCTGGCAGGGATGTAAGACCGAAGTGCTGTGGCCCTGTTTTCTTCAAAGCGTTTGAGGGCCGAATCAGCCTTTTTTGCAAATAGGGAGGACCCATCAAAAGCATATCCATGAGGATCCATGCACAGTTCAAGAAAAGCATGTGGATCGCATCCACGTGTAGTAATGGAGCACTACACTGGTGCTGACTGCTCGCTCCAAGCAGTCAGTAGTGTTCAGGTCAGCTTGAATAATGCATTTGGCTGCATCCTGGCCGTCTTCAATGGTTTGAGCCAAATTGGCCCTAAAATCTTCCAGCACTGCCAGCAAGATCCGACTGGCCATGTCCCCGAGGGCGTGCATATAACAGCCTAATAGGCAGACCACACTGACTGACCTCAAGGCCAAGCTGGCCGAAGAGAAAATCCGCTCCTGAATACCTCAATCCTTTTCAACTCCCTGCCTGGAAAAGTTGTGGGAATGCTTTAGGATTCACTTTGCTGGTGGAAACCTGGACCACCAAACACTCAGGAGTAGGACGCTGTATGAAAAAACCCGGTATGCCAGGCACTGGTGTGTGGGGTCTGGCCTCCTGCCTGTTCACCCGTAGACAAAAGCAACGCTTAGCCCAAGTGCCCATACAGGTGTTAGTCAGGGCTTCATTAAGTGGAAGCAAAAGCTCATATGAGGCTGTCCCAGAGCACAAATCCTGAGTGAGGACATTTGTCTTGACTTCAACTGAAGGCAACTGGAGGTCCAGGAGCTCATTCCTTCAACTAATCAATATAGCAACGGAAGCACTCTCCTCCATCAGGGATCCAACGGGTGATATTAACCCTGTATCAAGGAAAGTATCAAAGCCATTGGCCTCCTGTAAGCCAATATAGAAACTATCATCATCGTAATGTGGGGTAAATCATCTCCATTATCAGGCAGCACCAAACTCTGATCAGAACCCGAGTAAAAAAAAGATGATGGAGCCTCTGAAGACGGCTTTCTGGTGTAGGGAGTGTTATGCCTGAATCAGATCTTAAGGGAATTGGGTGCATTGGAGTGGAGTCAAGCATGACCTCAGCTGGGATGAAGATGGATTTGGTTAGGTTTCAGACATCAGGGTTGGCAGGACACTGGTGTGGAATTCGTATCTGGTTCAGGGGCTCAGAAAGTGCCAAGAACATATCTGGTCGACAGCAACTCGACTGGAGGCCTCTGTGGATACTTGGGGATGAAACTAGGAAATTCAGTTAGCAAGGGGACCAGTTGTGGAATCAGCACCTAATTCAGAGATCAGGAGCGAGATCTATTGGTACCTTGAGGCCCTCCAGACTTTTCTCTTGGCAGAGGGGCGGGGTGGGCCAGAATCCCACTTCAACTTTTTATGCTTCCTCTTCAACTTGGAATTTGACCTACTCGACAAAGAAGAAGTCCTGTGGCGGGAACAGCCTAGAGAGTGGGAATGTGTCTGAACCCTCAACTGCAGAGGATCTGTGAATTACACAAGGTTTTCAACTTTTTAAATTTTTTTGGCAATACACAGCCTGTGACGAATTGACTTTGGGTGCATGAGGTCGCATTCTTTGTACGACATTGAGTCGTGCCCGAGCCCAAATACCAAAGGCACACCTCATGTGGGTCCCTCACTGACATCTGTTTCCGATAGTCACAGCACAGTTTGAACCCTGCTGTCTTCCATGGGGACACTCCAAATAAGCTTTATTCGACAGATATATCATCAAAGCAAGATACAGAAAATAGTTCTTAAAACACATATATAAACACAGTTAAAAACCCCCATTTGTTTATAAAAAATAATTAAAAATCTGTCCATTAAAATAGTAAACATATGTTAAAACAGCTTAGGACGACTAAATATCTTAATACTATAAAACCACTAAGCACTTTACAGTACATCGTATTGCATAACACAGGGTCACAAATAGTTACATCGATGACATGCCCAAACGCACAAGTTACTAACTTGTGTAACGATATATCTGTAAGAGACAGTAGTTAGTGACAGATTCCTCACCTTAGAATATCCCCAGGCGTCAGGCTGGATCCGGAAAGTTTTTGCGTAGCAGTACCCTTGCGCGTCGGTAGGCGGCGTCGTGCGGCTCCGCGTCCGACGTTGGCGTCGTGGTCGCCGGGATGACGTCGCGGGCAGTACTTAGACGCCGCCCCTGCGCGCTGACGTCAGTTCTGTACACGACTTTCCGCGCCAGGAATGCAGAGCCATGCAAGAAGCTGACATAGGTGTCTGAAAAATACTAGGGCCCTGAAAGGGATGTCCTTAACCCTAGAAATCAGTTCGCAGAACGGGGAGGATGGGTGGGGCGGTGAGGAATCTGTCACTAACTACTGTCTCTTACAGATATATCGTTACACAAGTTAGTAACTTGTGCATCTGAAAGAGACACGTTAGTGACAGATTCCTCACCTTAGAATAGATACCCCAGCAATACCAACCCCGGTGGTGGGTCTGCGAACAAAGATCAGACAAGGAAGTCCTGGAGGACAGAACGGCCAAAGAAGCCGTCCCTCCGGACCTGACTGTCAAGGCAGTAATGCTTTGTAAACGTGTGCAGCGAGGCCCACGTAGCTGCCTGACAGATATCCTGCAGCGGAACACCGCGGCCCAAAGCCGTGGTAGCAGCCGTTGCCCTGGTGGAATGGGCACGCAGCCCAACAGGAGGCTCCTTCTTAGCCAAAGAATAGCAGGCTTTGATACACAAGGTTACCCAGCGGGAGATGGTTCTCTTGTGCACCGCCCAACCTTTTTTGGCGCCCACGTAGTCAACAAAGAGCTGGTCATCCACCTGGAAATGGCGTGTGCGGTCGATGTAAAAGGAAAGCGCACGTTTTGGGTCCAGACGGTGGAGCCTCTCTTCCTCTCTGGAAGGATGCGGAGGCGGAAAGAAGGTGGGCAAAGTGATTGTCTGCCCAATGTGGAAGGCAGTAACCACCTTTGGCAAGAAGGACGGACGCGTCCTAAGAACAACCTTGTCTGGATGGACAGACAGAAAGGGAGGTTTACATGATAGAGCCTGGAGCTCACTCACCCGCCGAGCGGAGGTGACGGCCACCAGAAAGGCAGTCTTCAGAGTCAGAAGACGAAGAGGACAGTTATGTAGAGGCTCAAAGGGAGCGCCATAAGAAAGGTAAGAACCAAGTTCAAGTCCCACTGAGGCATCACAAACGGAACAGGAGGGAAGAGGTGTGTAATGCCTTTTAGAAACCTGTTAACAACAGGGGACTTGAAAAGGGAGGGCTGATCAGGAAGCCTGAGGAAGGCCGAAATGGCACAAAGATAGCCCTTGATGGTACCCAGGGCAGAACCCTGTTGGGCCAGGGAAAGAAGGAACAGGAGAACCTCAGAGAGAGGGCAAGAAAGGGGATTCACAGCCTTTGCTGTGCACCATGCCACAAACTTGTTCCACCTGCAGGCGTATACCACCTTAGTGGAGGGACGCCTGGCTGCCAGAATCACATCACAAACTTCGGGAGGCAAGTCGAAAGGAATCAACTGCCGCCGCTCAATCTCCCACGCAAGCAGGTGGAGGCTGGACAGGTTCGGGTGGAGGACCGTCCCCTGCTGCTGCGACAGAAGATCCTCCCGAAGAGGCAGACGGATCGGGGGATCTACGCTCATACTGAGTAGCTCGGGATACCAAACTCTTCGAGCCCAGTCCGGAGCCACAAGAATGACTTGGGCCCGGTCGTGCCGAATCTTCTTCAACACTCTGGGTAGAAGTGGTATAGGCGGAAAGGCGTACAATGGACCGCAACTCCACTCGTGACGAAAGCGTCGCCGGCGAGTGCCGCCTTGGAAATTCCAACGCGCAGAACTGATGACATTGCGCGTTCTCTTCGGTGGCGAATAGATCTAACCAAGGCTCTCCCCACTGTAGAAAGAGTCCTTGCGCCACTTCCGAGTGAAGACGCCATTCGTGATCCATCATGCACCTGCGGCTGAGTTCGTCCGCCCTGGCATTCACGGAACCTGCCAGGTGTTGAACCATCAGGAACATGCCCTGATGTTCCAACCATGTCCAGAGGCGCAGAGCCTCCTGACAAAGGGTCCACGACCCCACCCCGCCTTCTTTGTTGCAGTACCACATGGCGGTGGTGTTGTCTGTGAACACCTGCACTACCTTCCCTTTGACAGAGGGAAGGAATGCCTTGAGTGCAAGTCGGATCGCCCGGAGCTCCAGAATGTTGATATGGAGCCGGGACTCCGCCCGGAGACCAGAGGCCTCTGATCTCCGCCTCTCCCATGTGACCGCCCCATCCCAGAAGGGACGCGTCCGTCACAACTGTGTGCTCTGGCTGGGGAAGGGAGAGGGATCTGCCCATGACCCACTGCCGGTTCGAGAGCCACCACTGCAATTGTTTTGCAGTCCCCTCCGAGATCTGGACGTGATCGGACAGGTTGCCCTGGTGCTGCGCCCACTGGAACTTCAGGTCCCACTGCAGAGCCCGCATATGCCATCTGGCATGAGTGACCAGCAGGATGCAGGAGGCCATGAGGCCCAGCAGCCTCAGGGTCATCCGTACCGAAACCCAGGATAAAGGCTGAAAGATCGGAATCATAGCCTGAATATCCCGGACTCGCCGTTCGGGAGGATAGGCCCGAAACTGCGTCGTGTCCAGAACTGCTCCGATGAAAGGAGCTGTGGAGAAGGAATCAGAAGCGACTTCGGCACATTGATGGAGAACCCCAGCGAGTGCAGGAGTTCGGCCGTAGTCTGGAGGTGGGAGACGACTGCCTGGGACGAGCCCGCCTTCAGCAGCCAGTCGTCGAGGTAGGGGAAGACTGGAAACCCCTGCCCGGCGCAGATGAGCTGCGACCACCGCCATCACTTTCGTGAACACCCGAGGGGCACTTGTAAGGCCAAAGGGAGCACGGTGAACTGAAAATGCTCGAGGCCTACTGTGAACCGCAGGTAACGCCGGTGGGCCGGCAGGACGGGGATGTGAAAATAAGCGTCCTGCAAGTCCAACGCTACCAACCAGTCTCCAGGGTCGAGGGCAGTCAAGACCTGAGCTAGGGTGAGCATCTTGAACTTCTCCTTCCGGAGGAAGCGATTGACGTTCCGGAGGTCCAAGATAGGACGCATGTCCTCCTTGTCCTTTTGGGCACCAGGAAGTAGTGGGAGTAGCAACCACGACCTACTTCTGGGGTCGGAACATGCTCGATGGCCCTCTTGGCCAAGAGGGCCGTGACTTCCTTCTGTAGAAGTACCAAGTGATCCCCTGACATGCAGTGGAATTGAGGTGGCATGGCTGGGGGGTGGTCTCGAAGGGAGGGAGTAGCCCCTTCGGACAATGTCCAAGACCCACCTGTCCGAGGTGATGGGACGCCAGTGGTGAAGGTGATGGCGGACCCTGCCCCTACTGGCGTGCCGTGCACCGGAAAGGAGGGACTAGGAGGGCTTGGAGGCCGCGGACGGGTTGGAGGTGGTGGCCTGACCCGCACGCTGGTTGCCCGAACCGCCACGGCGGTATCCACGTCCTCGGCCACGCGTAGGCGCTTGCTGTGCGGGCCGGTGGTTGGGCATCTGACGTGACTGGGCGCCCCTTCCGTGGCCACGAAAGGGGCGAAAAGCAGAGCCGAGCGGAGGGCGTACAACAGAAAGGCCCAGGGACTTGGCCGTAGCCCGTGAGTCCTTAAACCGCTCCAGCGCATGGTCTGCCTTTGAACCAAAAAGACCGAGCTCCATCAAAGGGCATGTCCATGAGTGTATTCTGGACATCACCCGAGAAACCAGTTGTTCTCAGCCAGGCGTGGCGACGGAGCGCCACCGTCGTAGCAAGCGATCTGCCCAGCGAGTCGGCGGTATCAAGGCCACAACGGATGGTGTATTTAGCCGCATCTCGCCCTTCCACAATGGCGCGGGTAAGCAGTGTCTGGACCTCCTCAGAACACTGCGGCAAAACAACCGCCACCGAATCCCACAGGCAGTGGGTATATCGGCCCAAAAGGCAAGCGGTGTTGACGGACCGCAAGCCAGCACTGGAGGAAGAAAAGCCTTCTTCCCAAATTGGTCCAGGCGTTTGGATTCCCTATCCGGAGGGCGGTAGGGGAAGGCGGTTTGGGAGGCAGAGGCTTGGACAACCAAGCTCTCAGTGGTGGGATGTTGGGAGAGAAACAGGGGGTCGCCCGGAGCAGGGCGATGGCGTCGGGCCACGTTCCTATCCACAGGAGCCCTGTGGTGGGTTTGGACCAGGTACCCAAAAGAACGTCAGTGAGTGCATCATTAAACGGCAGCACAGTCTCCGAAGAGGAAGCCGCCGGCTGAAGCACTTCTGTCAGGAGGTTAGTCCTGGCGGCCACAGTAGACAACTGGAGATGTAAGGCTCCAGCAGCTCTACTGCAACACCGTTGCAAAATTAGCCCCCTCCTCCGTAGCCACGGGAGGAGACAGCATGCCAGTGTCAGGGAGGTGTCTAGACCACTGGCATCCCCAAGTTCCTCAACCCAGTCCGGGTCAAACTCACATTGTTGCGTGAGAGGGTCCTCAGACCCCTCCCAGCTCTCCTGGTCCTCCTCTGGTTCAAAAATATGGAGGAGGAGGGACATTTCGGGACCCAAGGTCTCATCGGCGCCGGAACCGGCGTCGGACGACGTCGATCCGGCTCCATGTCCGGAGCCAGAGAGAACCGGGAGACGACGTCGTCCGGAGCCCCGGACGGCGTCAGGAGCGGCACCGGGGACATTGGCGTCGGCGGAGGCGTGGTTAGGTCAACCGGCGCCGATGTGGGTTGCGGCACCACCGGAGCCGGGATCGAGGCTGGGGCCGGAGCCGAGGCCGGGATGAAGGCTGGTGGGACAAGTTACGCCGGGACCGGAGTCGGACGGCGGCGCCGGGGCAACCCCATCAGGGCCCTCGGGGCCCGAAGGCGCACGGAGGGACCTGGAAGGCCCGAAGAGGCGGGCCATGGCCGACAGGAATTCCTGTATTTCGGCCTGAGTCGCCCCCGACCCCGGAAAGAACGGGTAATTCGGGGGCGGCTCTACAGGCATGTCCGGGGCCGCGGGGACGGTGCCGATTGGGGCCTCAGCCGAGTCGCGAGACCGGTGAGGCGAAGTCTTAGAGCGATGACGCCGCTTAGACTTCTTGTGCTTCGACTTACCGGAGGAGCGCGAAGACTTGGATTCCGACGAACGGTGGGGACTCCGCGTCCGGCCCCTCGACCTCTCCGGGGACCGGGGCTTGGTGCGGCGCGGAGCCGACTGCCGGACCTCGAGCAGCTTTCGAGACCGCTCTCGCAAAGCCTTTGGATGAAGTTTCCGGCAGTCAGGGCACGACTTCGTGTCGTGGTCTCGGCCGAGACAGAAGAGACACTCGAGATGCGGGTCCGTGATCGACCTCATGCGAGCACAGGCCTCGCAGAGCTCAAAGCCGGGCATCCCTACGACACCTTAGGAGTCGTGAAGACTCGTTGGAGAAACAGTGAAAAATCACAAAAAGGATAGTCAAAAATTGACTAGGGCACTGCTCTTCCCGGATCTGCGCTTACTGGCGCGGAAAAAGAAGAACTGACGTCAGCGCGCAGGGGCGGCGTCTAAGTACTGCCCGCGACGTCATCCCGGCGACCACGACGCCGACGACGGACGCGGAGCCGCACGACGCCGCCTACCGACGCGCAAGGGTACTGCTACGCAAAAAACTTTCCGGATCCAGCCTGATGCCTGGGGATATTCTAAGGTGAGGAATCTGTCACTAACGTGTCTCTTTCAGATATATCAGAACAGTACCACTGCATCTAGCAAGCGTGTAGCCAGCTCCACAAATACATATACAAAATAATAGTACAGATACAGGCCTTCAACCTACAAGAAGGGTAAACAGCGTTTATTTCGCATGCGGAACAACGCATGCCATAACAACGCATGCCATAACAACGCGGTCGTTACAACGACCGCGTTGTTATTTCGCATACCGTTACAACGCAAGTCGGAAAAACAACTTGCGTTAGGGGGCAGAAGGTGTTGGATTTAAAATCCAACACCTTCCCTAGTGTCCGCACAGACTGGAGTTGGAATAGTAAATTATACTATTCCAACATCCAGCGCCCCCTACAGCAAGTCGTTGTTCCGACTTGCGTTGTAACGGTATGCGAAATAACGCGGGCGCTGTAATGGCATGCGTTGTAAACACATGCTAAAAAAAGGTACATATTCTACAAGAAGTGCCTGTGATCTAATGGCCCATGTCCATCCCAGGAACTTTGCCATTGCAATGACGATGGGGATTAAGGTTTCCGAGCGCAATAATCTTAGCGCAACATCATTCCTTCTGGTGCCCAATAATCTGCAAATTGGTGTCAGGCACGCTCGGCGGGGTGCAGCATAAGCTGGACATGCAAACAGCAGATGAGCCAGTGATTCCGATTGGGCGCGGCAAATAGGACAGGATTCGTCACCAACATTGCCCCATCTTGCTGTAAACGATCTTACAGGTAATGAGCCTACCCTAAATTGGAAGTATAACTTCCGATCATGCGGCTTTGTTATGGTATCCCAGTACTGTTCCAACCATGAGGTTGGTTTGACTTCTAGGAACCTTCCCGTAAGTGAAGAGGTGTCACTGTTCCTATAAGCATTTTGGGTCACCCAATTCCAGTACTTTTCTTTTAGAATCGCCTTGGGGGGGAAACGGGGAACTCGCTGGATTCTCCCATTGTGCTGCCATACCAATACTTATTAGGGAGGCTCTAACCTACTGCAGCCAATTTATTTTGTTAAAGCGGTCTGCTCTAATTAAGCCCTTAAGACCTGCAGCGTAGGATGCCAGTTCTGGTGTACACCAGATTCGCCGCCAGTGAAGTAAAGGACGTAGTCTTGCTATGTCTGCCAGTGCCTTCCTACCTAGATCATAAAGCAGTGGGCGCACTGGGGTGCTTTGCGGGAGGTTAGTGATCTTACGCAGGAACCTATTTTCTGCAGCTGTTAACTTATAAAGATTCAAATACTCCCAAAGCTCGGCTCCGTATACGGCGGAATTGACCACTTTCATGTTATATATTTGAAGCACTGGACTAATTGGTTTTGTCAAAGAGGTGTTAAACTCAGTTTGCAGGGTTCCAGCCAGTTGCCGGTGCTTCAACAAGGCCATGTCAAGCTGCCGGTTCCACCTCATGTCCCTCTGCATAGTGACCCCCAGATAAGTAAATCGGTGACTTGTCCTAGCCGCTTGTTTAACAGTATGCCTCCTCTGAATGCTCTATGAGGGTTAAAGGACATAAATTTCGTTTTTGACACGTTAATTACCAGGCCCCGTAAACAACAGAACTCCTCAAAAAGTAGCAGAGCTCGTTGGAGACCGCTCAGCGTTTTTGAGATAATTAACGTGTCATACGCGAACATTAAAATGGGAATTTTAACACCAGCTAGAGCAGGGGAGTCAGTTGGAGACTCCAGGAATTTTGCTATCCCGTGGATAAACAGAGAAAACAGTGTGGGTGCCATTACACAACCTTGGCGCACACCTTTCTCTATGGGAAAGGGATTCGTAACAATACCCTGCAAGCCCCTGCGAATTTGGGCATAGTTGCCCTCATGAAGTTTAGCAATGAGGGATAACAATTCGGGGGACATCCCCATCTCATGCAGTACTACCCATAATTTGCTACGGGAGACGAGGTCGAAGGCTGATTTGAGATCCACAAAGGCAGCATACAAGCTGTCCTTGTCCAGGACCACCGTCTTCCAGTATAGCAAGATAAATCGAAATACTTGGTCAATAGTACTGGTATTTGCCCGAAAGCCAGCCTGCAGTGGGGATAAGATACCCTGCTCGTCTATCCAGTCCTGCACTTTGTTTAAGACTAACCGCCCCATTATCTTTTGCAGGGAATCTATTAGGCTGATAGGCCTATAGTTTCCCGAGGGAGATTTATCCCCTTTTTTAAAAACGGGGATAATCTCAGCCCCTTTCCAGAAATCTGGGATTGATGCACCCTGGGCAATTGCGTTAACCAACAGCACTATGTACCGACACCATTTGGTCTTGTCATAAAGGAATAGATCTGCAGGGATACCATCTGGGCCCGGTGCTTTTCCTCCCATTACAGCTCCCAGGGCGAGGCTGACGTCAGCCTCGTCAAAAACCGGGCCAGGATAGTGCGACTATGGTGACTCCTCCACCTCACTTTCATCTGTGCTACGGGCATATTGGGGTTTAAAATGGATAACCCACTGGTCCTGGCTTACGTGATTTTGCGGCTGAGATGGCTGGCCACCTCTGTCCCACTGTACTACATTCCAGAACTGTTTAGAACTTTTGCTTGCACATGCCCGTCTGAGGTCCTGCCATCTATTCTCGTCCCATGCTTTCTTGGCCTTTTCCTGGGCTCTCCTGTAAGTTTGCCTTAGAGACCGTACTTTGCCGGGGTCCCCTTCTCTTATCGCATCCCCTAAAGATCTGCGCGCCACTTTACAATCTTCATTAAACCACTGGCAAGCTTTCTTTGGTTGGGTTCCCTTAGCCTTACTTTGCCTAACGAACTAAGTGCGTAGCTGGGCAAAAAATGTATCATGGATGCCAATAATAGACTCAGAAATCACAGGATTGGCCACACACGCCTCTAGCTCAGCTATCGCACCGTCAATGTCTAAAGAGATCTTAGCTAGAACATCAGGTTTCTCAAGTATGTTAACCCATTTTAGTCGTCTCATGTCATTTGTGGGACCGACATCGAGAGTGAGCAATTCACTACCTGACTGAGTGAGCTCTCTCTGTGGCAGCAAATCAAGGTCGCACATAGTGGGTTGTGGTCGCTCTCTATCCGCTCTCTTACAACCATATCCCTAAGAGCATGCCACAGTTGCAAGTTGGTCAATAGATAGTCTATGCGGCTAGCACTGTGACCATTATTAAATGTGCTGGCCCCATGTCTATGAGATGGGCATCTTCCATTTGCTGCCCGTAGACCTTTCTCCAGGCAGATGGAATTTATTTGAATAGCCACATCCGACCATTTTTTTATGGGTGCTAATTCAAGTTTAGGGATACCCCACTGAGCATCTTCCTCAGCAGTGAGATCACATTTCTCGTTTGTGAGAGGCTCAAAAGACACATTAAAATCACCAGCGCTTAAAACTTTGGAACCCCCTGTGAGAAGTTGGCCTGGTATATGCTGTCCACTAATTAAAGTGGGCACCTTGCACCAGTCCAAACGACCCTTATTGATGATTAGGTTAAAGACAACCTTTATAGAAAGCTATCCTAGTGGTAGCTGTGGAGAGCAGCCTTCAGGCTAAGTTTTGAAGGAATGTAAAGCAGCATGTTTTACCAGTATATAACCTCCTGAATGACCAAATGAAAGGAGAACCACACCAGGTGTATATAAAATATATGTATTTATTACTAAACACTCTCTACTAACCTCTTTATGAGATTAGAGAACAATACACACAATATTAAATCACTAGAACGACAGTAAATAGCACAATACACAGCGGGCTCCAGGGGGAGACCGAACCATATACTAAGAAAGCAGTATAAGAACCACGACTTGACTAGACACAGTGCCTAGAGCACGTAGAATCGCTGGGACCCCAAGGAACCACCCAAGGTAGTGACACAGGGGACCCACGGAGGACGGGTGCAGTGTGGGAACACAGACGCGCGCTCCGTACAACTCTATGGGAAAGTCGTGGTTGGAATTTTAAAGATTAAGGACACTTAGGAGAGGACTTCAAGCAAACCCAGCTAAACATAGAAGGTTCTAAGGCCAGCACCCTTGAGAGTACCGAGGTACTCGTGTTACCTATCCCAGAGGAGCCGGGTGCATAGGGGTCAAGTGGTGTCGGAAACCCTCGTCGTTTTCAATGGCGTGATGCGAGAAAGTACTGCTGCAGTGGAGAAGAAAAGTGTCCGGTGTGATCCAAGCCTGGATCGGAGATCAGAAGAACCTGAAATCAGAGGGGACAAAGTCTGGGTCACTTCACGTGACCAGGAGCGGAGCAATCGAATGCCCACTGATGTCGGGTGCTTCAGGTGCGATGAGGTGAAGCTTGACTCTGCAGCCAAGGGGACCAGGAGACGTCTGCGACGACCACAGTCCGGATTTGAGCTGTCCCACGAAGGATGTCGAGTGCTGGGGGGTCAGTGTCCGGATTGAACACCAACAAGCCTTGGCAACTGCAACCCACGCGGTCAGAGGAAAGATGCTTCTGCGAGGACCAGCAAGGTCCTGGGGACTCCCCAAGCGAGGGAGATTCAGGGCACATCTGGAGCAACCAGGGAAGCCCACTGAAAGTTAAAGTTGCCTTCTTAGGGACCCACAGGCCAACGGACCAGGGATCGCGAAGGGACCTCGAGCTGAATCACGAAATACCAGCCCACGGAACACTCGTGGAGTGTAGGCCAGTAATCTTCGGTGGAATTGCTTCTCGGGGTCAGGACTACAAGTAGCCTAAAGCACAGCTTCAGGGATCGCCGAAAAGCATATGCTGCTGCAAATGTACACGGTGCCCAGGGGTACGGGGTTCACTGTCCCCACGAGGGATACGGGCCTCAGAATTGCTGAGAGCGCAGATCGATCTCGGAGACCTCGGGAACCCACCTCCTGTGTTGCAGAAATCTTCGGAGTCCTTCGGGAGCTTCGTAGATGCAAACCGGTCAGATGCGTTTAGGTGCCTGCTCAGCAGGGGAGTAACTCCTTTACTCCAAGGGAGATTCTTCAGTCGTCCAGCAAAGCGTAGATCGTCGAAGGTTACTTGGTTTCTGTAGCAGAGATTAGTCCAGGTAATATCTAAAGTCCTGTAGCCAGGGGTTCTTACTTTATACCCAAGGAAGGGGTGGGACAAACTATGGGGACCCACCTATGGGAGGGTAAGGAAAGAGGGGTGGCTACACCCATGTCCTTTGTCCAGTTTCGTGCCAGAGCAGGAGCAAATGGCTCCTGCAACCGGTTTGAGCTGGACTATGCACAGGGACACCAAATGTGATCCCAGTGCAGACATCAAAGCACTCTGAGAGTGCACCCACTCAGCCCCAATACACTAAAGCCTGTCTGGGAGGTGGTCACACCTCCCTGTGACAGGAAAGCTATTGTCAAGCCTTCCCCTGCCGGAGTTTCGTCCAGCAGCAGGAGGGCAGACTCGTGTCTGTGGCTGGCAGCATCCATTTTGTGATGCCAGGGTTCTGTGAAGCTGGTACCGGGTGTACCGGTGTTGCCATATTTCTCCCTCTAAGAGGGTGGAATCATACCTCCCACACCAGTTACTGGTGTGGAGGTATGATTCCAAGGTGTTTGACACCAAACACGACATGTTTCCATGCAACCGTTTTAAAGTTAGCATTTACCGCGAGGTTATAATGCACTTAAGTATATATGGTTGGCTGCATCACAAACAACCCCGGAATATAGGTTCCGAAGGCTGCAGAGGGGCTCTGCTCATGCATGGGCACCCTCTCACATAAAACCCAGCACCCTGCCTTCAGGATTGATATGGCCTGAATTAGGGGTGACTGATAGGTTTATATGTGCAGTGATTAGGATAGATATAGTGAACCTATATCTAAGTAAGGGGCGCATGCACCACCTTACACAGGCTGCAGTAGCAGACCTGTGGTGTCATTTTAAATGGTCTCTCAGGGGTGGCATAATACATGCTGCAGCCCCTGGGAGGCCTCTGGGGTACCTATGCCCTGGGCACATAGTATACCATATACTAGGGACTTATAAGGGTACCCCAGAATCCAATCTGGAGTGTACCTAAAGTACATGAACAACCAATTTAGGGAGAAAGCAGATAGACTGGGGTCCTGAATAGCAGGATCCCAGTCAGACTAAGTCGAAAACCAGCAAAACACCAGGAAAAAAGGGCGGGTAACTATGCAGTCAGATTCCACCTTCCTACACCCCCAGAATACCGGTCTAATAAATCATCGAGAGCCGCAAAGACTTCCGACTTTTTCCCCTTTGATCCTCTCGCGTAGACATTATAAATGTCAACTACATCTTGCTGACCCCACTTCAACCTGATTGTAAGAATATCTTTACTCTGAGTCTGTAGTATCTGGATATCAAAGCCAATCGTTTGGCGGACCCAAATTGATAGACCCCCTGAGGGTCGACTTTTCCCCCCACTAATAGTTGGAATATGGTAATTTAAGTAGCCTATACAGAGGAGGGGATCCACCAGCCAGGTTTCCTGAAAGAGACAGATGTCGAAATGCTCGATAAAGGTATGCCAATCGGGAGATGTAACCTTGGTCCTCAGCCCAGCTATATTCTAAGATATCACGGATATCCCAGATGGAGTTTGGGAACCTAGCCTAACCTATGCCCATTGGGAGTATTAGGTGATTCGTCGCTAGGAACCCGCATCCCTACGGGCAAAAAAAGGTGCTGTCACTATGTTCCTGGGAGCCAGGTCAGGGATGATGCACGGGAGCTGGATACTAGAGGGGGTATGAGAGGGGGTTTCCCTGCGAATTGGAAAAATAGCATGAAATCCCAGATGGTTTTGGGGCTTGCTCTGCAGTCAGTCGTTAGCCTCCAGAGTAGAACATCCCGCTAAACAGGGAGGTAGGTGCCCAGATGGTCGGCAATTGGGACTGCTAGGTGGAAACCGCCTGAACTGGATGGAAGAGCTTTCTGGAGGGTAAGTGCGAAATTCTAGGGCAAGGAGATTTTCAGCTAGGTCAGGCCCCTTCAATGTGAGCTCAATACAATCTAATGGTTGGGCTCGGGAGGTGAGTCTATATGCCCTAGTAATATCTTCCCGAATAACTGAGCGGCAGCCCCTAAAGTGGCGAATCCAATGGATGACTTTGTTAGTCAGGGAGTCTGCGTTTTCATTGCCGCTTCTGGCATTATACTTAGGTACGTTAACCATATAGATTTTAGGAGCTTGGGACAAGTTGGAATTAGACGGGTCAGTCGATCGTTCTTGTTGGCTATTCAAAGAATTATGTACCAGTGGTAAAAAAGGAGGTCTGCTACGGGTGAGATGAACAAGTTACTTACCTTCGGTAACGATATATCTGTAAGAAACATTAGTAGTGATAGATTCCTTACCTTAGAATATCCCCAGGCGTCAGACTGGATCCGGAATGTTTTCGTCAGCAGTACCCCTGTGTGTCGGTAGGGGCGTCGTGCGGCTCCGAGACCGTCGCTGGCGTCGTGGTCGTCGAGATGACGTTGCGGGCGCTACTTGGACACCGCTCCCGCACGCTGACGTCAGTTCTGTACACGACTTTCCGCGCCAGGAACGCAGAGCAATGCAAGATACTGACCACTGGTGCATTGAAACTAGGGCCCTGAAAGGGATGACCTTAACCCTAGAAATCAGTTCGCAGAACGGGGAGGATGGGTGGGGCGGTAAGGAATCTATCACTACTAATGTTTCTTACAGATATATCGAAGGTAAGTAACTTGTTCATCTGAAAGAAACACATAGTGATGGATTCCTTAGCTTAGAATAGATACCCCAGCAATACCAACCCCGGTGGTGGGTCTGCGAACTAAGATCACACCAGAAAGTCACGGAGAACAGAACGGCCAAAGAAGATGTCTCTCCGGACTTGGCTGTCCAGGCAGTAATGCTTGGTAAACGTGTGCAGCGAGGCCCACGTGGCTGCCTGACATATGTCTTGCAGGGGGACACTGCGTCAAAATGCAGTAGTGGCTGCAGTAGCTCTGGTGGAATGAGCACGCAGCCCCACCGGAGCTTCTTTTTTAGCCAAAGAGTAACAGGCTTTGATACACAAGACAACCCAGCGGGAGATGGTTCTCTTATGGACCGCCCGACCTATCTTGGTGCCAACGTAGCCAACAAAAAGCTGGTCATCCACCCGGAACTGCTGTGTGCGGTTGAGATAAAAAGAAAGCGCACGTTTTGGGTCCAGACGGTGGAGCCGCTCTTCCTCTCTGGAAGGATGCGGAGGCGGAAAAAAGGTGGGCAAGGTAATAGTCTGCCCAATGTGAAAGGCCGTAACCACTTTTGGCAGAAAAGGAAGGACGGGGCCTGAGCACAACCATGTCCAGATGGACTGAAAGGAAATGAGGCTTACAGGAAAGAGCCTGGAGCTCACTCACTCGCCTGGCGGAAGTGATGGCCACCAGGAAGGCAGTCTTTAACGTCAAAAGACGAAGAGGACAGTTGTGAAGGGGCTCAAAAGGAGCGCACATCAAGTACGTCAGAACCAGATTCAAGTCCCACTGAGGCATCACGAAAGGAATAGGAGGAAAAAGGTGTGTACTGCCTTTAAGAAACCTATTTACAACAGGGGACTTGAAAAGAGAGGGCTGATCAGGGAGCCTGAGAAAGGCCGAAATAGCAGAAAGATAGCCCTTGATAGTGCCCAGAGCAGAGCCCTGCTGGGCCAAAGAAAGAAGGAACAGTAGAACCTCAGAAAGAGGGGCAGAAAGGGGATCCACAGCCTTTGCTGTGCACCATGCCACAAATTTGTTCCACCTGCAGGCGTATACCACTTTAGTAGAGGGACGCCTGGCTGCCAGAATAACGTCACAAACTTCAGGAGGCAAGTCGAAGGGAATCAACTGCCGCCGCTCAATCTCCACGCAAAGAGGTGGAGTCTGGACAGGTTCGGGTGGAGGACCGTCCCCTGCTGCTGTGACAGAAGATCCTCCCGAAAAGGCAGTCTGATCGGGGGATCCATGCTCATACTGAGTAGCTCGGGATACCATACTCTTCGAGCCCAGTCCGGAGCCACAAGAATGACTTGGGCCAGGTCGTGCCTGATCTTCTTCAGCACTCTGGGCAGAAGTGGTATAGGCGGAAAGGCGTACAACAGACCGCAACTTCACTCGCGACGAAAAGCGTCGCCGAGTGAGTGCCGCCTTGGAAATTCCAACGCGCAGAACTGATGACATTGCGCGTTCTCTTCGGTGGCAAATAGATCTAACCAAGGCTCTCCCCTCTGCGGAAAGAGACCTTGCGCTACCTCCGAGTGAAGACGCCATTCGTGATCGAGCATGCACCTGCGGCTGAGTTTGTCCGCCCTGGCGTTCAGAGAACCTGCCAGGTGTTGAACCACCAGGGACATGCCCTAATGTTCCAGCCATGTCCAGAGACGCAGAGCCTCCTGACAGAGGGTCCACAACCCCACCCCGCCTTGTTTGTTGCAGTACCACATGGCGGTGGTGTTGACTGTGAACACCTGCACTACTCTTCCCTGGACAGAGGGAAGGAATGCCTTTAGTGCAAGCCTGATCGCCCGCAGCTCCAAAAGGTTGATATGGAGCCGGGACTCCGCCGGACACCAGAGGCCTCTGATCTCCGCCTCTCCCATGTGGTCGCCCCATCCCAGGAGGGACACATCCGTCACCACTGTGAACTCCGGTTGGGGAAGGGAGAGGGATCTGCCGTCGACCCAATGCCGGTTCATGAGCCACCACTGCAATTGACGTGCAGTGCCCTCCGAGATCTGGACGTGATCGGACAGGTTTCCCTGATGCTGCGCCCAGTGGAACTTCAGGTCCCACTGCAGAGCCAGCATACGCCACCTGGCATGATTGACCAGCAGGATGCATGAGGCCATGAGGTCCAGCAGCCTCAGAGTCACTCTGACCGAAACCCGGGACAAGGGCTGAAAGATGGGAATCAGAGCCCGAATGTCCCGGACTCGCTGTTCGGGAGGATAGACCCAAAACTGCGCCGTGTCCAGAACCGCTCCGATAAAGAGGAGCTTCTGGGAGGGAATCAGGTGCGACTTCGGCACATTGATGGAGAACCCCAGCAAGTGCAGGAGGTCCACCGCAGTCTGGAGGTGGGAGACGACTGTCTGGGCGAGCCCGCCTTCAACAACCAGTCGTCGAGATAGGGGAAGACTGAGACCCCTGATCTGCGCAGATGAGCTGCGACCACCGCCATCACCTTGGTGAACACCCGAGGCGCTGGTAAGGCCAAGGGGAGCACGGTAAACTGAAAGTGCTCGTGGCCTACCATGAACCGCAGGTAACGCCTGTGGGCTGGCAGGAAGGGGATGTGGAAATAGGCGTCCTGCAAGTCCAACACCACCATCCAGTCTTGTGGGTCGAGAGCAGACAAGACCTGAGCTAGAGTGAGCATCTTGAACTTCTCTTTGCGGAGGAAGCGATTGACGTTCCGGAGGTCCAAGATAGGACGCAGGCCTTTGTCCTTCTTGGGTACCACAAAGTAGTGGGAATAACAACCACGACCTACTTCGTGCGTCGGAACGCGCTCGATGGCCCCCTTGGCCAAGAGGGCAGCAACTTCCTGCTGAAGAAGCACCAAGTGATCCCCTGACATGCAGTGGTATTGAGGTGGCATGGCTGGGGGGGTAGTCTCGAATGGGAGGGAGTAGCCCCTTCGGACTATCTCTAAAACCCACCTGTCCGTAGTGATGGTGCGCCAGTGGGGGAGATGATGGCGGAGCCTGCCGCCCACTGGCGTTTGATGGGCCTGAAAGTTTGGACTAGGAAGGTTTGGAGGCAGAGGTGGCGGGGGTGGTGGTCTGACCCGCCCGCTGGCCCCTTTGTCCGGCGAACATCCATTACAACGCATGCGTTACGTCGCATGCGTTTACGTCGCAAGCGTTACAACGCAAGCGACGTTACTACGCGGACCATTACGCCGCGTACCATCACATCACATGCGCATTTGGTGTAATGGACGCGAGGCGGGCGGCACGGACGAGCACCGGGAAAGAGGCGGAGGACCACCCGGACGACACGAGGAGAGAGAGGTAAGGAGGATTGTGCTTAGAGTGTAGTGTTTAGGGTTTAGGGCAGTGTCTGGGGATTGTGCTTACAGTGTAGTGTTTAGGCTTTAGGGCTTAGGGAAGTGTAGGGTACTGTGTTTGGGTACTGTACTAGGGCTTAGGGAACTGTAGGGGGGCTTAGGGAAGTGTAGGGTACTGTTTTTGGGTACTGTACTAGGGCTTAGGGTTTAGGGAACTGTAGGGTGCTGTTTTAGGGTACTGTATTAGGGCTTAGGGTTTAGGTAGTAATTACGGATTTAGGAGTTCGGGTTTAGGGGGACGGGCGTAAGGGTAGCGTTGTGCTGGGGGTACTGTTTTAGGCTTTAGGGTAGTGTATTGTTTTGTACTGTATGGTAGTGTTGTGGTAGGGTAGTGTATTAATTTCGGGGGTGATTTTAGGGAAAAAAGCGCGATGTTAAAGCATTCGGGGTGTTTGTGTGTGTTGTAAATGTGTTTTGCATGAATTTCAATGGTGGGGCGATGTAATTGTTTGCGTTGTGAATGCTTGCTATGTAAATGTGCATGCGATGTAAAGACGGCGATGTTAAGGGATGCGATGTTAAGGTTTGCGATGTAGCATCATACATCCCTTTGTCCGCCACGGCGGAAACCGCGTCCGCGCTGGGATGACTGTTGCGCCGGCCTGTGGCTCTGCTGCGAACGCTGCGGGTGCCCCTTCCTGTGCCACGAAAGGAGCGAAAAGCGGAAGGCGGAGGAGGGCGGACTGCCGAGAGTCCCAAGGACTTGGCCGTAGCCCGTGAGTCCTTAAATCGCTCCAACGCGCTGTCCGCTTTGTCGCCGAAGAGGCGACGGCCATCAAAGGGCATGTCCATAAGGGTGTTTTGGACATCCCCTGAAATTCCAGTGGTTCTCAACCAGGCGTGACAGCGAATAGCCACCGTCGTTGCAATGGATCTGCCCAGTGAGTCGGCGGTGTCTAGACCCCAACGGATCATGAACTTGGCTGCATCTCTCCCCTCTGCAACAGCCTGGGCGAGAGTAGGCCGGGCCTCCTCCGGACACTGAGACAGCACGTTCGCCACCGTATCCCACAGGCAGTGGGAATAACGGCCCAAGAGGCATGCGGTGTTCACGGACCGCAGCACAGAGCTGGCGGAAGAGAAAATCTTCTTCCCAAACTGATCCAGCTTCTTGGATTCCCTATCCGGTGGTGCGGAAGGGAAGGCGGTTGGGGAAGCAGAGGCTTGGACAACCAAGCTCTCCGGGGTGGGATGTTGGGAGAGGAAAATGGGGTCACCCGGAGCCGGGCGATGGCGTCGGGCCACGTTCCTATCCACAGGAGCCCCTGTGGTGGGCCTGGACCAAGTGCCCAAAAGAACGTCTGAAAGGGCTTCATTACAAGGCAGCAGCGGCTCCGCAGAAGTAGCTGCTGGCTGAAGCACCTCTGTCAGGAGGTTAGTCCTGACGGCCACAGTAGGGAGCTGGAGGTGTAGGGCCTCCGCCGCCCTACGCAACACCACTGCATAACTGGCTCCCTCCTCCGTAGCCACGGTAGAGAGGAGACAGCATGCCAAGGTCTGGTGAGGTATCCAGACAACTGGCGTCCCCCAATTCCTCAGCCCGGTCCTGTTCAGACTCGCAGGCTGCAGCGAGAGGGTCGTCCGACCCCTCCCAGTCCTCCCCTTGCTCCTCAGGCTGTTCAACAGGCCTAAAATAAGGAGTAGGGACATGGGGATAGAAATCCCCAAATGCCGTCGAGAACGGCATCGACCGACGCCGGACCGACGCCGGACCGACGCCGCGTCCACTTCGGGGCTGAATCTGAGGTCGACGTCGTCCCGAGGAGTGGGCGTCGTCAGGATCGGTGCCGGTGGGGTCGACGTCGGTGGAGGCGTAACCAGGTCAACCGGCGTCGACCGGGATCCAGGCCTGGATCCAAGGGTGTCCTGCGGCGCCGGAGCCGACGGCGAGGAAATGCGAGGACACCCATGCGGGACCGCAGTGCCCGAAGGCGCACCGGCGGGACCCGACGGCCCAAAGAGGCGAGCCATGGCCGACAGGAAGTCCTGTATTTGGGCCGGAGTCGCCGACGACCCCGGGAAGGGCGGGTAGTCGGGCGGCGACTCCATGGACTCCGCCGGAGCCGCGGGGGTGGCACCACCCATACCCTCAGCCGCGTTGCGCGAGGGGAAGTCGAAGAACGATGACGTTTCTTCGACTTCTTGTGCTTCGCCTTACCTGACCCCGAGTGCGAAGACTTCGATCCCGACGATCGCCGATGACTCCGCGCACGGTCCCTCGACCTCCCTCTGAACCGGGACCTCTCACAGCGCAGAGCCGACTGCCGGGCTTCAAGCAGCTTTCGGGACCGCTCCCGCAAAGACTTCGGCGCCATGGACCGGCATTCGGGGCACGACTTGGGGTCGTGGTCGCGCCCCAGGCAGAAGAGACAAACGTGGCGCGGGTCCGTCACCAACATCATCCGATGACAGTTCTCGCAGGACTTAAACCCGGGCATCCCTAACTGCACCAGGAGTCGAATCGACTCGAAATAGGTGAGAAAAAGATCTCAAAAAACGTAGTCAAAAAAGACTAGGGGTACCGCTCTCTCCGGATCTGCGCTTGCTGGCGTGGAAAAAGA
Source organism: Calotriton arnoldi (assembly GCA_963921515.1). Taxonomy (NCBI): domain Eukaryota; kingdom Metazoa; phylum Chordata; class Amphibia; order Caudata; family Salamandridae; genus Calotriton; species Calotriton arnoldi. The sequence goes on along the minus strand of CAWUFW010013123.1, from coordinate 474,085 downwards.
AAGAACTGACGTCATCGCGCGTGGGCGGCGTCCAAGTAGCGCCCGCGACGTCATCTCGGCGACCACGATGCGAGCGTCGGACGCGGAGCCGCACGACGCCCCTACCGACGCGCAGGGGTACTGCTGACGAAAACTTTCCGGATCCAGTCTGACGCCTGGGGATATTCTAAGGTAAGGAATCTATCACTATGTGTTTCTTTCAGATGTACCTGGACCAGTGTTGGGCTTATACTAGAATCAACTGGACGCTTTGTCCACGTGGGAGCTGGCGCTACCATATGAGATGTGACAGCAGGGAAGGGCTGAGTGGAAGCCTTATGACAGGAGCCCTTGTCTATAATACCTGTCTCACGTTCTAAGTATTTTACCTGACAAGATTGGGGTGGCTCTCTCGTCTTAGAATTAATATTCTCAGAACGGGAGGAATCCTTTTGCAATAAAAGGTTGACCATGGAAGTGAGGTCCTCGATCATTGTTCGCATAGTCTCTACTTCTAGTCTAAGAGTATTGATTAGGCAGTGTGTTTCCTGGGATTCAGTGCTGTAACTTATACCCAACTGTGTACTAGGGGTCTGGGGGAGCCGAGGAGGTGGAGAGGGAGGGGAGTGCTGCAGCCTATCCTCCCTGTCACCCTTGAGCGAATCCGCCAGAGCTGAAAACCTGTTAGAACATGAGATAATGGGTCCCAACTGTTGGAGATTGCTGCCTAATGACTTATTGGGAGCCTGACAGTCCCTCACTGTGTCAGTTATTTCCTCCCTATGGGGTGCGACTTCGGCACATTGATGGAGAACCCCAGCGAGTGCAGGAGTTCGGCCGTAGTCTGGAGGTGGGAGACGACTGCCTGGGACGAGCCCGCCTTCAGCAGCCAGTCGTCGAGGTAGGGGAAGACTGGAACCCCTGCCCGGCGCAGATGAGCTGCGACCACCGCCATCACTTTCGTGAACACCCGAGGAGCACTTGTGAGGCCAAAGGGGAGCACGGTGAATTGAAAATGCTCGAGGCCCACCATGAACCGCAGGTAACGCCGGTGGACCAGCAGGACGGGGATGTGGAAATAAGCGTCCTGCAAGTCCAACGCTACCATCCAGTCTCCAGGGTCGAGGGCAGTCAAGACCTGAGCTAAGGTGAGCATCTTGAACTTCTCCTTCCGGAGGAAGCGATTGACGTTCCGGAGGTCCAAGATAGGACGCATGTCCTCCTTGTTCTTTTTGGGCACCAGAAAGTAGTGGGAGTAGCAACCACGTCCTACTTCTGGGGTCGGAACGCGCTCGATGGCCCTCTTGGCCAAGAGGGCCGCAACTTCCTTCTGAAGAAGCACCAAGTGATCCCCTGACATGCGGTGGAGTTGAGGTGGCATGGCTGGGGGGATGGTCTCGAAGGGGAGGGAGTAGCCCCTTCGGACAATGTCCAAGACCTACTTGTCCGAGGTGATGGCACGCCAGTGGTGAAGGTGATGGCGGACCCTGCCCCCTACTGGCGTGCTGTGCACCTGAAAGGAAGGACTAGGAGGGCTTGGAGGCCGCGGGCGGGGTTGGTGGCCTGACCCGCACGCTGGTTGCCTGACCCGCCACGGCGGGAGCCACGTCCTCGCGAAGACGCTTGCTGCGCGGGCCGGTGGCTGGGCAGCGGACGTGACTGGGCTCCCCTTCCGTGGCCACGAAAGGGGCGAAAAGCAGACGGTAGCGGAGGGCGTACAGCAGAAAGGCCCAGGGACTTGCCGTAGCCCTCGAGTCCTTAAAGCGCTCCAGCGCATGGTCTGCTTTGTTTCCAAAAAGACCGACCCCATCAAAAGGCATGTCCATAAGGGTGTTTTGGACATCACCCGAGAAACCAGTGGTTCTCAGCCAGGCGTGACGGCGCAGCGCCACTGTCGTCGCAAGCGATCTGCCTAGCGAGTCGCCGGTATCAAGGCCACATCTGATGGTGTATTTAGCTGCATCTCTTCCGTCCGCAATGGCGCGGGAAAGCAGTGTCTGGACCTCCTCAGGACACTGGGGCAGAACCTGCGCCACCGAGTCCCACAGAGAGTAGGAATATCGGCCCAAAAGGCAAGCGGTGTTGACGGACCGCAAGCCAGCACTGGAGGAAGAAAAGACCTTCTTCCCAAATTGATCCAGGCGTTTGGATTCCCTATCCGGAGGAGCGGTATGGAAGGCGGTTTGGGAAGCAGAGGCTTGGACAACCAAGCTCTCAGGAGTGGGGTGTTGGGAGAGGAACAGGGGGTCGCCCGGGGCGATGGCGTCGGGCCACGTTCCTATCCACAGGAGCCCTTGTGGTGGGCTTGGACCAGGTGCCCAAAGAACGTCGGAAAGCGCGTCATTAAACGGCAGCAGTGGCTCCGAGGAGGTAGCCGCCGGCTGAAGCACTTCCGTCAGGAGGTTAGTCCTGACAGCCACCGTAGGCAATTGGAGGTGTAAGGCCCCAGCTGCTCTACGCAACACCATTGCAAAATTTGCTCCCTCCTCCGTAGCCACGGAAGGAGGAGACAGCATGCCAGAGTCAGGGGAGGTGTCCAGACCACTGGCATCCCCAAGTTCCTCAGCCCAATCCTGATCGAACTCACACTGCTGTGTGAGAGGGTCATCCGACCCCTCCCAGTTCTCTTCGTCCTCCTGTGGTTCAAAATAAGGAGGAGGGACATGTGGGACCCAAGGTCTCATCGGCGTCGGAGCCGGCGTCGAGCGACGCCGGTCCGGCGCCGTGTCCGGAGAGAACCGGGGAACGACGCCGCCCGGAGCCCCGGGCGGCGTCGGGAACGGCACCGGAGACATCGGCGCCGGTGGAGGTGTTGTTAGGTCAACCGGCGTCGATCGGGGTTGTGGCAGCACCGGAGCCGGGGTCGAGGCCGGGGCCGGAGCCGGGGCCGGGACCGAGGCTGGTGTGACAGGCGGCGCCGGGACCGGAGTCGCCGGCGGCGCCGGGGAAACCCCATCAGGGCCCGCGGGGCCCGAAGGCGCACCGGGGGGACCTTGAGGCCCGAAGAGGCGGGCCATGGCCGACAGGAACTCCTGTATCTCGGCCGGAGACGCCCCCGAACCCAGGAAGGACGGGTAATGCGGGGGCGGCTACACAGGCACTCCCGGAGCCGCGGGGACGGTGCCGACAGGACCCTCAGCCGAGTCGCGAGACCGGCGAGGCGAAGTCGTGGAGCGATGACGCTTCTTAGACTTCTTATGCTTCGACTTACCGGAGGAGTGCGAAGACTTGGACCCCGATGACCGATGAGGACTCCGCGACCAGCCCCTCGACCTCTCACGTGACCGGGGCTTGGTGCGGCGTGGAGCCGACTGCCGGACCTCGAGGAGCTTTCGAGACCGCTCTCGCAAAGCCTTCGGATGCAAGACCCGACAGTCGGGGCACGACTTGGGGTCGTGGTCGCGCCCGAGGCAGTAGAGACAATCCTGATCCGGGTCCGTGATCGACATCATTCGACCACAGGCGTCGCATGGCTTGAAGCCGGGCATCCCTACCGACACCTTGGAGTCGAGCGACTCGAGAAAACAGTGAAAAATCACCAAAAACGTAGTCAAAAAATGACTAGGGCACTGCTCTTCCCGGATCTGCGCTTACTGGCGCGGAAAAAGAAGAACTGACGTCAGCGCGCAGGGGCGGCGTCTAAGTACTGCCCGCGACGTCATCCCGGCGATGCCGACGACGGACGCGGAGCCGCACGACGCCGCCTACCGACGCGCAAGGGTACTGCTACGCAAAACTTTCCGGATCCAGCCTGACGCCTGGGGATATTCTAAGGTAAGGAATCTGTCACTAACGTGTCTCTTTCAGATATATCGTTACACAAGTACTAACTTGTGCATCTGAAAGAGACACGTTAGTGATAGATTCCTTACCTTAGAATAGATACCCCAGCAATACCAACCCCGGTGGTGGGTCTGCGAAAAGATTACACCAGAAAGTCACGGAGAACAGAACGGCCAAAGAAGCCGTCTCTCCGGACTTGACTGTCAAGGCAGTAATGCTTGGTAGATGTGTGCAGTGAGGCCCACGTGGCTGCCTGACAAATATCCTGCAAGGGAACGCCGCGTCCCAAGGCAGTAGTGGCTGCTGTTGCCCTGGTAGTATGGGAACGCAGCCCCACAGGAGGCTCCTTTTTAGCCAACGAGTAACATGCTTTGATGCACAAAACGACCCACCGAGAGATGGTGCGTTTGTGCATGGCCCGACCTTTTTTGGCGCCCACGTAGCCAACAAAGAGCTGGTCATCCACCCGGAACTGTTGTGTGCGCTTCAGGTAGAACGAGAGCGCACGTTTTGGGTCCAGACGTTGGAGCCTCTCTTCCTCTTTTGAAGGATGCGGAGGCGGAAAGAAGGTGGGCAAAGTGATGGTCTGCCCGATGTGGAAGGGCGTGACAACCTTTGGCAAGAAAGAAGGACGGGTCCTTAACACCACCTTGTCCGGATGAACAGAAAGGAAAGGAGGTTTAGAAGAAAGAGCCTTGAGCTCACTCACTCTTCTGGCAGAGGTGATAGCTACCAGGAAAGCAGTCTTGAGAGTAAGAAGACGTAAAGGACAGTTATGAAGGGGCTCAAAGGGAGCGCACATCAGATAGGTCAAGACAAGATTTAAGTCCCATTGAGGCATTATGAAAGGCACGGGAGGAAACGTGTGTGTAATGCCTTTGAGGAAACGGTTAACAACCGGGGACTTAAAGAGAGAAGGCTGATCTGGAAGCCTGAGAAAGGCGGAGATGGCCGAAAGATAACCTTTGACAGTGCCCAAAGCAGAGCCCTGCTGGGCCAAGGAGAGTAGGAATAGAAGGACCTCAGAAAGAGGGGCAGAACGGGGATCCACAGACTTAGTTGTGCACCATGCCACAAATTTGTTCCACCTGCAGGCGTATACCGATTTAGTGGAGGGACGCCTGGCTGCCAGAATGACATCACAGACATCAGGAGGCAAGTCAAATGGAATCAGCTGTCGCTGCTCAATCTCCACGCATGGAGGTGGAAGCTGGACAGGTTCGGGTGGAGGACTGTCCCCTGTTGCTACGACAGAAGATCCTCCCGAAGAGGCAGTCGGATCGGGGGATCGATCGCCATGTTGAGTAGCTCGGGATACCAGTATCTTCGTGCCCAATCTGGAGCCACAAGGATGACTTGGGCCCGGTCGCGCCGAATCTTCTTCAGCACTCTGGGCAGAAGTGGTATAGGCGGAAAGGCGTACAACAGACCGCAACTCCATTCGCGACGAAAAGCGTCACCGAGCGAGTGCCGCCTTGGAAATTCCAACGCGCAGAACTGATGACATTGCGCGTTCTCTTCGGTGGCGAATAGATCTAACCAAGGCTCTCCCCACTGCAGAAAGAGACCTTGCGCCACGTCCAAGTTCAGACACCATTCGTGATCCATCAAGCACCGGCGGCTGAGTTTGTCTGCCCTGGCATTCAGAGAACCTGCCAGGTGTTGAACCACCAAGGTAATACCTTGATGTTCCAGCCATGTCCAGAGACGCAGAGCCTCCTGACATAGGGTCCACGACCCCACCCCGCCCTGTTTGTTGCAATACCACATGGCGGTGGTGTTGTCCGTGAACATCTGCACTACACTTCCCCGGACAGAGGGAAGGAATGCCTTCAGTGCAAGTCGGATCGCCCGCAGCTCCAAAAGATTGATATGGAGCCGGGACTCCGCCGGAGACCAGAGGCCTCTGATCTCCGCCTCTCCCAGGTGGCCGCCCCATCCCAGGAGGGACGCATCCGTCACCACTGTGTGCTCCGGTTGGGGAAGGGAGAGGGATCTGCCATTGACCCAATCGCGATTCGTGAGCCACCACTGCAATTGTTGTGCAGTGCCCTCCGAGATCTGGACAAGATCGGACAGGTTGCCCTGATGCTGCGCCCACTGGAACTTCAGGTCCCACTGCAGAGCCCGCATATGCCACCTGGCATGTTGCACTAGCAGAATGCAGGAGGCCATCAGGCCCAGGAGCCGGAGGGTCCTCCTGACAAACCCGGGATAGAGGCTGAAAGATGGGAATCATAGCCTGAATATCCCGGACTCGCCGCTCGGGAGGATAAACCCAAAACTGCGTCGAGTCCAGAACCGCTCCGATGAAGGGCAGCTTCTGAGAATGACTCAGGTGCAACTTCGGCACGTTGATGGAGAACCCCAGCAACTGCAGGAGGTCGGCCGTAGTCTGAAGGTGGGTGACGACTGCCTGGGGCGAGCCCGCCTTCAACAACCAGTCGTCGAGGTAGGGGAAGACTGACACCCCTGACCTGCGCAGATGAGCTGCGACCACCGACATCACTTTCGTGAACACCCGAGGGGCGCTTGTAAGGCCGAAGGGGAGCACGGTAAACTGAAAATGCTCCTGGCCTACCGTGAACCGCAGGTAACTCCGGTGGGCCGGCAGGACGGGAATGTGAAAATATGCGTCCTGCAAGTCCAACGCTCCCATCCAGTCTCCAGGGCAGCCAAGACCTGAGCCAGAGTCAACATCTTGAACTTCTCCTTCCGGAGGAAGCGATTGAAGTTCCGGAGGTCCAAGATGGGGCGCAAGCCCCCCTTGTCCTTCTTGGGGACCAGAAAGTAGTCGGAATAAAATCCATTTCCTACTTCTGGCCCAGGAACGCGCTCGATGGCCCCCTTGGCCAAGAGGGCCGTGACTTCCTGTTGGAGAAGCGCTAAGTGATCCCCCGAAATGCGGTGGAACTGAGGTGGCATGGACGGGGGGCAGACTCGAAGGGGAGGGAATAGCCCCTTCGGATGATTTGTAGCACCCAGCTGTCCGAAGTGACAGAGCGCCAGTGGGGAAGGTGATGTTGAATCCTGCCGCCCACCGGCGTGGGGTGCACCCCAAAGCGCGGACCAGGAAGGCTTTGAGGCGGATGCTGGGGGAGCGGAGGTCGGCTGACCCGCACGCTGGCCCCCTGTGCCGCCACGGCGGCCACCGCGCCCACGCTGAGGCTGGTTCTGCGCAGGCCTTTTGAACGGAGGTGTAGAGGCGCCCCCCTGCCGCGGCCACGAAAGGAACGAAAAGTAGACGTGGCTGGGCGGGAGGTGGAGGTGGAGAGACCCAAGGACTTGGCTGTAGCCTGAGCGTCCTTAAAACGCTCCAGCGCACTGTCTGCCTTATCGCCAAAAAGGCGAGTACCATCAAAAGGCATGTCCATGAGGGAACTCTGGACATCCCCCGAAAACCCCGTGGACTGCAGCCAGGCATGTCGCCGCAAGGCCACTGTGGTGGAAATTGCTCTTCCCAAAGAGTCCGCGGTGTCCAACCCACACCGAATGGCGAACTTCGCGGCATCCTTCCCCTCTGCAACAGCTTGGGAAAGCACAGCCCGAACCTCTTCGGGGCACTGGGGCAGAGTTTGCGCCACCGTGTCCCACACAGCGTGAGAATAGCGGCCCAAGAGGCATGTGGTGTTGACCGACCGCAGCCCCAGGCTGGCAGAGGAAAACAACCTTTTGCCAAGCTGCTCCAGCTTTTTGGATTCCTTATCCGGCGGAGCGGTAGGGAATGCTGTTTGGGAAGTGGAAGCCTGAATGACCAGGCTCTCCGGTGTCGGATGAGTTGTCAGAAAGGCAGGGTCACCCGGTGACAGACGGTGACGTCTGGCCACATTTTTATCCACAGGGACCCCTGTGGCTGGCCTAGACCAGGTACCCATTAAAACATCCGTTGAGGCGTCATTGAACGGAAGCAGAGGTTCCACAGAACCTGCTGTAGGCTGAAGCACCTCAGTAAGGAGGTTAGTTTGGAGGGCAACAGTAGGAAATTCAAGGCCAAGAGTCTCAGCTGCTCTACGGAGCACCACAGTGTAAGTTGCGCCTTCCTCCATGAGAGTGGGAGGAGACACAAACCCAGGCTCAGAGGAGAGGTCAAGGCCACTGGCATCCTCGGAGTCTTCTGCCCATTCTTGTTCGGACTCACACTGCCGTGCAAGAGGGTCCTCCGACCCTTACCAGTCCTCCTCTTCCCCAACAGCCCGAGGCACAGGCTGCAATGGCGAGGGAGGCACAGGGGAAAAGAAATGCTCGGCGCCGCTCCGGCTCCAAGGCCCAATCCAGGTTCCAAGCTGGAAACGCGGGCAAGGGCGGAGGTGGGCCGAACGGCATGCAGGGCGGCGCCGGGAAGGGAGCCGCAGGGGGCGCCGGGGCTGGAGCCGCCGGCGAAGGACCTTGCGGCGCTGGGGCCGGAGCTGCTGGCGGAGGACCTTGGGGCGCCGGAGCCGCCGGCGGCGCCGCCGGCGGCAACCAAGGGCCCCCAAAAGGGACCGCGGGGCCCGAAGGCCCACCGGGGGGCCCTAGGCCCGAAAAGGCGGTCCATGGCAGCAAGAAACTCTTGCACCTGGGCCGGAGTCTCCGACGGACCCGGGTATGGCGGGTAGGCCGCGGGACTGATAGGCTCCAACGGAGCCGCGGGGGAAAGACCCTGGGTCCCCTCGTCCGCGTCAGAAGACCGACGAGGGGAGGTCGGAGAGCGTACGCGCTTCTTCGACTTCTTTTTATGACGTCACTTACCGGAATCCGAGGGCGACGACTTGGACCCCGAGGAGCGATGATGGTGACTCCGCGGTCGGTCCCTCGAGTGACCCCTGGACCTGGAACGGCGCGGAGACAACTGTCGGGCCTCTAGCAGCTTTCGGGACCGCTCCCGCAAAGCCTTCGGAGCCATGGCCAGACAGTCGGAACATGACCGGGAGTCATGGTCGCGCTCCAGACAGTAGAGACAGACGCCATGGGGGTCGGCCACCGACATCGTACGGCGGCAGGCCCCGCAGGTTTTAAAACCAGGCATCCCTACGTGGCACCAGGAGTCAAATATAGAAATTAGAGACAAAAGTCCCAAAAACAACTAGTCAAAAAGTGACTAAGGTACGTGCTCTAACCGGATCTGCGCTTGCTGGCGCGGAAAAAGAAAGAACTGACGTCAGCGCGCATGGGTGGCGCCTAAGTAGTCTCCGTGACGTCATCTCGGCGCTTACGACGCCAGCGACAAACGCGGAGCCGCACGACGCCACCTACCGACGCGCAGGGGTACTGCTGACGAAAAACTTTCCGGATCCAGTCTGACGCCTGGGGATATTCTAAGGTAAGGAATCTATCACTAAAGTGTCTCTTTCAGATCTTGTATGCTACTTGGATTGTGATCTGAAAGGAAATGCCTTTTTATATGGTGCCCCCCAACGTTTTGGATTGATGCTGCTGGTTTCTCGACTCTGATAGAGCACTGAGGCCTGCTAACCAGACCTCAATGCTTGTGCCCTGACCTTAAACAATGTACGTTTGATTGGCTTATACCCAATTGTCATAAGCTAACTTACTTGTAAGTCCCTAGTATGTGGTACTCAGGTTCCCAGTGGCTGTAAGTTGGAGGGTCATTCCAGAGACTGCAGCACTGATTGTACCACCATGGGTGTGATAAAAGTAAAACACGACTCCTAGTCTTCCAATGCTAATCTCGACTTTGCCATTAAGAGTCATGGCAAAACCAACCCTTCCATTTTTAATGCACTTAAGTCACTCCTAAGGCTGGCCTAGCAAGTTCTAAAGCAGAGTGCTGTACATTATAAAGTGTAACATGTGCGTTACATGCTACAACAGTAAAAACCTGCATCTGATAGAGACTTCTAGCTACAGATTCCTTACCTTTGAATTTCCTAGGCATCAGGCTGGATCCAGAAACTTTTGCTGAGCAATACCCCTTGTGCGCGAAGTCGGGTTGCTCCATTCGGCTCAGCGTGACATAGTCTGCATCATTAGCGTTGGTTATGATGTCGCAGTACCTATATATGCGCCACCCAGGCACTTGGACGTCAGTTCTTTTCTTTCCGCGCCAGTTAAGCGCCTATCCGGGAAGAGCTACCCCTCTGTCACTTTTTGACAGGCTTTTTCTCGACTTCCAGATTTTTTCACATTGTGTGCGAGGATGTCTTTGAGGAAGACAGGGTTTAAGCCATGTGGGGCCTGTCCCGACACAATGTTGGTTACAGATCCCCACCTCTTCTGCCTCTGGTGTCTCAAGCGCGACCACGATCCAAAGTCGTGCTTGGATTGTCGGGCCATAGCAATGGCTCCTAAGACCTTACAGGAGGGGACTTTAAAGCTCCTTGCGGCCTGCCAGGTGACACCATCAAGCGAGACTCCGCCCTTGGAGCCCAAAGTCCTCTTCATCCCACTTGAGGTCGCTGGGACACTCGGGGAAGAGGCACAAGAAGAAGAAGAAGTCCAAGAAGACTTCATCTTCACCTCGAGTGTCGCCCGTCGACGAAGGAGGTAAGGAGCACCGACACTCTAGGCACGGTTCTACGGAGCTAGGGTTATAGGACATAAATTTCGTTTTTGACACGTTAATTACCAGGCCCCGTAAACAACAGAACTCCTCAAAAAGTAGCAGATCTCATTGGAGACCGCTCTGCGTTTTTGAGATGATTAACGCGTCATCCTCGAACATTAAAATGGGAATTTTAACACCAGCTAGAGCAGGGGCGTCAGTTGGAGTAGACTCCAGGAATTTTGTTATCCGGTTGATAAACAGAGAAAACAGTGTGGGTGCCATTACACAACCTTGGCGCACACCTTTCTCTATCTGAAAGGGATTCGTAACACTACCCTGCAAGCCCCAGCGAATTTGGGCGTAGTGGCCCTCATGAAGTCTAGCAATGAGGGATAACAATTCAGGGACATCCCCATCTCATGCAGTACTACCCATAATTTGCTACGGGAGATGAGGTCGAAGGCTGATTTGAGATCCACAAAGGCAGCATACAAGCTGCCCTTGTCCAGGACCACTGTCTTCCAGTATAGCAAGATAAATCGAAATACTTGGTCAATAGTACTGGTACTTGCCCGAAAGCCAGCCTGCAGTGGGGATAAGATACCCTGCTCGTCTATCCAGTCCTGCACTTTGTTTAAGACTAACCGCCCCATTATCTTTTGCAGGGAATCTATTAGGCTAATAGGCCTATAGTTTCGCGGGTGAGATTTATCCCCTTTTTTAAAAAACGGGGATAATCTCAGCCCCTTTCCAGGAATCTGGGACTGGTGCACCCTGGGCAATTGCGTTAACCAACAGCACTATGTACCGACACCATTTGGTCTTGTCATAAAGGAATATATCTGCAGGGATACCATCTGGGCCCGGTGCTTTTCCTCCCATTACTGCTCCCAGGGCGAGGCTGACGTCAGCCTCGTCAAAAACCGGTCCAGGATAGTGCGAATATGGTGACTCCTCCACCTCACTTTCATCTGTGCTACGGGCATATATTTGGGTTTAAAATGGATAACCCATTGGTCCTGGCTTACGTGATTTTGCGGCTGTGATGGCTGGCCACCCCTGTCCCACTTTACTACATTCCAGAACTGTTTAGAACTTTTGCTTGCACATGCCCGTCTGAGGTCCTGTCATCTATTCTCGTCCCATGCTTTCTTGGCCTTTTCCTGGGCTCTCCTGTAAGTTTGCCTTAGAGACCGTAATTTGCCGGGGTCCCCTTCTCTTATCGCATCCCCTAAAGATCTGCGCGCCACTTTACAATCTTCATTAAACCACTGGCAAGCTTTCTTTGGTTGGGTTCCCCTAGCCTTACTTTGCCTAACGAAGTAAGTGCGTAGCTGGGCAAAACATTTATCATGGATGCCAATAATAGACTCAAATCACAGGATTGGCCACACATGCCTCTAGCTCAGCTATCGCACCGTCAACGTCTAAAGAGATCTTAGCTAGAACATCAGGTTTCTCAAGTATGTTAAACCATTTTAGTCGTCTCATGTCATTTGTGGGAACGACATCGAGAGTGAGCAATACACTACCTGACTGAGTGAGCTCTCTCTGTGGCAGCAAATCAAAGGTCGCACATAGTGGGTTGTGGTCGCACTCTATCCGCTCTCTTACAACCATATCCCTAGGAGCATGCCACAGTTGCAAGTTGGTCAATAGATAGTCTATGCGGCTAGCACTGTGACCATTATTAAATGTGCTGGCCCCATGTCTATCAGATGGGCATCTTCCATTTGCTGCCCGTAGACCTTTCTCCAGGCAGATGGAATTTATTTGAATAGCCACATCCAACCATTTTTTTATGGGTGCTAATTCAAGTTTAGGGATACCCCACTGAGCATCTTCCTCAGCAGTGAGATCACATTTCTCGTTTGTGAGAGGCTCAAAAGACACATTAAAATCACCAGCGATTAAAACGTTGGAACCCCAGGAATACCGGTCTAATGCACAAGTTACTTACCTTCGGTAACGATATATCTGTAAGAAACATTAGTAGTGATAGATTCCTTACCTTAGAATATCCCCAGGCGTCAGACTGGATCCGGAAAGTTTTCGTCAGCAGTCCCCTGCGCGTCGGTAGGGGCGTCATGCGGCTCCGCGTCCGTCGTTGGCGTTGTGGTCGCCGGGATGACGTCGCGGGCGCTACTTGGACGCCGACAACGCGCGCTGACGTCAGTTCTGTACACGACTTTCCGCGCCAGGAACGCAGAGCCATGCAAGATACTGACCACTGGTGCATTGAAACTAGGGCCCTGAAAGGGATGACCTTAACCCTAGAAATCAGTTCGCAGAACGGGGAGGATGGGTGGGGCGGCAAGGAATCTATCACTACTAATGTTTCTTACAGATATATCGTTACCGAAGGTAAGTTACTTGTGCATCTGAAAGAAACACATAGTGATAGATTCCTTACCTTAGAATAGATACCCCAGCAATACCAACCCCGGTGGTGGGTCTGCGAACAAAGATCACACCAGAAAGTCACGGAGAACAGAACGGCCAAAGAAGCAGTCTCTCCGGACTTGGCTGTCCAGGCAGTAATGTTTGGTAAACGTATGCAGCGAGGCCCACGTGGCTTCCTGACATATGTCTTGCAGGGGGACACCACGTCCCAATGCAGTAGTGGCTGCAGTAGCTCGGGTGGAATGAGCACGCAGCCCCACCGGAGGTTCCTTTTTAGCCAAAGAGTAACAGGCTTTGATACACAAGACAACCCAGCGGGAGATGGTTCTCTTATGGACCGCGCCACCTTTCTTGGTGCCAACGTAGCCAACAAAAAGCTGGTCATCCACCCGGAACTGCTGTGTGCGGTTAAGATAAAAAGAAAGCGCACGTTTTGGGTCCAGACGGTGGAGCCGCTCTTCCTCTCTGGAAGGATGCGGAGGCGGAAAAAAGGTAGGCAAGGTAATAGTCTGCCCAATGTGAAAGGCCGTAACCACTTTTGGCAGAAAAGAAGGACGGGGCCTGAGCACAACCTTGTCCGGATGGACTGAAAGGAAAGGAGGCTTACAGGAAAGAGCCTGGAGCTCACTCACCCGCCTGGCGGAAGTGATGGACACCAGGAAAGCAGTCTTTAACGTCAGAAGACGAAGAGGACAGTTGTGAAGTGGCTCAAAGGGAGCGCACATCAAGTACGTCAGAACCAGATTCAAGTCCCACTGAGGCATCACGAAAGGAATAGAAGGAAAAGGTGAGTAATGCCTTTAAGAAACCTATTTACAACAGGGGACTTGAAAAGAGAGGGCTGATCAGGGAGCCTGAGAAAGGCCGAAATAGCAGAAAGGTAGCCCTTGATAGTGCCCAGAGCAGAGCCCTGCCGGGCCAAAGAAAGAAGGAACAGTAGAACCTCAGAAAGAGGGAAAGAAAGGGGATCCACAGCCTTTGCTGTGCACCATGCCACAAATTTGTTCCACCTGCAGGCGTATACCACCTTAGTAGAGGGACGCCTGGCTGCCAGAATAACGTCACAAACTTCAGGAGGCAAGTCGAAGGAATCAACTGCCGCCGCTCAATCTCCACGCAAAGAGGTGGAGGCTGGACAGGTTTGGGTGGAGGACCGTCCCCTGCTGCTGCGAGAGAAGATCCTCCCGAAGAGGCAGTCTGATCGGAGGATCGATGCTCATACTGAGTAGCTCGGGATACCATACTCTTCGAGCCCAGTCCGGAGCCACAAGAATGACTTGAGCCCGGTCGCGCCTGATCTTCTTCAGCACTCTGGGCAGAAGTGGTATAGGCGGAAAGGCGTACAACAGACCACAACTCCACTTGCGACGAAAAGCGTCGCCGAGCGAGTGCCGCCTTGGAAATTCCAACGCGCAGAACTGATGACATTGCGCGTTCTCTTCGGTGGCGAATAGATCTAACCAAGGCTCTCCCCACTGCTGAAAGAGACCTTGCGCCACCTCCGAGTGAAGACGCCATTCGTGATCGAGCATGCACCTGCGGCTGAGTTCGTCCGCCCTGGCGTTCAGAGAACCTGCCAGGTGTTGAACCACCAGGGACATGCCCTGATGTTCCAGCCATGTCCAGAGATGCAGAGCCTCCTGACAGAGGGTCCACGACCCCACCCCGCCTTGTTTGTTGCAGTACCACATAGCGGTGGTGTTGTCTGTGAACACCTGCACTACTCTCCCCTTGACAGAGGGAAGGAATGCCTTCAGTGCAAGCCTGATCGCCCGCAGCTCCAAAAGGTTGATATGGAGCCGGGACTCCGCCGGAGACCAGAGGCCTCTGATCTCCGCCTCTCCCATGTGGCCTCCCCATCCCAGGAGGGACGCATCCGTCACCACTGTGAACTCCGGTTGGGGAAGGGAGAGGGCTCTGCCGTCGACCCAATGCCGGTTCGTGAGCCACCACTGCAATTGGTGTGCAGTGCCCTCCGAGATCTGGACGTGATCGGACAGGTTTCCCTGATGCTGCGCCCACTGGAACTTCAGGTCCCACTACAGAGCCTGCATATTCCACTTGGCATGATTGACCAGCAGGATGCAGGAGGCCATGAAGCCCAGCAGCCTCAGAGTCACTCTGACCGAAACCCAGGACAAGGGCTGAAAGATGGGAATCAGAGCCCGAATGTCCCGGACTCGCTGTTCAGGAGGATAGACCCGAAACTGCGCCGTGTCCAGAACCGTTCTGATAAAGAGGAGCTTCTGGGAGGGAATCAGGTGCGACTTCGGCACATTGATGGAGAACCCCAGCAAGTGCAGGAGGTCGGCCGTAGTCTGGAGGTGGGAGACGACTGTCTGGGACAAGCCCGCCTTCAACAACCAGTCGTCGAGATAGGGGAAGACTGACACCCCTGATATACGCAGATGAGCTGCGACCACCGCCATCACCTTGGTGAACACCCGAGGGGCGCAGGTAAGGCCAAAGGGGAGCACGGTAAACTGAAAGTGCTAGTGGCCTACCATGAACCGTAGGTAACGCCTGTGGGCTGGCAGGACGGGGATGTGGAAATAGGCGTCCTGCAAGTCCAGCACCACCATCCAGTCTTGTGGGTTGAGAGCAGACAAGACCTGAGCTAGAGTGAGCATCTTGAACTTCTCTTTGCGGAGGAAGCGATTGACGTTCCGGAGGTCCAAGATAGGACGCAGGCCTTTGTCCTTCTTGGGCACCACAAAGTAGTGGGAATAGCAACCACGACCTACTTCTGGCGTTGGAACGCGCTCGATGGCCCCCTTGGCCAAGAGTGCCGCAACTTCCTGCTGAAGAAGCACCAAGTGATCCCCCGACATGCGGTGGTATTGAGGTGGCATGGCTGGGGGGGTAGTCTCGAAGGGGAGGGAGTAGCCCCTTCGGACTATCTCTAAAACCCACCTGTCCGAAGTGATGGTGCGCCAGTGGGGGAGGTGATGGCGGAGCCTGCCGCCCACTGGTGTGTGATGGGCCTGAAAGTTCGGACTAGGAAGGTTTGGAGGCAGAGGTGGCGGGGGTGGCGGGGGTGGTGGTCTGACCCGCCCGCTGGCCCCTTTGTCCGCCACGGCGGAAACCGCGTCCGCGGCCTCGCTGGAATGACTGTTGCGCCGGCCTGTGGCTCTGTTGCGAACGCTGCGGGGCGCCCCTTCCTGTGCCACGAAAGGAGCGAAAAGCGGAAGGCGGAGGAGGGCGGACTGCTGAGAGTCCCAAGGACTTGGCCGTAGCCCGTGAGTCCTTAAACCGCTCCAACGCGCTGTCCGCTTTGTCACCGAAGAGGCGACGGCCATCAAAGGGCATGTCCATAAGGGTGTTTTGGACATCCCCTGAAAATCCAGTGGTTCTCAACCAGGCGTGGCGGCGAACCGCCACCGTCGTTGCAATGGATCTGCCCAGTGAAATGGATCATGAACTTGGCTGCGTCTCTCCCCTCTGCAACAGCCTGGGCGAGAGCAGGCCGGGCCTCCTCCGGACACAGACAGCACGTTTGCCACCGTACCCCACAGGCAGTGGGAATAACGGCCCAAGAGGCATGCGGTGTTCACGGACTGCAGAGCTGGTGGAAGAGAAAATCTTCTTCCCAAACTGATCCAGCTTCTTGGATTCCCTATACGGTGGGGCGGAAGGGAAGGCGGTTGGGGAAGCAGAGGCTTGGACAACCAAGCTCTCGGGGGTGGGATGTTGGGAGAGGAAAATGGGGTCACCCGGAGCCGGGCGATGGCGTCGGGCCACGTTCCTGTCCACAGGAGCCCCTGTGGTGGGCCTGGACCAAGTGCCCAAAGAACGTCCGAAAGGGCTTCATTAAAGGGCAGCAGCGGCTCCGCAGAAGTAGCTGCTGGCTGAAGCACCTCTGTCAGGAGGTTAGTCCTGACGGCCACAGTAGGGAGCTGGAGGTGTAGGGCCTCCGCCGCCCTATGCAACACCACTGCGTAACTGGCTCCCTCCTCCGTAGCCACAGTAGGAGGAGACAGCATGCCAAGGTCTGGTGAGGTATCAAGACCACTGGCGTCCCCCAATTCCTCAGCCCAGTCCTGTTCAGACTCGCAGGCTGCAGCGAGAGGGTCGTCCGACCCCTCCCAGTCCTCCCCTTGCTCCTCAGGCTGTTCAACAGGCCGAAAATAAGGAGCAGGGACATGGGGATAGAAATCCCCAAACGGCGTCGAGAACGGCATCGACCGACGCCGGACCGACGCCGCGTCCACTTCGGGGCTGAACCTGAGGTCGACGTCGTCCCGAGGAGCGGGCTGCGTCAGGATCGGTGCCGGTGGGGTCGACGTCGGTGGAGGCGTAACGAGGTCAACCGGCGTCGACCGGGATCCAGGCCTGGATCCAAGGGTGTCCTGCGGCGTCGGGGCCGGAGCCGACAGCGACGCCGGAGCCGACGGCAATGAAACGCGAGGACACCCAGGCGGGACCACGAGGCCCGAAGGCGCACCAGAGGGACCCGACGGCCCAAAGAGGCGAGCCATGGCCGACAGGAAGTCCTGTATCTGGGCCGGAGTCGCCGCCGACCCCGGGAAGGGGGGTAGTCAGGCGGCGACTCCATGGACTCCGCCGGAGCGGCGGGGGTGGCACCACCCGTACCCTCAGCCGCGTCACGCGACCAGCGAGGGGAAGTTGAAGAACGATGACGTTTCTTTGACTTCTTGTGCTTCGTCTTACCTAACCCCGAGTGCGAAGACTTCGATCCCGACGATCGCCGATGGTGACTCCGCGCGCGGTCCCTCGACCTCTCTCTAGACCGGGACCTGTCACGGCACGGAGCCGACTGCCGGGCTTCAAGCAGCTTTCGGGACCGCTCCCACAAAGACTTCGGAGCCATGGACCGGCATTCGGGGCACGACTTGGGGTCGTTGTCGCGCCCCAGGCAGAAGAGAAACACGCGGTGCGGGTCCGTCACCGACATCATCCGATGACAGTCCTCGCAGGATTTAAAACCGGGCATCCCTAACTGCACCAGGAGTCGATATCGACTGGAAAAAAGGTGAGAAAAAGATCTCAAAAACGTAATAAAAAAAGGACTAGGGGTACCGCTCTCTCCGGATCTGCGCTTGCTGGCGCGGAAAGAACTGACATCAGCGCGCATGGGCGGCGTCCAAGTAGCGCCCGCAACGTCATCTCGGCGACCACGACGCCAACGACGGACGCGGAGCCGCACGACGCCCCTACCGACGCGCAGGGGTACTGCTGACGAAAACTTTCCGGATCCAGTCTGACGCCTGGGGATATTCTAAGGTAAGAAATCTATCACTATGTGTTTCTTTCAGATATCCCTGCCAATTCCTCCACCGCCGCCCCGCTTCCCTCCATGGTTTTTCTTTTTCCCATTATTTTGGGCTTCAAGTTATTAACAACTGGAAACGGTCCAGCCTAACCAGATATGTACAAATGCTCAGCACTAGCAATAATCAGATGACAATCTAAATACCCTCATACGCAAGCATGAGTTGAATTCAAACAATAGGGATGCTATTTAGGGTCCCAGCTTAGTAGGGGAACAGCAAGTTTAGACAGTATCTGGTCAAGGTCACAATAGACAATGCGTGTCCAAGCTATGACGTAGTTCAGACCAGGGACCAGATGAAAGGGGGGTCGCCTTGCCCTGCCTTTTCCTGGCAATGACGGGCAAGGACGGGCCCGCCCTTGGCCTGGGATTTGCCTGGGAGCGGCCCACGCGCATCCCGCACTGCGTGAGTTTGTTTGCGCTTTTCAAGCGTGCGACAGCAGGCACGCTCCTCCCTCCAGGGAGAGCAATGGGTCCTGGGGCTTGGAGTCCCCCAACGTGAAGACAGTCCTGGCGTTGGCAGCGGACACTGTTCCTTTGCACACTGGAAAAGTTTTTGGGAAGAATTCATCATCTGGCAAAAAAGGTAGTGGAGCTCCAGATCCACGTCCGAAGGTGCGGTAGAAATTAGCTACTTACCTTAATTCCAGTTTTCTCCACATTAAAATCTTTCAGATATTCACATGTTTGAATCATTCTCCGTCTTCAGGCTGGGTATCCCTGATACATCTAAACAGCAGTAAACAGTGTTAAAGCACAAGTTACTAACTTGTGTAACGATATATCTGTAAGAGACAGTAGTTAGTGACAGATTCCTTACCTTAGAATATCCCCAGGCGTCAGGCTGGATCCGGAAAGTTTTGCGTAGCAGTACCCTTGCGCGTCGGTAGGCGGCGTCGTGCGGCTCCGCGTCCGTTGTCGGCGTCGGGATCGCCGGGAGGACGTCTCGGGCTGTACTTAGACGCCGCCCCTGCGCGCTGACGTCAGTTCTGTACACGACTTTCCGCGCCAGGAATGCAGAGCCATCCAAGAAGCTGACATTGGTGTCTGAAAAAATACTAGGGCCCTGAAAGGGATTTCCTTAACCCTAGAAATCAGTTCGCAGAACGGGGAGGATGGGTGGGGCGGTAAGGAATCTGTCACTAACTACTGTCTGTTACAGATATATCGTTACACAAGTTAGTAACTTGTGCATCTGAAAGAGACACGTTAGTGACAGATTCCTTACCTTAGAATAGATACCCCAGCAATACCAACCCCGGTGGTGGGTCTGCGAACAGATTCAGACAAGGAAGTCCCGGAGGACAGAGCGGCCAAAGAAGCCGTCCCTCCGGACCTGGCTGTCAAGGCAGTAATGCTTGGTAAACGTGTGCAGCGAGGCCCACGTAGCTGCCTGACATATATCCTGTAGCGGAACACCGCGGCCTAAAGCCGTGGTAGCAGCTGTTGCCCTGGTAGAATGGGCATGTAGCCCAACAGGGGACTCCTTCTTAGCCAAAGAATAGCAGGCTTTGATACACAAGATTACCCAGCGGGAGATGGTCCTTTTGTGTACCGCCCGACCTTTTTTGGCGCCCACGTAGCCAACAAAGAGCTGGTCATCCACCCGGAACTGTTGAGTGCGGTTGAGGTAAAAGGAAAGCGCATGTTTTGGGTCCAGACGGTGGAGCCTCTCTTCCTCTCTGGAAGGATGCGGAGGCGGAAAGAAGGTGGGCAAAGTGATGGTCTGCCCAATGTGGAAGGCAGTAACCACCTTTGGCAAGAAGGACGGACGCGTCCTAAGAACAACCTTGTCTGGATGGACAGACAGAAAAGGGGGTTTGCACGAAAGAGCCTGGAGCTCACTCACCCGCTAAGCGGAGGTGATGGCCACCCGAAAGGCTGTCTTCAGAGTGAGAAGACGAAGAGGACAGTTATGGAGAGGCTCAAAGGGAGCGCACATTAAAAAGGTAAGAACCAAGTTCAAGTCCCACTGAGGCATCACAAACGGAACAGGAGGGAAGAGATGTGCCTTTAAGAAATCTGTTAACCACAGGGGACTTGAAAGGGGAGGGCTGATCAGGAAGCCTGAGGAAGGCCGAGATTGCACAAAGATAGCCCTTGATGGTACCCAGGGCAGAACCCTGTTGGGCCAGAGAAAGAAGGAACAGAAGAACCTCAGAAAGAGGGGCAGAAAGGGATTCACAGCCTTTGCTGCGCACCATGCCACAAACTTGTTCCACCTGCAGGCGTATACCACCTTAGTGGAGGGACGCCTGGCTGCCAGAATCACATCACAAACTTCGGGAGGTAAGTCGAAAGGAATCAACTGCCGCCGCTCAATCTCCACGCAAGGAGGTGGAGACTGGACAGGTTCGGGTGGAGGACCGTCCCTGCTGCTGCGACAGAAGATCCTCCCGAAGAGGCAGACGGATCGGGGATCGACGCTCATACTGAGTAGCTCGGGATACCAAACGCTTCGAGCCCAGTCCGGAGCCACAAGAATGACTTGGGCCCGGTCGTGCCGAATCTTCTTCAACACTCTGGGTAGAAGTGGTATAGGCGGAAAGGCGTACAACAGACCGCAACTCCACTCGCGACGAAAAGCGTCGCCGAGCGAGATGCCGCCTTGGAAATTCCAACGCGCAGAACTGATGACATTGCGCGTTCTCTTCGATGGCGAATAGATCTAACCAAGGCTCTCCCCACTGTAGAAAGAGTCCTTGCGCCACCTCCGAGTGAAGACGCCATTCGTGATCCATCATGCCCCTGCGGCTGAGTTCGTCCGCCCTGGCGTTCAGAGAACCTGCCAGGAGATGAACCATCAGGAATATGCCCTGATGTTCCAGCCATGTCCAGAAACGCAGAGCCTCCTGACATAGGGTCCACGACCCCACCCCGCCTGGTTTGTTGCAGTACCACATGGCGGTGGTGTTGTCTGTGAACACCTGCACTACCGTCCCTTTGACAGAGGGAAGGAATGCCTTGAGTGCAAGTCGGATCGCCCGGAGCTCCAGAAGGTTGATGTGAAGCCGGGACTCCGCCGGAGACCAGAGGCCTCTGATCTCCGCCTCTCCCATGTGACCGCCCCATCCCAGAAGGGACGCGTACGTCACAACTGTGTGCTCTGGCTGGGGAAGGGAGAGGGATCTGCCCATGACCCATTGCCGGTTCGAGAGCCACCACTGCAACTGCCGTGCAGTTCCCTCCGAGATCTGGATGTAATCGGACAGGTTCCCCTGATGCTGCGCCCACTGGAACTTCAGGCCCCACTGCAGAGCCCGCATATGCCATCTGGCATGATCGACCAGCAGGATGCAGGAGGCCATGAGGCCCAGCAGCCTCAGGGTCATCCGTACCGAAACCCAGGATAGAGGCTGAAAGATCGGAATCATAGCCTGAATATCCTGGACTCGCCGTTCGGGAGGATAGGCCCGAAACTGCGTTGTGTCCAGAACTGCTCCGATGAAAAGGAGCTGCGGAGAAGGAATCAGGTGCGACTTCGGCACGTTGATGGAGAACCCCAGCGAGTGCAGGAGTCCGGCCGTAGTCTGGAGGTGGGAGACGACTGCCTGGGACGAGCCCGCCTTCAACAACCAGTCGTCGAGGTAGGGGAAGACTGGAACCCCTGCCCGGCGCAGATGAGCTGCGACCACCGCCATCACTTTCGTGAACACCCGAGGGGCGCTGGTAAGGCCAAAGGGGAGCACAGTGAACTGAAAGTGCCCGAGGCCTACCGTGAACCGCAGGTAACGCTGGTGGGCCGGCAGGACGGGGATGTGGAAATATGCGTCCTGCAAGTCCAACGCTACCATCCAGTCTCCAGGGTCGAGGGCAGTCAAGACCTGAGCTAGGGTGAGCATCTTGAACTTCTCCTTCCGGAGGAAGCGATTGACGTTCCGGAGGTCCAAGATAGGATGTCCTCCTTGTCCTTTTTGGGCACCAGAAAGTAGTGGGAATAACAACCACGCCCTACTTCTGGGGTCGGAACGCGCTCGATGGCCCCCTTCGCCAAGAGGGCCGCAACTTCCTTTTGAAGAAGCACCAAATGATCCCCCGACATGCGGTGGCTTTGAGGTGGCATGGCTGTGGGGATAGTCTCGAAGGGGAGGGAGTAGCCCCTTCGGACAATGTCCAAGATCCACCTGTCCGATGAGATGGAACGCCAGAGGTGAAGGTGATGGCGGACCCTGCCCCCCACTGGCGTGCTGTGGATCTGAAAGGATGGACTAGGAGGGCTTGGAGGCCGCGGACGGGGCGGAGGTGGTGGCCTGACCCGCACGCTGGTTACCCGACCCGCCTCGGCGGGAGCCACGTCCTCGGCCACGCGGAGGCGCTTGCTGCGCGGGCCGGTGGCTGGGCAAAGGACATGACTGGGCGCCCCTTCCGTGGCCACGAAAGGGGCGAAAAGCAGACTGCTGCGGAGGGCGCGAGGCGGAGAGGCCCAAGGACTTGGCCGTAGCCCGCAAGTCCTTAAAGCGCTCCAGCGCGCTGTCTGCCTTATTGCCAAAAAGGCGGATACCATCGAAGGGCATGTCCATAAGGGTGTTTTGGACATCGCCCAAGAAACCAGTGGTCCTCAGCCAGGCGTGACGGCGGAGCGCCACTGTTGTAGCAAGCGATCTGCCCAGCGAGTCAGCGGTGTCTAGGCCACATCGGATTGTGAACTTCGCCGCGTCTCTCCCGTCGGCAATAACATGGGTGAGTAGTGTCTGGACCTCCTCAGGACACTTAGGCAGCACTTGCGCCACCGAATCCCACAGAGAGTGGGAATAACGGCCCAAAAGGCAAGCGGTGTTCACGGACCGCCAACCACCACTGGAGGAAGAAAAAATCTTCTTCCCAAACTGTTCCAGTTTTTTGGATTCCCTGTCCGGCGGAGCCGTAGGGAAGGCGCTCTGAGAGGTAGAGGCTTGAACAACCAAGATCTCGGGGGTGGGGTGTTGGGAGAGGAACAAGGGGTTGCCCGGGGCCGGGCGATGGCGTCGGGCTACGTTCCTGTCCAAAGGAGCCCCTGTGGTGGGCCTGGACCAGGTGCCCAAAAGAACGTCAGAAAGTGCGTCGTTGAACGGCAGCAGTGGCTCCGAAGAGGTAGCCGCCGGCTGAAGCACTTCCGTCAGGAGGTTAGTCCTGACAGCCACGGTAGGGAGCTCGAGGCGCAAGGCCGCGGCCGCCCTACGCAACACCGTTGCATAACTTGCTCCCTCCTCCGTAGCCACGGAAGGAGGAGACAGCATTCCAAGGTCTGGAGAGGTGTCCAGGCCACTGGCATCACCCAGTTCCTCTGCCCAGTCCTGACGCACAAGTTACTAACTTGTGTAACGATATATCTGTAAGAGACAGTAGTTAGTGACAGATTCCTTACCTTAGAATATCCCCAGGCGTCAGGCTGGATCCGGAAAGTTTTTTGCGTAGCAGTACCCTTGCGCGTCGGTAGGCGGCGTCGTGCGGCTCCGCGTCCGTCGTCGGCGTCGTGATCGCCGGGATGACGTCGCGGGCAGTACTTAGGCGCCGCCCCTGCGCGCTGACGTCAGTTCTGTACACGACTTTCCGCGCCAGGAACGCAGAGCCATGCAAGAAGCTGACATAGGTGTCTGAAAAATACTAGGGCCCTGAAAGGGATGTCCTTAACCCTAGAAATCAGTTCGCAGAACGGGAGGATGGGTGGGCGGTAGGAATCTGTCACTAACTACTGTCTCTTACAGATATATCGTTACACAAGTTAGTAACTTGTGCATCTGAAAGAGACACGTTAGTGACAGATTCCTTACCTTAGAATAGATACCCCAGCAATACCAACCCCGGTGGTGGGTCTGCGAACAAAGATCAGACAAGGAAGTCCTGGAGGACAGAACGGCCAAAGAAGCCGTCCCTCCGGACCTGACTGTCAAGGCAGTAATGCTTTGTAAACGTGTGCAGCGAGGCCCACGTAGCTGCCTGACAGATAACCGGCAGCGGAACACCGCGGCCCAAGGCCGTGGTAGCAGCCGTTGCCCTGGTGGAATGGGCACGCAGCCCAACAGGAGGCTCCTTTTAGCCAAAGAATAGCAGGTCTTGATGCACAAGGTAACCCAGCGGGAGATGGTCCTCTTGTGCACCGCCCGACCTTTTTTGGCGCCCACGTAGCCAATAAAGAGCTGGTCATCCACCCGGAAGTGTTTTGTGCGGTCAATATAGAAGGAGAGCGCACGTTTTGGGTCCAGACGGTGGAGCCTCTCTTCCTCTCTGGAAGGATGCGGAGGCGGAAAGAAGGTGGGCAAAGTGATGGTCTGCCCAATGTGGAAAGCAGTAACCACCTTTGGCAAGAAGGACGGACGCGTCCGAAGAACAACCTTGTCTGGATGAACAGACAGAAAGGGAGGTTTGCAAGATAGAGCCTGGAGCTCACTCACCCGCCGAGCGGAGGTGATGGCCACCAGAAAGGCTGTCTTCAGAGTCAGAAGACGAAGAGGACAGTTATGTAGAGGCTCAAAGGGAGCGCACATTAAAAAGGTAAGAACCAAGTTCAAGTCCCACTGAGGCATCACAAACGGAACAGGAGGGAAGAGGTGAGTAATGCCTTTTAAGAACCTGTTAACAACAGGGGACTTGAAAAGGGAGGGCTGATCAGGGAGCCTGAGGAAGGCCGAGATAGCACAAAGATAACCCTTGATGGTACCCAGGGCAGAACCCTGTTGGGCCAGAGAGAGAAGGAACAGAAGGACCTCAGAAAGAGGGGCAGAAAGGGGAGCCACAGCCTTTGCTGTGCACCATGCCACAAATTTGTTCCACTTGCAGGCGTATACCACCTTAGTGGAGGGACGCCTGGCTGCCAGAATCACATCACAAACTTCGGGAGGCAAGTCGAAAGGAATCAACTGCCGCCGCTCAATCTCCACGCAAGCAGGTGTAGACTGGACAGGTTCGGGTGGAGGACCGTCCCCTGCTGCTGCGACAGAAGATCCTCCCGAAGAGGCAGACGGATCGGGGATCTACGCTCATATTGAGTAGCTCGGGATACCAAACTCTTCGAGCCCAGTCCGGAGCCACAAGAATGACTTGGGCCCGGTCGTGCCGAATCTTCTTCAACACTCTGGGTAGAAGTGGTATAGGCGGAAAGGCGTACAATAGACCGCAACTCCACTCGTGACGAAAAGCGTCGCCGAGCGAGTGCCGCCTTGGAAATTCCAACGCGCAGAACTGATGACATTGCGCGTTCTCTTCGGTGGCGAATAGATCTAACCAAGGCTCTCCCCACTGTAGAAAGAGTCCTTGCGCCACTTCCGAGTGAAGACGCCATTCGTGATCCATCATGCACCTGCGGCTGAGTTCGTCCGCCCTGGCGTTCAGGGAACCTGCCAGGTGTTGAACCACCAGGAACATGCCCTGGTGTTCCAGCCATGTCCAGAGGCGCAGAGCCTCCTGACAAAGGGTCCACGACCCCACCCCGCCTTGTTTGTTGCAGTACCACATGGCAGTGGTGTTGTCTGTGAACACCTGCACTACCTTCCCTTTGACAGAGGGAA
Source organism: Calotriton arnoldi (assembly GCA_963921515.1). Lineage (NCBI taxonomy): Eukaryota > Metazoa > Chordata > Amphibia > Caudata > Salamandridae > Calotriton > Calotriton arnoldi. The sequence continues at coordinate 448,659 of CAWUFW010013123.1, read as the reverse complement.
GGAATGCCTTGAGTGCAAGTCGGATCGCCCGGAGCTCCAGAAGGTTGATATGGAGCCGGGACTCCGCCGGAGACCAGAGGCCTCTGATCTCCGCCTCTCCCATGTGACCGCCCCATCCCAGAAGGGACGCGTCCGTCACAACTGTGTGCTCTGGCTGGGGAAGGAGAGGGATCTGCCCATGACCCATTGCCGGTTCGAGAGCCACCACTGCAACTGTTTTGCAGTCCCCTCCGAGATCTGGACGTGATCGGACAGGTCGCCCTGGTGCTGCGCCCACTGGAACTTCAGGTCCCACTGCAGAGCCCGCATATGCCATCTGGCATGAGTGACCAGCAGGATGCAGGAGGCCATGAGGCCCAGCAGCCTCAGGGTCATCCGTACCGAAACCCAGGATAAGGGCTGAAAGATCGGAATCATAGCCTGAATATCCCGGACTCGCCGTTCGGGAGGATAGGCCCGAAACTGCGTCGTGTCCAGAACTGCTCCGATGAAAAGGAGCTGTGGAGAAGGAATCAGATGCGACTTTGGCACATTGATGGAGAACCCCAGCGAGTGCAGGAGTTCGGCCGTAGTCTGGAGGTGGGAGACAACTGCCTGGGACGAGCCCGCCTTCAGCAGCCAGTCGTCGAGGTAGGGGAAGACTGAAACCCCTTGCTGGCGCAGATGAGCTGCGACCACCGCCATCACTTTCGTGAACACCCGAGGGGCACTGGTAAGGCCAAAGGGGAGCACGGTGAACTGAAAATGCTCGAGGCCTACCGTGAACCGAAGGTAACGCCGGTGGGCCGGCAGGACGGGGATGTGGAAATAGGCGTCCTGCAAGTCCAACGCTACCAACCAGTCTCCGGGGTCGAGGGCAGTCAAGACCTGAGCTAGGGTGAGCATCTTGAACTTCTCCTTCCGGAGGAAGCGATTGACGTTCCGGAGGTCCAAGATAGGACGCATGTCCTCCTTGTCCTTTTGGGCACCAGAAAGTAGTGGGAGTAGCAACCACGCCCTACTTCTGGGGTCGGAACATGCTCGATGGCCCTCTTGGCCAAGAGGGCCGTGACTTCCTTCTGTAGAAGCACCAAGTGATCCCCTGACATGCGGTGGAATTGAGGTGGCATGGCTGGGGGTGGTCTCGAAGGGGAGGGAGTAGCCCCTTCGGACAATGTCCAAGACCCACTTGTCCGAGGTGATGGGACGCCAGTGGTGAAGGTGATGGCGGACCCTGCCCTCGACTGGCGTGCTGTGCACCTGAAAGGAGGGACTAGGAGGGCTTGGAGGCCGCGGACGGGTTGGAGGTGGTGGCCTGACCCGCACGCTGGTTGCCCGAACCGCCACGGCGGTATCCACGTCCTCGGCCACGCGAAGGCGCTTGCTGCGCGGGCCGTTGGCCGGGCTGTGGACGTGACTGGGCGCCCCTTCCGTGGCCACGAAAGGGGCGAAAAGCAGACGTTTGCGGAGGGCGCACAACAGCAAGGCCCAGGGACTTAGCAGTAGCCCGTGAATCCTTGAAACGCTCCAGCGCATGGTCCGCCTTCGAACCAAAGAGACCGACTCCATCAAAGGGCATGTCCATGAGAGTATTCTGGACATCCCCTGAAAAACCAGTGGTTCTCAGCCAGGCGTGGCGACGCAGCGCCACCGTCGTTGCAAGCGATCTGCCCAGCGAGTCGGCGGTATCAAGGCCACAGCGGATGGTATACTTAGCCGCATCACGCCCTTCCGCAATAGCGCGGGTAAGCAGTGTCTGGACCTCCTCAGAACACTGCGGCAAAACATCAGCCACCGAATCCCACAGGGAGTGGGTGTATCGGCCCAAGAGGCAAGCGGTATTAACAGACCGCAAGCCAGCACTGGAGGAAGAGAAAGCCTTCTTCCCAAAGTGATCCAGGCGCTTGGATTCCCTATCCGGAGGGGCGGTAGGGAAGGCTGTTTGGGAGGCAGAGGCTTGGACAACCAAGCTCTCAGGGGTGGGGTGTTGGGAGAGAAACAGGGGGTCGCCCGGAGCCGGGCGATGGCGTCGGGCCACGTTCCTATCCACAGGAGCCCCTGTGGTGGGTTTGGACCAGGCACCCAAAAGAACGTCAGTGAGTGCATCGTTGAACGGCAGCACAGGCTCCGAAGAGGAGGCCGCCGGCTGAAGCACTTCAGTCAGGAGGTTAGTCCTGACGGCCACTGTAGGCAACTGGAGATTTAAGGCTCCAGCAGCTCTACGCAACACCGTTGCAAAATTAGCCCCCTCCTCCGTTGCCACGGGAGGAGACAGCATGCCAGAGTCGGGGAGGTATCCAGCCCACTGGCATCCCCAAGTTCCTCAACCCAGTCCGGGTCAAACTCGCACTGTTGTGTGAGAGGGTCGTCAGACCCCTCCCAGCTCTCCTGGTCCTCCTCAGGTTGAAAAGATGGAGGAGGAGGGACATAAGGGACCCAAGGCCTCATCGGCGCCGGAACCGGCGTCGGGCGACGCCGGTCCGGCTCCATGTCCGGACCCGGGAGAACCGGGGAACGACGCCGCCCGGAGCCCCGGACGGCGTCGGAAACGGCACCGGGGAAATCGGCGTCGGCGGAGGCGTGGTTAGGTCAACCGGCGTCGATGGAGGTTGCGGCACCACCGGAACCGGGGTCGAGGCCGGGGCCGGAGCCGAGGCCGGGACGAAGGCTGGTGGGACAGGCGACGCCGGGACCGGAGTCGACGGCGACGCCGGAGCAACCCCATCTGGGCCCGCGGGGCCCGAAGGCGCACCGGAGGGACCTCGAGGCCCGAAGAGGCGGGCCATGGCCGACAGGAATTTCTGTACTCGGCCGGAGTCGCCCCCGAACCCGGGAAGGACGGGTAATGCGGGGGCAACTCGACAGGCACGTCCGGGGCCGCGGGGGCGGGGACGGTGCCGACAGGGACCTCAGCCGAGTCGCGCGACCGGCGAGGCGAAGTCTTAGAGCGATGACGCCGCTTAGACTTCTTGTGCTTCGACTTACCGGAGGAGCGCGAAAGACTTGGATTCCGACGAACGGCGGGGACTCCGCGTCCGGCCCCTCGACCTCTCCCGGGACCGGGGCTTGCTGCGGCGCGGAGCCGACTGCCGGACTTCAAGGAGCTTTCGAGACCGCTCTCGCAAAGCCTTCGGATGAAGTTTCCGGCAGTCAGGGCACGACTTCGTGTCGTGGCCTCGGCCGAGGCAGAAGAGACACTCGAGGTGGGGGTCCGTGATGGACATCATACGACCACATACCTCGCAGGGCTTAAAGCCGGGCATCCCTACGACACCTTAGGAGTCGTGAAGACTCGTTGAAGAGAACAGTGAAAAATTTCACAAAAGATAGTCAAAAAGTGACTAGGGCACTGCTCTTCCCGGATCTGCGCTTACTGGCGCGGAAAAAGAAGAACTGACGTCAGCGCGCAGGGGCGGCGCCTGAGTACTGCCCGCGACGTCATCCCGGCGATCACGACGCCGACGACGGACGCGGAGCCGCACGACGCCGCCTACCGACGCGCAAGGGTACTGCTACGCAAAAAACTTTCCGGATCCAGCCTGACGCCTGGGGATATTCTAAGGTAAGGAATCTGTCACTAACGTGTCTCTTTCAGATAAGGCTCACACTGAGCTGTGAGAGTGTCCTCCGACCCCTCCCAGTCCTCCTCGTCCTCCAAAACAGGTGAAAAGTATGGAGGGCGGACATGAGGGAAGAAAAGTCCCATCGGCGTCGGAATCGGCGTCGGCCGACGTCGATCCGGCTCCGTGTCCGGTTCCAGGGAGAACCTGGGGACGGCGTCGCCCGGGACCTCGGACGGCGCCGTGAACGGTACCGGGGAGGTCGGCGCCGGTGGAGGTGTTGTCAGGTCAACCGGCGTCGACCGGGATCCAGGCCTGAATCCGAGGGGGTCCTGCGGCGCCGGGGCCGGAGACACCGGGGTCGGAGCCGCCGGTGGTGCCGAAGGAGGTTCCCCACTGGGGCCCGAAGGCGCACTGGGGTAACCCTTAGGCCCGAAGATGCGAGCCATGGCCGACAAGAAGTTTTGGATGTCGGCCGGAGTCGACGTCGGACCCGGAACAGGCGGGTAGGCCGGCGTCGGCTCATCGGGTACTCCCAGAGCCGCGGGGGCGGTATCAACAGGACCCTCAGCCGAGTCGTGAGACCGGCGAGGGGAGGTCTTAGAGCGACGCTTCTTAGACCTCTTGTGCTTCGCCTTACCTGAAGACGAAGACTTTGACCCCGACGAATGACGACGGCTCCGCGACCGGCCCCTCGACCTCTCCTGGGACCTCGAGCGGCGCGGAGCCGAGTGCCGGGCCTCGAGAAGCTTTCGAGACCGCTCTCGCAAAGCCTTCGGGGCGAGGGACCGACACTCGGGGCACGACTTGGGGTCGTGGCCGTGCCCCAGGCAGAAGAGACACTCTCGGTGCGGATCCGTAATCGACATCATGCGATTACAGACCTCGCATGGCATCCCTACTGACACCTTGGAGTCGAAACGACTCGAAAACTTGGACAAAAAGTCTAAAAAAATACTCAGTCAAAAAATTACTGGGGCACTGCTCAATCCGGATCTGCGCTTACTGGCGCGGAAAAAGAAAGAACTGACGCCAGCGCGCATGGGCGGCGTCTAAGTACTGGCCTCGACGTCATCCCGGCGATCACGACGACGACGACGGACGCGGAGACGCACGACGCCGCCTACCGACGCGCAGGGGTACTGCTACGCAAAACTTTCCGGATCCAGCCTGACGCCTGGGGATATTCTAAGGTAAGGAATCTGTCACTAACGTGTCTCTTTCAGATACTCATTGCAAGTTAAAGGGAAAGTCAAGGTTGCTGTTTTCATGGAAAAAGACTCTTCCCAGTGGACCCTGAAGAAACCCTGTGGAAGACAGAAGGTTGGAGAGTCACCCCACCCGTGGATACCCCAGGAACCAGGATACCTATACTAGGGAAGCCCGGTGCATTGGTGCAAAGTGATGTCAGAAACTTCCATAGACCACAACGAAGGACTTCAGGACAGATGCCGCTGGCGAAGAAGGTGGAAGTATACGGTAGAATCCAAGGATGGATTCTTGAAGAGTAGTACCTGCAAGCAGAGGGAACAGACTCTATGCCACTTGGTGGTGACCAGGAGGCACGGAAGACCAATGACCTTCGATGACGGAAGATGCAGGAGTGATGACGGGGACCTTGTCGCTGCAGCTGTGAGGACCATGCGACGCTATGGAAGACCAGGAGCCATTCATGAGCTGTCCCACGTCAGAAGACGAGAACCAGGGGGTCGGTGTCCGGTGGGAGCACCAACAAGCCTTGGCAGCAGCAACAGATGTGGTAAATGAAAAAGGTACAACGTTGGGACCAGCAAGGTCTGAGGGACTAACCAATTGCAGGTGAATCAGAGCAAGCTCTGAGCAAGCAGGGGAGCCCACTGAAGCCAAAGAAGACCCTCAAGAGGACCCACAGGCCGAAGGAGCAAGAGTGTCAAGACTATCTCGAGCAGCTTACCAAAGATGCAGGCCCATGGTGCAGAGGATGCGGTGAGGACGAAGATCATGGCTGGAAGAGAGGCTGGAGTTTCTTGTAGCCTTGGCTACGGCAAGTCAATGCGGGGCACAGGGATTCTGTTCCAGTGGTTCTGACGAGGGATACTGGCCTCAAACTTGCTGAGAGGACAGGTCAGGCCACGAGGGAGTTGCAGAACCACCACCTGTGTTGCTGAGCCTTTCAGAGTCTGGAGGACGTCAGGAGCAGCAGACCGGTCAGCTTCATTGGGGTGCCTGCAGATGCAGGGGCATGACTCCTTCCCTCCTAGGGACATTCCTTTGAGTGTTTTCGATGCCCACAGGCCTGGAGAGGTACCTGGATGAAGCACAGGCGACGAAGAAGACTTGCAGAACAGCGAGACCGGGAGCGGCAGGAGTCTTCCTTGATGCAGTTTCGGTATCAGGCAAAGTCCAGCAAAGTCCAAGGTAACCAGACGGAGTTGAAGTGGTTTCGGGTTTGAATCTTGTCCCACGACACATCTGAAGAGTCACCCACAGGTAAGCCTTTAAGTAACCTAGGGAAAGGGTTGGAACGGTTCAAGGGTCCCTCCCAGAAGGGGGGCAGGACAGAGGGGAGGCTGCTCCTATGTCCTTTGTCCAGTTTTGCGCCAGAGCAGGAGCCAAGGGCTCCCTGAACTGGTTCCAACTGGAGTATGCAAGGAAAGCACAAAATGTGCCCTTCAAAGCAGTGTGGTGGCGCTGGCAAGTGCCCCCACCCCAGCCCAATACAGTAAGTCCTGTCTGGGAGGTGGTCACACCTCCCTGTGGCAGGAAACCTATTGTTCTACCTTCCCCTGCTCGAGCTCAGCTCAGCAGCAGGAGGGCAGAATCGTGTCTGGGGTCAGCAGCAGCACTAGTTTGCTGGCAGACCCTGGAAGGCTGTTACCAGGAGCACTGGTAACGGTGTTGGGGTATGATTCCAACATGTTTGATACCAAACATGCCCAGGTTATACAGTTAGCCATTGCGTAATGACGCATGGCCACTATATGTATGAAAATGGCTGATTGCATTTACAAAGCCTGAAGAATCGACTCCGGGGTTTGTAGGGGGTGCCCTGCTCATGCAAGGCACCCTCACACTTATAACCTAGCACCCTGCCTTCAGGATTGAAAGGCCTGCCTTAGGGGTTATTTATAGTTTTTAAGTGCAGTGACCTCAGATATAAAGAAACATATCTGCCGTAAGTGGTGCTAGCACCAACTCACACAGGCTGCAATGGCAGGCCTGTAGTCACAGTTTGAGTGGTGTCTCATGGGTGGTATAATACATGTTGTAGCCCATGGGAGACCCCTGGTGTACCTATGCCCTGGGTACCTTAGTACCATATATTAGGGACTTACATGGGTACACCAGCCGCCAATTGGGACATTACCAAAGTACTTACCACTGTTAAATTCAGGAAGAAAGCACAGTGACTGGGGTCCTGATTAGCAGGATCCCAGTCAGACTAGTCATAAAACAGAACAACACCAGCAAAAAGTGAGGGTAACCATGAAAGCAAATCCTACTTTCCTACACAGTGCAATCCAGAAGGACGCATCCACCATGGAACCCCAACTGTAAAGGAACAGAAATGGCGATAACTGAGACACGTTGACCAAAATGTGCGTAACCACACAAATACCAAAATAAAAACATATGTAAGTGGCATAGATAGAGTCCAATATATATCCGGAATACATACGGACCCTAAACACAGAACCGTAGACAGATATATAAATACAGAAGGACAGACAGACACACACACACACACGTACCCAGATATGCAAAGGGCAAGGAGAAACCACAATCCATAAGAGGAGAGTGGTAAAAGAAAAACATTAAGCATGTTTCATTGAAGAGAAGGAATACACCCAATATAAGAAATCAGGAGCCATTTGAAGAGAATAGGATACACCCTCAAATTAAAGGAAGCAAGGGGGTATCCCACCAAAGGGCAAAAAAAACAAGATACGGAGGGAAGAGACCAAAAAAGCTTATCATTCAAGCCATTAAAGAGAGAAATGCAACTAAAACAAGAAGCAACAGAAGTAAAGGAGAGAAACACTGAGAAGATGGTTTAAGAATGGAGACCAGGTACAAAACCAGGTCTCAAAAGTGGGCAAAGAATGTAGACCCCACCCATAAAACCAATGGTAAAACACTCAAGAAGGAAAGAAAACTTCCAATCAAAGGGGGGAAGTTGGCCACACCTAAGAATGGAACATAGTGCAATAGGAATGAGAATGTAACGTGAACCGAAAGGCAACACCATGAAGAGAATTCCTGACAAGAATTCACCGAAATGAACAGAAAATGATCAGTGCGAAAGGCATCCACACAGACACAGTTTCAATCTCACAGGGGGAAACAAGCCACCTGAGAAAAAGGGAGGCAGGGCACCTCAAAGCTGTATAAGAGGAAACCAAGAAGAAGAAAAAACATAGCAAAGAAACATTTGCAGAAGAAAACCCTCCAGGGAAAGGATATTCCAAGAACACAAGGGGGAATAGAACTCATACCAGCACATGGTAAGAAGCACTAGCAGTAAATGGTGAAAACAAAAGAGGGACCAAAGGAACCAAAGCCCCAAGCAATCAGAAGTCCAGCCCGACTGTAAGGAAGGACCACGAGGGCGCCACTAGCAAGTGGAAAAACACTGAAAAACAGGTAACCTGCACCCAAGCTGGAGAACATAGGGCTGCAAGAAGGTGTCAAAGAAAAACACAGCACAAAATCCCCAAAACGACAAAGCCGAGGAAAGAAGGCAGAATACCTCCACGATGAGGGAACAGAGAGAAGCCATCTCATACGAGAAGGAAACCCCAAGACAATGATTGAGGGAAAACACCTCAGCATAGTCAAACAGAAGGTCGCCCAATGGGTAGATAACCCATAAGGGTGGAAAGAAGAAAAATGAAGACCTGCAACCGCAGGACCACCCATCAGTGCGACAAAGAGCAGGACCAAACGCAAAGAAAACAGCTGCGAATCACAGTTAAATAGGAGGACAGGGGGACTATGAACAAGTCCTCCCTCATAAATAATAGGGAACAAAAGGGGGAAGAATCAAGGGTCTGAGCCACCTCTACTGTCCCTAAACCTATGCAGAGCAGAATCTGCGTGGGCATCAAACAAATGAGTACCGTCGAAGAGCATGTCAAGTAGCGTCAGCTAGATTGCCTCAGAAAAGTTAGAGGAGCGAAGCCAAGCATGTCTGCGCAACGCCACCGCAGAATCCATGGCACGCCCAACCGAGTCGGTGGAGTCCAAGCTACACCAAATAAGCAATCTGGCCGCCTGCTGCCTGTCTGAAATCAACTGAGTTAGTTCATCTCTATGAACCTACAGAAACAAGGGTAAGAGCCGTGCCAAGGAATCCCATAGGGCAGAGGAAAAACGTCCAAGAACAGGGGACGTGTTAATAGAACGTAAGGTAGCATCGATGGAAGAAAAGATATGCTTCCCACATGAGGCCAGTTTCCTAGGATTTTTATCAGCCGGAGTATGAGGAAGATCATGCAAAGAAGGCGATGTCATAGCGGTCTGGACTACAAAACTACGGTGCATCGGCTGACGATGGAGACACTCAGGGTCACTGGGGGCAGGGCGGTGCATGTGGGCAATAACCCTGTCCACAGGGGCACCAGTGGCAGGCCTAGCCCATGCCCCTAGTAAAACATCATACAACGCCTCACAGAAAGGCAACACCGGTTCAAGGCCTGACTGAGACGGGTGAAGAACCCCAATGAGGGGGTCTGTTGACTTGGACACTAAGGGGAGGGACAAATCCAACACAACAGCCATCCGGCGCAAAATGTCTGCCAGGGAAGAGCTGGCTTCAGTGGCCAGGCCCAGAGGAGACAGTAGACTAGAAGCAGGGGAGGAATCTAGCCCGCTGGCTTCAGCCAAATCAGTAATCCACACATCAAGAGGTGGATTCGAGGGCATTGGCCGTCCAGGGCATGGAAGAAAACCTTCTGATGCAGTTTCAGCGACCAAAGGACCCCTCTTGGAAGAAGAGGATCAGGGCACGACGCCGAGGTAGGGCCGCACCAACGTCGGAGTACGAGGTCGGTAGGGTGTCGGACAGCGCTGCCCCAGGACCAGCAGCACGGACATGCACACTCAGAGGTTGAAAAAAAAGCCTGTCCTGGGTGGAGGTGTTCACACCTTCCCCCAGTCAGGAAGAGCCATCTGTGGCGGAAAGCTTCAAAGGCCTGCTGCCTTTGAAATGCGACCCCAGCCTTTCCTGATAGATAGAAGGAGCAGGCCCCCTTCTGTCCTCACCCCTTTTGGCGGGAAGTCAGGCGAGTAATGTAGAAAGAATAGGAGGGGTACCCCTTCAGCCAACTCCAACACTCGGGTGCTGGAGGCGAGGTGAAGCACATTTTTTAGTGCCCAACATCTTGAAGATGGTGGGATTTTTCCAATCAGAGCTAGGGCTATGTCCCCCTTCCACCGGAGGTGGATATATAGAGGGTGTAGACACCCCAGGTAAGGGGCCCATTGGCCACTACCTGTCACTCCCGTGTAAACACACCTAAATGTAGTATTTAGGTGGCATCCCCAGTGCTGGAAACTAGATTCCATGGACACAAGAAGACGATGAACAAAGAACTCCTGTTGGACCGTGAACAGCAGACCTCGTGGGGGACTTTGGGCACAAACTCCAGCCTGCCTCCTCAGAACTCGACAATAGCCATCCTCCAGCTCGTCTTGTTGCTGTGTGGCCTCCACTAACCGTGGAGGGTCATCAGCACTTCGCAAATTGCCAGGAACTCCCTCGAGATACAGGTACTATCTCTCTGCAGCTGGATGGAAGCACAAACAGCGGAGTCTGATCCTGCGTCGTCCAGCTCCCTAGCCCCACCAATGTATCCAAGTACCAGCGAAAGGTACACCTGCTCTGAAGGGTCAGCTCTGCCTCTGCACCAAGTCTTGAGGCCGCAGGACTCACCAGAGCTGAGAGGCACGAATAACCGGGGTACCAGACACCATGCTGCCAAACCAGCAAATCTGAGTCCAGGCAGGCTAACTCTACATCGAGCCAGCACCTGACGAGGGACATCAGGACGTCGGAGACCCATCTCAGCAGTGGCACAGCAGCTCCAGAATCGTCAGTCCAAAGGGTCCAGCCCCGGACCACGAGGTTCATCTTTGAGCGCTTTTGCCCAGCTGCGATCTTCACTGCACCCAGCCCAACCGCCCGGCCGGGGCATCTTCAAACCAGCTGTGCTCCCGAGGCCCCACAGCCCTTGCGACCTATACTCTCCCTTGAGAGCCTTTGGACTTGCTTGCAAATCCCCCTCTGCTTTGCTTTTACAGGTGATCCCTCTTCCTTCATAGCGCGCCAGCTACAAGGTCCTTTTGTTCCCCGCTCCCGGTGAAATCCGGGAAACTTACGAGAACTTGGCCTTGGCACTCTGGACCTTGGCCCCGAACTTTCCGATTTCACAACTATAACTGCACTGCATTGCTTTTTCCAATTGCCTTTTTCCTTCCATAGGAAATGTATTGTGAGTAATTGCGCACAACTGTAGATATTGCATTTACTGTGAATTTCTCATATTGCAAAAATTATTTACCTTGCACCCGAAGTGCTTGGTCTAAATATTTATATTAAAAAAGTACTATTTTTCTAATCTGCTCTCGACTTCATTCCTTGGGTGTGTGTATCATTTATTGCCTTGGTGTGTACAACAAATGTTTAGCACTACCCTCTGATAAGCTTAACTGTTCGAACACGCTACCACAAAAATAGAGCGTTAGTAATATCTAATGTTGCCTCTGTAAACCAATAAGGGTCTCTTCGACCTCTCTGAACACCGTACCCCATTGTGGTGCCCTATATAGAGAGGTGGCTTTCATACACTCTCCCATAGAAAAAACAGGGGGGGATGCCATGAAGGCGGGAGTGGAGGGAGGAAAGGAAAACCCCCTGCCGCTAGTGACAGAAGGATAACAGTTAAGGAAGGGGATTGGTGGCCCAGGTGAAAGGGACCGAAAAGAAGAGCAGACACAACAGGTACCCCATGAATACGATGAGAGATATGTATAAAACAGGCACAAGAAGACTAGACTCCTTGAGACGAACAGTCACAGGAGCACGACAAGTCTGGAGTAATGGAACTCAGCCCTGAACCACTAGGAACTCAAAGAGGTTGCCTGCCTGAGGCACTAGTAGAGCCCATATGGACAGAAGGACAGAGAAAGATGAAAGCAAAGTTCTTATAAGGGACACAAAGTGTAAGAGTAGCTCACTTAAATGCCTCCGAGGCATACAAATAAGGTCCCCGGAAATGGGGAACAAGGCTATAGTGCAACCGCACAACATAAACAGAATACCTGCCACAAAGTAAGCACTTGGGCAGGAAAAATGGAAGCTGTAAATGAAGTCAAAGGACAGACTCCAGGAGACCGCAAAACAAGATAAGTTCAAGACGGCTGGAAACGGAACCTGTCCCCGACAGCATACACATGACAAAAGGTACCTGCGAAAAGCAGGAACACCATACCAGGTGTATCCCTGGAGGGGAGAGAAGATCTCTGCCCTAAGAAGGCAGGAAAGAGTCAAAACAAGGGGAAACAACTATCCATGACAACCGTACTACAATAATCAAGTTAAGACTCCGTACCACCATGACTAACCCTGAACAGGCATAAAGCTGAGTTGGCATCCGCGCCAAAAAGGGAGGTGCCATCAAAAGGCATGTCGATCAAAGCAGTTTGCCCAGCCTTTGAAAACATGGAAGTACGCAACCATGTGCGTTGACGTAGAGCAATGGAAGAGGCCATAGCCCGACCAACAGAATCAGTAGTATCCATACCACAGCGGATAATAAGATTGGCAGCTTGCTGCCCTTCTTGTACAAGGGGAACAAGAGGATTCCAGGCTTCCTCCAGAAGGGAAGGCAAGAGGCGCTCCACAGAGTCCGATGAGGCATGGGAGAAGCAGGCAAGCAGACAAGAAGTGTTTAGAGAGCAAAGAGCGGCGCTAGCAGAAGAGAAAATATGCCTACTACAACCGTCAAATTTCCTTGGCTCCCTTTCCGGAGGGACAGAGGGAAGAAAGTCAATATTCTGCGTGGCTAAAGCAGCCTGAACCACAAAGCTCTCAGTAGAGGGATGTAAGTAGACAAGGAAACACGGGGCCGTGCGATGCCTGTGAGAAATTGAGAAACCCACAGGGAGCCGTTTCAGGTTTAGTCCAAGCACCCAAAAGAATATCAAAAAGACAGTCACTATAAGGAAGTACAGGCTGAACATTAAACTGGGCAGGGTGTAAAACACCAATTAAGAGGTCTGTTGAAAATTCCACAGAAGGAAGGTGTAAATCCAGGTCAAATGAAACTCGATGGACCATGTCCGCCAATGTGGAACTGGCCTCAGTAGCCAAACCAGGAGGACACAGGAGGCTGGCGAAGATTCTAAGCCACTGACGTCAGCCAAGTTAAGTAACCAGCCAGATGGCATATGGGGTGATACCGTGCCCTAAATTGGAGGAGGACACACCATACCATCTGTAGCACTTCTACAACCATGGTCCTCAGAATAAAAACCCAGAGGAAGGGAGTCTGAGACGGTCAGCTCCAGCGGCGCCGCATCCGATGCCGTAACGGAAGCCGGTCTACTCTGAGAAGGCGAGGCCTCGATGTTGGAAGGAGTGTCAATCGGCGTCACCGGCATACCATCGGACCCCTAAGACGCCGACATCGGAGTCAGCAGACCAGAAGTGGGAGCCGAAGGTGGAAGCCAGCAACGGGCTGTGCACCAACGCCACTGAGGTGTCAGACACAAGAGGCCAACCTGAAGCCTAGGGCGAACATGCCGGCGGAGTCACAGACACAAACTCATGCACCTCCATAGGGCCCGAAGGTGCTCCAGAGGGAGGTGACAATCCAAGAGCAGAAAGAATAGCTTGAGAATATTATCTCATCTGGGTCAAAGACGCCCCGGCCCCAGGATAGGTGGTGAGACGCGGGGCGCACTTATGCCTCAGCACTTCAACAGTGCAGTGGGGATCAGTGATAGGCGAGGAAGGCGGAAAGCGCCGCAGCATACTGCCAGCACCGAGGTTTAACTCCGGGCATTAAAGGTGAATGACGCCCATGGGAACGGCTCATAGAACGGATGCGCGGTCGGTCCCTAGAATGCTTAGGGGACCGAGGACGATGAGAAGACTTTGAAAATTGTGACATCCATGCTGCCACAAGCTTCATGCGATGTTTACTACGCTCCTTCAGTCGGAGCTGTTGACATGTCGCACTCGTCGTGGTGCTCACCCAGACACCACATACAAATCGAGTGAGGATCCGTGGTGGACATTTGTCGACCACAGGACTCGCAAGGCTTGAACCCTGAGGGCATCGAAGAAATTCACACTGCCCCGTCGTTGAGAGACGTCAAGTAAGCCAAAAATGGCTGGAGGAACTGCAGTGTGGATCCGAGTGTGGAAAAGAAGCACAAGTTACTAACTTGTGTAACAATATATCTGTAAGAGACAGTAGTTAGTGACAGATTCCTCACCTTAGAATATCCCCAGGCGTCAGGCTGGATCCGGAAAGTTTTTTGCGTAGCAGTACCCTTTCGCGTCGGTAGGCGGCGTCGTGCGGCTCCGCGACCATCGTCGGCGTCGTGGTCGCCGGGATGACGTCGCGGGCAGTACTTAGACGCCGCCCCTGCGCGCTGACGTCAGTTCTGTACACGACTTTCCGCGCCAGGAACGCAGAGCCATGCAAGAAGCTGACGTAGGTGTCTGAAAAATACTAGGGCCCTGAAAGGGATGTCCTTAACCCTAGAAATCAGTTCGCAGAACGGGGAGGATGGGTGGGCGGTAGGAATCTGTCACTAACTACTGTCTCTTACAGATATATCGTTACACAAGTTAGTAACTTGTGCATCTGAAAGAGACACGTTAGTGACAGATTCCTCACCTTAGAATAGATACCCCAGCAATACCAACCCCGGTGGTGGGTCTGCGAACAAAGATCAGACAAGGAAGTCCTGGAGGACAGAACGGCCAAAGAAGCCGTCCCTCCGGACCTGACTGTCAAGGCAGTAATGCTTTGTAAACGTGTGCAGCGAGGCCCACGTAGCTGCCTGACAGATATCCTGCAGCGGAACACCGCGGCCTAAAGCCGTGGTAGCAGCCTTTGCCCTGGTGGAATGGGCACGCAGCCCAACAGGAGGCTCCGTCTTAGCCAAAGAATAGCAGGCTTTGATACACAAGGTTACCCAGCGGGAGATGGTTCTCTTGTGCACCGCCCGACCTTTTTTGGCGCCCACGTAGCCAACAAAGAGCTGGTCATCCACCCGGAAATGGCGTGTGCGGTCGATGTAAAAGGAAAGCGCACGTTTTGAGTCCAGACGGTGGAGCCTCTCTTCCTCTCTGGAAGGATGCGGAGGCGGAAAGAAGGTGGGCAAAGTGATGGTCTGCCCAATGTGGAAGGCAGTAACCACCTTTGGCAAGAAGGACGGACGCGTCCTAAGAACAACCTTGTCTGGATGGACACGCAGAAAGGGAGGTTTACATGATAGAGCCTGGAGCTCACTCACCCGCCGAGCGGAGGTGACGGCCACCAGAAAGGCAGTCTTCAGAGTCAGAAGACGAAGAGGACAGTTATGTAGAGGCTCAAAGGGAGCGCACATAAGAAAGGTAAGAACCAAGTTCAAGTCCCACTGAGGCATCACAAACGGAACAGGAGGGAAGAGGTGTGTAATGCCTTTTAAGAACCTGTTAACAACAGGGCGGGAGGGAGGGCTGATCAGGAAGCCTGAGGAAGGCCGAAATGGCACAAAGATAGCACTTGATGGTACCCAGGGCAGAACCCTGTTGGGCCAGGGAAAGAAGGAACAGGAGAACCTCAGAGAGAGGGGCAGAAAGGGGATTCACAGCCTTTGCTGTGCACCATGCCACAAACTTGTTCCACCTGCAGGCGTATACCACCTTAGTGGAGGGACGCCTGGCTGCCAGAATCACATTACAAACTTCGGGAGGCAAGTCGAAAGGAATCAACTGCTGCCGCTCAATCTCCACGCAAGCAGGTGGAGGCTGGACAGGTTCGGGTGGTGGACCGTCCCCTGCTGCTGCGACAGAAGATCCTCCCGAAGAGGCAGACGGATCGGCGGATCTACGCTCATACTGAGTAGCTCGAGATACCAAACTCTTCGAGCCCAGTCCGGAGCCACAAGAATGACTTGGGCCCGGTCGTGCCGAATCTTCTTCAACACTCTGGGTAGAAGTGGTATAGGCGGAAAGGCGTACAATAGACCGCAACTCCACTCGTGACGAAAAGCGTCGCCGAGCGAGTGCCGCCTTGGAAATTCCAACGCGCAGAACTGATGACATTGCGCGTTCTCTTCGGTGGCGAATAGATCTAACCAAGGCTCTCCCCACTGTAGAAAGAGTCCTTGCGCCACTTCCGAGTGAAGACGCCATTCGTGATCCATCATGCACCTGCGGCTGAGTTCGTCCGCCCTGGCATTCAGGGAACCTGCCAGGTGTTGAACCATCAGGAACATGCCCTGATGTTCCAGCCATGTCCAGAGGCGCAGAGCCTCCTGACAAAGGGTCCACGACCCCACCCCGCCTTGTTTGTTGCAGTACCACATGGCGGTGGTGTTGTCTGTGAACACCTGCACTACCTTCCCTTTGACAGAGGGAAGGAATGCCTTGAGTGCAAGTCGGATCGCCCGGAGCTCCAGAATGTTGATATGGAGCCGGGACTCCGCCGGAGACCAGAGGCCTCTGATCTCCGCCTCTCCCATGTGA
Organism: Calotriton arnoldi; assembly: GCA_963921515.1. Taxonomy (NCBI): domain Eukaryota; kingdom Metazoa; phylum Chordata; class Amphibia; order Caudata; family Salamandridae; genus Calotriton; species Calotriton arnoldi. Next base: position 432,393 of record CAWUFW010013123.1, on the reverse strand, counting down.
CCGCCCCATCCCAGAAGGGACGCGTCCGTCACAACTGTGTGCTCTGGCTGGGGAAGGGAGAGGGATCTGCCCATGACCCACTGCCGGTTCGAGAGCCACCACTGCAATTGTTTTGCAGTCCCCTCCGAGATCTGGACGTGATCGGACAGGTTGCCTTGGTGCTGCGCCCACTGGAACTTCAGGTCCCACTGCAGAGCCCGCATATGCCATCTGGCATGAGTGACCAGCAGGATGCAGGAGGCCATGAGGCCCAGCAGCCTCAGGGTCATCCGTACCGAAACCCAGGATAAAGGCTGAAAGATCGGAATCATAGCCTGAATATCCCGGACTCGCCGTTCGGGAGGATAGGCCCGAAACTGCGTCGTGTCCAGAACTGCTCCGATGAAAAGGAGCTGTGGAGAAGGAATCAGATGCGACTTCGGCACATTGATGGAGAACCCCAGCGAGTGCAGGAGTTCGGCCGTAGTCTGGAGGTGGGAGACGACTGCCTGGGACGAGCCCGCCTTCAGCAGCCAGTCGTCGAGGTAGGGGAAGACTGAAACCCCTGCCCGGCGCAGATGAGCTGCGACCACCGCCATCACTTTCGTGAACACCCGAGGGGCACTGGTAAGGCCAAAGGGGAGCACGGTGAACTGAAAATGCTCGGGGCCTACCGTGAACCGAAGGTAACGCCGGTGGGCCAGCAGGACGGGGATGTGGAAATATGCGTCCTGCAAGTCCAACGCTACCAACCAGTCTCCAGGGTCGAGGGCAGTCAAGACCTGAGCTAGGGTGAGCATCTTGAACTTCTCCTTCCGGAGGAAGCGATTGACGTTCCGGAGGTCCAAGATAGGACGCATGTCCTCCTTGTCCTTTTGGGCACCAGGAAGTAGTGGGAGTAGCAACCACGACCTACTTCTGGGGTCGGAACATGCTCGATGGCCCTCTTGGCCAAGAGGGCCGTGACTTCCTTCTGTAGAAGTACCAAGTGATCCCCTGACATGCGGTGGAATTGAGGTGGCATGGCTGGGGGGTGGTCTCGAAGGGGAGGGAGTAGCCCTTTCGGACAATGTCCAAGACCCACCTGTCCGAGGTGATGGGACGCCAGTGGTGAAGGTGATGGCGGACCCTGCCCCTACTGGCGTGCCGTGCACCGGAAAGGAGGGACTAGGAGGGCTTGGAGGCCGCGGACGGGTTGGAGGTGGTGGCCTGACCCGCACGCTGGTTGTCCGAACCGCCACGGCGGTATCCACGTCCTCGGCCACGCGTAGGCGCTTGCTGTGCGGGCCGGTGGCTGGGCATCTGACGTGACTGGGCGCCCCTTCCGTGGCCACGAAAGGGGCGAAAAGCAGAGCCGAGCGGAGGGCGTACAACAGAAAGGCCCAGGGACTTGGCCGTAGCCCGCGAGTCCTTAAACCGCTCCAGCGCATGGTCTGCCTTTGAACCAAAAGGACCGACTCCATCAAAGGGCATGTCCATGAGTGTATTCTGGACATCACCCGAGAAACCAGTTGTTCTCAGCCAGGCGTGGCGACGGAGCGCCACCGTCGTAGCAAGCGATCTGCCCAGCGAGTCGGCGGTATCAAGGCCACAACGGATGGTGTATTTAGCCGCATCTCGCCCTTCCGCAATGGCGCGGGTAAGCAGTGTCTGGACCTCCTCAGAACACTGCGGCAAAACAGCCGCCACCGAATCCCACAGGGAGTGGGTATATCGGCCCAAAAGGCAAGCGGTGTTGACGGACCGCAAGCCAGCACTGGAGGAAGAAAAAGCCTTCTTCCCAAATTGGTCCAGGCGTTTGGATTCCCTATCCGGAGGGGCGGTAGGGAAGGCGGTTTGGGAGGCAGAGGCTTGGACAACCAAGCTCTCAGGGGTGGGATGTTGGGAGAGAAACAGGGGGTCGCCCGGAGCAGGGCGATGGCGTCGGGCCACGTTCCTATCCACAGGAGCCCCTGTGGTGGGTTTGGACCAGGTACCCAAAAGAACGTCAGTGAGTGCATCATTAAACGGCAGCACAGTCTCCGAAGAGGAAGCCGCCGGCTGAAGCACTTCTGTCAGGAGGTTAGTCCTGACGGCCACAGTAGGCAACTGGAGATGTAAGGCTCCAGCAGCTCTACGCAACACCGTTGCAAAATTAGCCCCCTCCTCCGTAGCCACGGGAGGAGACATCATGCCAGTGTCAGGGGAGGTGTCGAGACCACTGGCATCCCCAAGTTCCTCAACCCAGTCCGGGTCAAACTCACATTTTTGCGTGAGAGTGTCCTCAGACCCCTCCCAGCTCTCCTGGTCCTCCTCTGGTTCAAAATATGGAGGAGGGACATTTGGTACCCAAGGTCTCATCGGCGCCGGAACCGGCGTCGGGCGACATCGGTCCGGCTCCATGTCCGGAGCCGGAGAGAACCGGGGAACGACGTCGTCCAGACGGCGTCAGGAACGGCACCGGGGACATCGGCGTCGGCGTGGTTAGGTCAACCGGCGCCGATGTGGGTTGCGGCACCACCGGAGCCAGGATCGAGGCCGGGGCCGGAGCCGAGGCCGGGATGAAGGCTGGTGGGACAAGCGGCGCCGGGACCGGAGTCGACGGCGGCGCCGGGGCAACCCCATCAGGGCCCGCGGGGCCTGAAGGCGCACCGGAGGGACCTGAAGGCCCGAAGAGGCGGGCCATGGCCGACAGGAATTCCTGTATTTCGGCCTGAGTCCCCCGACCCCGGAAAGAACGGGTAATTCGGGGGCGGCTCTACAGGCATGTCCGGGGCCGCGGGGACGGTGCCGATTGGGGACTCAGCCGAGTCGCGAGACCGGCGAGGCGAAGTCTTAGAGCGATGACGCCGCTTAGACTTCTTGTGCTTCGACTTTCCGGAGGAGCGCGAAGTCTTGGATTCCGACGAACGGTGGGGACTCCGCGTCCGGCCCCTTGACCTCTCCCGGGACCGGGGCTTGGTGCGGCGCGGAGCCGACTGCCGGACCTCGAGCAGTTTTCGAGACCGCTCTCGCAAAGCCTTTGGATGAAGTTTCCGGCAGTCAGGGCACGACTTCGTGTCGTGGTCTCGGCCGAGACAGAAGAGACACTCGAGATGCGGGTCCGTGATCGACATCATGCGAGCACAGGTCTCGCAGGGCTTAAAGCCGGGCATCCCTACGACACCTTAGGAGTCGTGAAGACTCATTTGGAGAAACAGTGAAAAATCACAAAAAGGATAGTCAAAAATTGACTAGGGCACTGCTCTTCCCGGATCTGCGCTTACTGGCGCGGAAAAAGAAGAACTGACGTCAGCGCGCAGGGGCGGCGTCTAAGTACTGCCCGCGACGTCATCCCGGCGACCACGACGCCGACGACGGACGCGGAGCCGCACGACGCCGCCTACCGACGCGCAAGGGTACTGCTAAGCAAAAAACTTTCCGGATCCAGCCTGACGCCTGGGGATATTCTAAGGTGAGGAATCTGTCACTAACGTGTCTCTTTCAGATGTAAATGACAGCGTGTCGGGGGAGGGAGATTAAGGACTCCGTTGATGTCACATTTGGGAGACGACGTTGCTACGGAGTCGATCGACGTCCTCTGCCGACGCACGGAGGCACTGCTGGGAAAATTTCCGGATGCAGTAAGGTGCCTGGGGAGGATTCTAAGATAAGGAATCTGCGGATAGATGTCTCTATCAGATACTAAATAACATAGTTAGTTTCCTTGCATTTGAGCTAATTAGGTTATACTTGCCATTGCTTAATTTATATATCAAACTGATAAACAGGATAGTTTAAGTAAACACTTTTTCTATTGCTGTACAAAAACATTTGTATTTTCACACCTTTAAATAAATCACTCCTTGTCTATGTTGACTGTGGTAGTTTCTGAGGGCTGTAAGATTTACTGCCCCACTATAGTAAATCCCAGGCCAAAATGTAACCAGATCTAATTAAGATTTCAACATGCAGGACTGGGTAAAAGGTAATTAGGCAGATAAACATGCAGGCAAGGTTTGTATGAAATTGACATAGATTTCAAATATTCATAATCAGTTCAAAAGTAGCACAATGATCCCAAATATACTGCATTATAAGGATGGAAAAATATTCGAAAGATAAATGGGTAGAGAAGTGTAACTTTAAAAACGCATCCCTTATTACTCTTGGCAATTAATAGCCTTACCTGAACATCCTGAATGCTGAGCTCAAGCACCAGATTAGTTGCCAGCTGCGTGTAATGTACATTAATCCCTATGAGACTTGCAAAAACTAACTCCTCCGGAACTTTATTGATTAAAGACACCCCTATTCCACCATTTAATTTTATCATCACCTAAAAAAGACAATTCATAATCACATTTTAGTACACAATAGCAGTAATGTCACAAATTTATCTCTTCATTCTAAATAAATATGCATCAAGAGGAAAATTTATTGAGGCAGGCTAATCTTAAATCTTCCTTTGTTAATCCCAATATTTCATAGCATCTGGCACATCAACTTTTTAATTATTTTGATTTACTTGGCCATATCACTGGGCCTGGCGAACAAGTTACTTACCTTTGGTAACAATATATCTGTAAGAGACATAGACTAGTTAAAGATTCCTTACCTTTAGAATTACCCCCAGGCGTCAGACTGGATCCGGAGATCTTTTTCGTTAGCAGTACCCCTGCGCATCGATAAGTGGCGTTGGTCGAATCCGCGTTCGTCGTTGGCGTCGTGGTCGCCGTAATGACGTCGCGGTATCTACTTAGACGCCGCCCTCGTGCACTGACATCAGTTCTTTACACAACATTCCACGCCAGAAGCGCAGAGCCATGCAAGACACTGACCACCGGTGCACAAAACTAGGGCCCTGAAAGGAAGTTCTTAACCCTAGAAGTCAGTTCGCAGAACGGGGAGGATGGGTGGGGCGGTAAGGAATCTATAACTAATCTATGTCTCTTACAGATATATTGTTACCGAAGGTAAGTAACTTGTTCATCTGAAAGAGACGATTAGTTATCGATTCCTTACCTTTAGAATAGCTACCCCAGCAATACCAACCCCGGATGTGGGTCTGCGAACTAAGTTCACACCAGAAAGTCCTGGGGAACAGAACGGCCAAAGAAGCCGTCTCTCCGCAATTGGCTGTCCAGGCAGTAGTGTTTTGTGAATGTGTGCAGAGATGCCCACATAGCTGCCTGACAGATGTCAATGAGGGGAACTCCACGTCCCAAAGCAGTGGTAGATGCCGTCGCCCTGTTGGAATGGGAGCGCAGTCCCACTGGAGGCTCCTTCTTTGCCAAAGAATAGCAAGCTTTGATGCAAAAAACGACCCACCTAGAGATGGGCCGATTGTGCACGGCCCGACCTTTCTTGGCGCCCACATAGCCAACAAAGAGTTGGTCATCCACCCGGAATAGCTTTGTGCGATCCAAATAAAATGAAAGCGCACGTTTTGGATCCAGACGGTGGAGCCTCTCTTCCTCTTTAGAAGGATGCGGGGGCAGAAAGAAGGTGGGCAAAGTGATGGTTTGACCAATGTGGAAAGAAGTAACCACCTTGGGAAGAAAAGAGGGTCGAGTTCAAAGGACAACCTTGTACGAATGAACAGCAAAAAAAGGAGGTTTTGAAAAAAGAGCCTGGAGCTCACTCACCCTGCGAGCAGAGGTGATGGCAACTAGAAATGCCGTCTTTAAAGTAAGAAGTCTGAGAGGACAGTTATGTAGCGGCTCAAAGGGAGCGCACATAAGATAAGTAAGAACCAAGTTCAAGTCCCACTGAGGCATTACGAAGGGAACAGATGAGTAATGCCCTTAAGAAAGCAATTTACAACAGGGGACTTGAAAAGAGAAGGCTGATCAGGAAGCCTAAGAAAGGCTGAAATGGCTGAGAGATAGCCCTTAAGAGTGCCCAGAGCAGAGCCCTGCTGGGCCAAAGAAAGGAGGAACAAGAGAACCTCAGAAAGAGGGGCGGAGAGGGGATCCACAGCCTTTGCTGTGCACCATGCCACGAATTTGTTCCATCTGCAGGCGTATACCGTCTTAGTGGAGGGACGCCTGGCTGCCAAGATAACATCATAGACTTCGGGAGGAAGGTCGAAGGCCGTCAACTGTCGCCGCTCAATCTCCACGCAAGGAGGTGGAGACTGGACAGGTTTGGGTGGAGGACCGTCCCCTGCTGCTGCGACAGAAGATCCTCCCGAAGAGGCAGTCTGATCGGAGGATCGATGGCCATGTGTAACAGCTCGGGATACCAGACTCTTCTTGCCCAATCCGGAGACACAAGAATGACTTGGGCCCGGTTGCGCTTGATCTTCTTCAGCTCTCTAGGCAGAAGTGGTATAGGCGGGAAGGCGTATAGAAGACCGCAACTCCACTCGCAATGAAAAGCGTCGCCGAGCGAGTGCCGCCTTGGAAATTCCAACGCGCAGAATTGGTGACAAATAGATCTAACCAAGGCTCTCCCCACTGCTGAAAGAGACCTTGCACCACCTGAAGACGCCATTCGTGATCCATCATGCACCTGCAGCTGAGTTTATCCGCCCTGGCTTTCAGAGAAGCTGCCAGGTGTTGAACCACTAGGGATATGCCCTGATGTCCCAGCCATGTCCAGAGACGAAGAGCCTCTTGACATAGGGTCCACGACCCCACCCGCCCTGTTTGTTGCAGTACCACATGGCGGTTGTGTTGTCCGTGAACACCTGCACTACTCTTCCACGGACAGAGGGAAGGAATGCTTTTAGTGCAAGACGGATCGCCCGGAGCTCCAGAAGGTTGATGTGGAGCCCGAACTCCGCCGGAGACCAGAGACCTCTGATCTCCGCCTCTCCCATGTGGCCGCCCTAACCCAGAAGTGATGCATCCGTCACCACTGTGAACTCTGGTTGGGAAAGGGAGAGGGATCTGCCGTTGACCCAATCCTGGTTCGTTAGCCACCACTGCAATTGTCGTGCAGTGACCTTCGAGATCTGAACGCAATCGGACAGATTCCCCTGATGCTGTGCCCACTGGAACTTCAGGTCCCACTGCAGAGCCCGCATATGCCACCTGGCATGATCTACTAGCAGGATGCAGGAGGCCATGAGGCCCAGCAGCCTCAGGATCATTCTGACCGAAACCCGGGATAGAGGCTGAAAAATCGGAATCATAGCCCGAATATCCCAGACTCGCTGCTCGGGAGGATAAGCCCGAAACTGCGTCGTGTCCAGAACCGCTCCGATGAAAAGGAACTTCTGAGAGGGAATCAGGTGTGACTTCGGCACGTTTATAGTGAACCCCAGCGAGTGCAGGAGGTCCGCCGTAGTCTGCAGGTGGGAGACGACTGCCTGGAGCGAGCCCGCCTTCAACAGCCAGTCGTCGAGATAGGGGAAGACTGAAACCCCTGATCTGCGCAGATGAGCTGCGACCACCGCCATCACTTTCGTGAACACCCGAGGGGCGCTGGTAAGGCCAAAGGGGAGCACGGTAAACTGAAAGTGCTCGTGGCCTACCGTGAACCGCAGGTAACGCCGGTGGGCCGGCAGGACGAGGATGTGAAAGTAAGCGTCCTGCAAGTCCAACGCTACCATCCAGTCTCCAGGGTCGAGGGCAGACAGGACCTGAGCTAGTGTCAACATTTTGAACTTCTCCTTTCGGAGGAAGCGGTTGACATTCCTGAGATCCAAGATAGGACGCAGGCCTTTGTCTTTATTGGGCACCAGAAAGTAGTGGGATTAGCAACCACGACCTACTTCTGGGGCAGGAACTCGCTCGATGGCTCCCTTGGCCAAGAGAGCCGTAACTTCCAGAAGGGCCAGATGATCTTCCGACATGCGATGGTGCTGAGGTGGCATGGATGGAGGGGTAGTCTCGAAGGGGAGGGAGTAGCCCCTTCGGACTATCTGCAAAACCCACCTGTCCGACGTGATGGTGCGCCAGTGGGGGAGGTGATGGCGAATCCTGCCACCCACTGGCGATTGGTGGCCCTAGAAGGTCGGACTAGGAGGGTTTAGAGGCTGTTGCAGAGGGGGCGCTGGTGGACTGGCTCGCTCGCTGGCCCCCAGACCCACAATGGTGGGTCCCACATCCCTGGCCGCGCAGCAGCTGGACAGATTGCGCCAGCCTGTGGCTCTGGGTGGAACATGGCGGGGCACCCTTTCAGTAGCCACGAAAGGGGTGAAAAGCAGACTGCGCAGGGCGGATGGTAGAGAGGCCCAAGGACTTAGCCGTAGCCCGGGAGTCCTTGAAGCGCTCCAGCGCGTTGTCTGCTTTGTCGCCGAACAGGCGACGGCCATCAAAAGGCATATCCAGGAAAGTAGCCTGGACATCCCCGGAAAAACCAGTCGACCTCAGCCAGGCGTAGCGTCGAAGGGCTACAGACGTTGAAATCATCCTGCCTAGTGAGTCGGCGGTGTCCAGTCCACAACTTATGGTAAACTTGGCTGCGTCTCTCCCCTTGGCAACAGCACAGGAGAGCACGGCCCGGGCCTCCTCCGGGCACTGTGGCAGCACCTGCGCTACCATATCCCACACAGAGTGGGTGTAAAGGCCCAACAGACATGCAGTGTTTACCGACCGCAGTCCCAAGCTGGAGGAAGAAAACATCTTCTTCCCAAGATGGTCCAGCTTTTTGGATTCCCTATCAGGTGGTGCGGTAGGGAATGCGCCTTTGGACGTAGAGGATTGGACCACCAAGCTCTCAGAGGTGGGGTGTTGGGAGAGGAAAGAGGGGTCGCCCGGAGCCGGGTGGTGGCGTCGGGCAATCATCCTATCCACAGGAGCCCCTGTGTTGGGCTTGGACCAGATGCCCAAAAGGATGTCAGTAAGGGCTTCATTGAAAGGTAGCAGGGGCTCTGAAGAAGCTGCTGCCAGTTGAAGCACCTCAGTCAGGAGATTCGTCCTGACTGCCACCGTAGGTAGCTCGAGGTTGAGGGCCTCGGCCACCCTACGCAACACCACTGCGTATGAAGCACCCTCCTCCATATCCACGGTAGGAGGAGACAGCATGCCAAGGTCTGGGGAGGTAGCCAGACCAATGGCTTCCCCCAACTCCTCTCTCCAGTCCAGTTCATCACACTGGTCAGCTAAAGGGTCTACAGACCCCTCCCAGTCCTCCTCACCCTCCTCTGGTTGCCAATTTGGCCTGGAGGAAACACCAGGATAGAACAGAGGTACAAAAGTACCGCTCGGCGCCGGATCCAGCGTCAGTCGATGTCAGTCCGGCTCCGTGTCCAAGTCAGGGTGGAGGCAGGGTCGGCTCCGGCTGGGGACACAACCGGCGTCGGGTGCGGACGTGGTGCCGGTGGAATCGGCACCGGGGGAGGTGTTATAAGGTCGACCGGCGCCGATCAGGATCCAGGCCTGATCCAAGGGGACCCTGAAGTGCCGGGGCCGGAGCCGCCGGCGTCGAAGGCCCAGGGCCCCCATCCGAGTCCGCGGGGCCCAAAGGCACGCCGGCAGAGTCGGGCTGCCCAAAGATGGCATGCATCGCTTTGTAGAAACCGACTGCAACCCTCGTCGCGTCGGCCGACGGACGGGCAGAAGTCGAAGAGCGACGATGCTTCTTCGACTTCTTCTTGTGCTTCGACTTACCTGAGGAGTGCGAAGACTTCGATGACGAGTGGTGGTGACCCCACGACCGGTCCCTCGACCTCCCACGCGACTGGGACCTCGAACAGAGCGGACTGCCGGGCCTTGAGAAGCTTTCGGGACCGCTCCCGCAAAAACTTCGGATTCATGGTCTGGCAGTCGGAGCACGACTTGGGATCATGGTCGCGCTTCAGGCACCACAGACGCACGCGGTGCGGGTCCGTAACCGACATCAGCTTGCGACAGGTGTCGCAAGCCTTGAAGCCGGGCAGAGGACGACTGGACATCCCTGCGTGCACCAGGGGTCAAGAGAGACAAAAAAAACGGTGTCGACAAAAGTCGCAAAAAAGTCAGTCAAAAAGTGACTGGAGGTACCGCTCTCTCCGGATCTGCGCTGGATGGTGCGGAAAAAGAAAGAACTGACGTCAGCGCGCGAGGGCGGCGTCTAAGTAGATACCGCGACGTCATTACAGCGACCACGATGCCAACGACGAATGCGGAGTCGACCGACGCCACCTATCGACGCGCAGGGGTACTGCTGACGAAAAAGTTCTTCGGATCCAGTCTGACACCTGGGAATAATTCTAAAGGTAAGGAATCTATAACTAATTGTCTCTTTCAGATATTAAGACACGTTTAATTATAACCAGTGGCGTACAATAGACATGGCTAACAATACTAAAATCATTCCCTACACTTTGCACACCAGATTCAATATAATCAGTATAGGTACGTGAATTTTCTGCAATTGAGTGCAACTAATGTTCTTCAGCAAGAAGGGAATGGTACTTCAAGCAATGCTGTTCCTAGTGTACAACTTAGGCTATGACAAATACGGATAATCTGGAATGATCACACAATTACCTCAACAGACTAGATCTACTGAAAGAAACAAAAAAAAAAAAAAGAAAACGCAAATGAACAAAGTTGTGCCCCTGTGTTCACACACCAAAATTGTGTTCAAAACAGAAATACAAGGCTTAGGAAGGTAGGATCCTTCTGGCATGGTTACCCCCACTTTTTTGCTGGTGTCATTCTGTTTTCTGACTAGTCTGACTGCGATCCTGCTAATAAGAACCCTAGTCACTGTGCTCTCTCCCTATATTTGACTATGGTTAGTACTTTGGTATCTTCCCAATTGGCTACTGGTGTACCCTTCAAAGTCCCTAGTATATTGTACTAAGGTACACATGGCAGAGGTACACCAGGGGTCTCCCATGGGCTGCAGCATGTATTATGCCACCCATAAGAGACTACTCAAACTGTGACAATAGGCCTGCCATTGCAGATTTTGAAAGTGGGTGCTAGCACCACTTATAACAGATATAAGTTTCCTTATATATGAGGTCACTGCACTTAAAACCCAAAAGTCACCCCCAAGGCATGCCTTTCAATCATGAAGGAAATGTGCTAGGTTATAAGTGCTAGGGTACCCTGCATGAGCAGGACACTCCCTACAAACCCAGGAGTCGATTCTCCAGGCTTTGTAAGTGCGGACAGCCATTTTATACAAATAGTGGACATCAACTCAATTACGAGATGTCTAACTATATATTGGCTGCACTGAAATCGGTCATGTTTGGTATCAAACATGTTGGAATCCTACCCCAACACCGATTCCCCTAGGAAGCCCCCCTGTATTCCCGGTACCAGCCTTTCAGGTTCTAACAGCAAGCTAGTGCTTCTGCCGACCAGAGACACGATTCTGCCCTCCTGCTGCTGAGCTGAGCTCAAACAGGGGAAGGTAGAACAATAGGTTTCCTGTCACAGGGAGGTGAGACTACCTCCCAGACAGGACTTAGTGTATTGGGCTGGGGTGGGGGCGCTTGCCAGCACCACCAGAATGCTTTGAAGGGCACATTTGGTGCACTCTTTGCATACTCCAGTTGGAACCAGTTCAGGGAGCCGTTGGCTCCCGTTCTGGTGCAAAACTGGACAAAGGACTTGGGAGTATCCTCCCCTCTGTCCAGCCCTTCCTCAAGGAAGGACCCTTGAATCGTCCCAACCCTTTCCTTAGGGTACTTAAGGGCTTACTTGTGGGTGGCTCTTCAGATTCGTCATTGGACAAGATTCAGATTTGAAACCACTTCCACTACAACCACCTGGACACCTTGGACTTCGTCGGGAACCGAGACTGCAACAAGGAAGATTCCTGAGGCTCAGAGTCTCGTCATCCTGCCAGTCTTCTGCATCATCTGTGCCTGTGCTTCAACAAGGTTGTTCTCCAGGCCTGTGGGCATCAAAGACACATGAAGTAATCTCCCTTGGAGTGAAGGAGTCACTCCCATGCATCTGCAGGCACTGCAACAAAGCTGATCAGTCTACTGCTCCTGAGGTCCCACGGATTTCGAAAGGCTCAGCAACACAGGTGGTGGCTCTTCAACTCCCTTGAGGCCTGTACTGTCTTCTCATTACGTTTCAGGCCAGTATACCTTGTGGGAACCGCTGGAACAGAACCCCTGTGCACCACGTCGACTTGCCATTGCCAAGGCTTGATGGCTCTGCACTCCAGAGATCTTCGGGCTACAAGAAGCTCCAGCATCTTTTCCTGCCAAGATCTTGGTCCTCATCGCATCCTCTGCACCGTGGGCCTGTATTCTTGGTGAGCTGCTCAAGGTCCTCTTGCGACTCCTGTGCCTTCGGCCTGTGGGTCCTCTTGAGGGTATTCTTTGGTTCAGCGGGCTCCCCTGCTTGCTCGGGCCTGCTCTGACTCTCCTGTACTTGGTGAGTCCCTTGGACCTTGCTGGTCCAGACACTGCACCTTCGTTTACCATGTCAGTTGCTGCTGCCAAGGCTTGTTGGTGTTCCCCCCATACACCAACTCCCTGGTTCTCGACTTCCGATGTGGAACAGCCCGTGAACGGCTCCTGGTCTTCCACAGCGTCACCTGGTCCTCACAGCTGCAGTAACAAGGTCACCGTCAACTCTCCTGCATCTTCCGTCATGGTGGTCATTGGTCTTCCGTGCCTCCTGGTCACTGTCAAGTGGCATAGACTCTGTCCCCTCTGCTTGCAGGTACTTCTCTTCAAGAATCCATCCTTTGATTCCACCAGACTCTTTCACCTTCTTCGCCAGTGGCATCTTCACTGAAGTCCTCCATTGTGGTCAACAGCGGTTTCATACATCACTTTGCACCTATGCATCCGGCTTCCCTGGTGTAGGTATCCTGGTTCCTGGGGTATCCACGGGTGGGGTGACTCTCCAACCTTCCATCTTCCACGGGGATTCTTCATGGTCCACTGGGAAGGGTCCTTCTTTTGCAAAACTGCAACCGCGACTTTCCCATTGACTTGCAATGAGTATGCGGCTGTGTTTCTACTCTGCACACAGCCTCCGTGGGGCTCCTGGGTACTTACCTTGGTGGGTTCCTTGGTTCCCCAGCTCTTCTGAGTCAAGTCTGGACTTCGTCGCAGTTCGCCTTCCACTTCTTTAGTACAATGTTTGGTTTCCCCCTGGAGACCACTATGTATTTGTGCTTACTTACCTGTTTCCTTTTGAAATATTGTGTGTATTGTGTTGCTATCTTCGGGTAGGAGATATATCAATGTGTTAGTGAGTGTGTATAATAAATATAATTATTTTTATAACTACACTGTGTGGTTCTTTTTCGTTTAACCTACACTACATGATTAGTTCTGGTAAAACAAGCTGCTTAACACTCCTTCTGTACTAAGCCTGAAGGCTGCTCTCCACAGCTACCAATTAGAGAGCTTTCTATGGTTGTCTAAGACCACAATAATCACCATAAGGGTTGTCTAGATTAGTGCAGGGTGCTTCACTTAAATAAGTGTGCACCATATACTAAGCAGCCTCCTACACAAGGGTTATGAGAATGAGATTCTGGAGAGATGAAAATTGTAAATCTGTGCACAATGAATGAAAACCTGAATGGAAAATGATCTCATAATTTCAGAAAATAAACCGACTTTATTTAAGCCCTTAAACTGGCTTGAGCACGGTCTTCTTTTGTTAGGTACAGGGCCATAGGGACTTTTAATGTATAGGGTTAAGCACAACAAAATAATGCCTTACTGCAATGGAGCCCAGATTTTAGACCTTCATGTCAGATAACCTAATCCACAACAGTGGCATTGGCCGGTAAGTGAGGACTGGGCTGTCCTGATTCTAATGCAAAAGAAACAATTGATGGACGGAATGCTGGACAATGCAAACATTCACCCCCAGTCACAAGGATCTGGGTTAAATCCATCATTCTTTTGCTCACCACACCACCCCAGTTTGGACCCAGCCATATGCAAATCAGTCTTGACCCTGTTCCTTGTGGGAACAGTCCAGCCCGAACTGCCAAGCCAGGTCCTCCCTGGACCGGAAACAAGCATCCCGGGACCGGTTTCAGGGCATCACCCTTCCTCAGCCAGGCTAGCTTGAATCCAGTGGCGCAGTGAGCACGGGACCCACGTCTGGGCATACCCTTCCCACTTAGGGCGACAAATGCAAAAGAAACAATTGATGGACGGAATGCTGGACAATGCAAACATTCACCCCCAGTCACAAGGATCTGGGTTAAATCCATCATTCTTTTGCTCACCACACCACCCCAGTTTGGACCCAGCCATATGCAAATCAGTCTTGACCCTGTTCCTTGTGGGAACAGTCCAGCCCGAACTGCCAAGCCAGGTCCTCCCTGGACCGGAAACAAGCATCCCGGGACCGGTTTCAGGGCATCACCCTTCCTCAGCCAGGCTAGCTTGAATCCAGTGGCGCAGTGAGCACGGGACCCACGTCTGGGCATACCCTTCCCACTTAGGGCGACAAATGCAAAAGAAACAATTGATGGACGGAATGCTGGACAATGCAAACATTCACCCCCAGTCACAAGGATCTGGGTTAAATCCATCATTCTTTTGCTCACCACACCACCCCAGTTTGGACCCAGCCATATGCAAATCAGTCTTGACCCTGTTCCTTGTGGGAACAGTCCAGCCCGAACTGCCAAGCCAGGTCCTCCCTGGACCGGAAACAAGCATCCCGGGACCGGTTTCAGGGCATCACCCTTCCTCAGCCAGGCTAGCTTGAATCCAGTGGCGCAGTGAGCACGGGACCCACGTCTGGGCATACCCTTCCCACTTAGGGCGACAAATGCAAAAGAAACAATTGATGGACGGAATGCTGGACAATGCAAACATTCACCCCCAGTCACAAGGATCTGGGTTAAATCCATCATTCTTTTGCTCACCACACCACCCCAGTTTGGACCCAGCCATATGCAAATCAGTCTTGACCCTGTTCCTTGTGGGAACAGTCCAGCCCGAACTGCCAAGCCAGGTCCTCCCTGGACCGGAAACAAGCATCCCGGGACCGGTTTCAGGGCATCACCCTTCCTCAGCCAGGCTAGCTTGAATCCAGTGGCGCAGTGAGCACGGGACCCACGTCTGGGCATACCCTTCCCACTTAGGGCGACAAATGCAAAAGAAACAATTGATGGACGGAATGCTGGACAATGCAAACATTCACCCCCAGTCACAAGGATCTGGGTTAAATCCATCATTCTTTTGCTCACCACACCACCCCAGTTTGGACCCAGCCATATGCAAATCAGTCTTGACCCTGTTCCTTGTGGGAACAGTCCAGCCCGAACTGCCAAGCCAGGTCCTCCCTGGACCGGAAACAAGCATCCCGGGACCGGTTTCAGGGCATCACCCTTCCTCAGCCAGGCTAGCTTGAATCCAGTGGCGCAGTGAGCACGGGACCCACGTCTGGGCATACCCTTCCCACTTAGGGCGACAAATGCAAAAGAAACAATTGATGGACGGAATGCTGGACAATGCAAACATTCACCCCCAGTCACAAGGATCTGGGTTAAATCCATCATTCTTTTGCTCACCACACCACCCCAGTTTGGACCCAGCCATATGCAAATCAGTCTTGACCCTGTTCCAAGTGGGTCAGTTCGGTCTGGACTGTTCCTATGAGGCACAGGGTCAAGACTGATTTGCATATGGCCATGTCTGAACTGGGGTGGTGTGGTGAAGCAAAATAACGATGGATTAAACCCAGATCTGTGACTGGGGGTGAATGTTTGCCATTGTGCAACATTCCGTCCATCATCTTGTGTGTTTTGCAATTCGCCCCAAGTGGGAAGGGTATGCCCAGACGTGGGTCCCGTGCTCACTGCGCCACTGGAGTCAGGCTATCCTGGCTGATGAGAGCTGAATGCCCGAAACCGGTCCTAGGATGCTTGATTCCGGATCCAGGGAAGACATGGCTTGGCAGTTCGGTCTGGACTGTTCCCATGAGGCACAGGGTCAAGACTGATTTGCATATGGCCATGTCTGAACTGGGGTGGTGTGGTGAAGCAAAATAACGATGGATTAAACCCAGATCTGTGACTGGGGGTGAATGTTTGCCATTGTGCAACATTCCGTCCATCATCTTGTGTGTTTTGCAATTCGCCCCAAGTGGGAAGGGTATGCCCAGACGTGGGTCCCGTGCTCACTGCGCCACTGGAGTCAGGCTATCCTGGCTGATGAGGGCTGAATGCCGAGACCGGTCCTAGGATGCTTGATTCCGGTCCAGGGAAGACATGGCTTGGCAGTTCGGTCTGGACTGTTCCCATGAGGCACAGGGTCAAGACTGATTTGCATATGGCCATGTCTGAACTGGGGTGGTGTGGTGAAGCAAAATAACGATGGATTAAGCCCAGATCTGTGACTGGGGGTGAATGTTTGCCATTGTGCAACATTCCGTCCATCATCTTGTGTGTTTTGCAATTCGCCCTAAGTGGGAAGGGTATGCCTAGACGTGGGTCCCGTGCTCACTGCGCCACTGGAGTCAGGCTATCCTGGCTGATGAGGGCTGAATGCCCGAAACCGGTCCTAGGATGCTTGATTCCGGTCCAGGAAGACATGGCTTGGCAGTTCGGTCTGGACTGTTCCCATGAGGCACAGGGTCAAGACTGATTTGCATATGGCTATGTCTGAACTGGGGTGGTGTGGTGAAGCAAAATAACGATGGATTAAACCCAGATCTGTGACTGGGGGTGAATGTTTGCCATTGTGCAACATTCCGTCCATCATCTTGTGTGTTTTGCAGTTCGCCCCAAGTGGGAAGGGTATGCCCAGACGTGGGTCCCGTGCTCACTGCGCCACTGGAGTCAGGCTATCCTGGCTGATGAGGGCTGAATGCCCGAAACCGGTCCTAGGATGCTTGATTCCGGTCCAGGAAGACATGGCTTGGCAGTTCGGTCTGGACTGTTCCCATGAGGCACAGGGTCAAGACTGATTTGCATATGGCCATGTCTGAACTGGGGTGGTGTGGTGAAGCAAAATAACGATGGATTAAACCCAGATCTGTGACTGGGGGTGAATGTTTGCCATTGTGCAACATTCCGTCCATCATCTTGTGTGTTTTGCAATTCGCCCCAAGTGGGAAGGGTATGCCCAGACGTGGGTCCCGTGCTCACTGCGCCACTGGAGTCAGGCTATCCTGGCTGATGAGGGCTGAATGCCCGAAACCGGTCCTAGGATGCTTGATTCCGGTCCAGGGAAGACATGGCTTGGCAGTTCGGTCTGGACTGTTCCCATGAGGCACAGGGTCAAGACTGATTTGCATATGGCCATGTCTGAACTGGGGTGGTGTGGTGAAGCAAAATAACGATGGATTAAACCCAGATCTGTGACTGGGGGTGAATGTTTGCCATTGTGCAACATTCCGTCCATCATCTTGTGTGTTTTGCAATTCGCCCCAAGTGGGAAGGGTATGCCCAGACGTGGGTCCCGTGCTCACTGCGCCACTGGAGTCAGGCTATCCTGGCTGATGAGGGCTGAATGCCCGAAACCGGTCCTAGGATGCTTGATTCCGGTCCAGGGAAGACATGGCTTGGCAGTTCGGTCTGGACTGTTCCCATGAGGCACAGGGTCAAGACTGATTTGCATATGGCCATGTCTGAACTGGGGTGGTGTGGTGAAGCAAAATAACGATGGATTAAACCCAGATCTGTGACTGGGGGTGAATGTTTGCCATTGTGCAACATTCCGTCCATCATCTTGTGTGTTTTGCAATTCGCCCCAAGTGGGAAGGGTATGCCCAGACGTGGGTCCCGTGCTCACTGCGCCACTGGAGTCAGGCTATCCTGGCTGATGAGGGCTGAATGCCCGAAACCGGTCCTAGGATGCTTGATTCCGGTCCAGGGAAGACATGGCTTGGCAGTTCGGTCTGGACTGTTCCCATGAGGCACAGGGTCAAGACTGATTTGCATATGGCCATGTCTGAACTGGGGTGGTGTGGTGAAGCAAAATAACGATGGATTAAACCCAGATCTGTGACTGGGGGTGAATGTTTGCCATTGTGCAACATTCCGTCCATCATCTTGTGTGTTTTGCAATTCGCCCCAAGTGGGAAGGGTATGCCCAGACGTGGGTCCCGTGCTCACTGCGCCACTGGAGTCAGGCTATCCTGGCTGATGAGGGCTGAATGCCCGAAACCGGTCCTAGGATGCTTGATTCCGGTCCAGGGAAGACATGGCTTGGCAGTTCGGTCTGGACTGTTCCCATGAGGCACAGGGTCAAGACTGATTTGCATATGGCCATGTCTGAACTGGGGTGGTGTGGTGAAGCAAAATAACGATGGATTAAACCCAGATCTGTGACTGGGGGTGAATGTTTGCCATTGTGCAACATTCCGTCCATCATCTTGTGTGTTTTGCAATTCGCCCCAAGTGGGAAGGGTATGCCCAGACGTGGGTCCCGTGCTCACTGCGCCACTGGAGTCAGGCTATCCTGGCTGATGAGGGCTGAATGCCCGAAACCGGTCCTAGGATGCTTGATTCCGGTCCAGGGAAGACATGGCTTGGCAGTTCGGTCTGGACTGTTCCCATGAGGCACAGGGTCAAGACTGATTTGCATATGGCCATGTCTGAACTGGGGTGGTGTGGTGAAGCAAAATAACGATGGATTAAACCCAGATCTGTGACTGGGGGTGAATGTTTGCCATTGTGCAACATTCCGTCCATCATCTTGTGTGTTTTGCAATTCGCCCCAAGTGGGAAGGGTATGCCCAGACGTGGGTCCCGTGCTCACTGCGCCACTGGAGTCAGGCTATCCTGGCTGATGAGGGCTGAATGCCCGAAACCGGTCCTAGGATGCTTGATTCCGGTCCAGGGAAGACATGGCTTGGCAGTTCGGTCTGGACTGTTCCCATGAGGCACAGGGTCAAGACTGATTTGCATATGGCCATGTCTGAACTGGGGTGGTGTGGTGAAGCAAAATAACGATGGATTAAACCCAGATCTGTGACTGGGGGTGAATGTTTGCCATTGTGCAACATTCCGTCCATCATCTTGTGTGTTTTGCAATTCGCCCCAAGTGGGAAGGGTATGCCCAGACGTGGGTCCCGTGCTCACTGCGCCACTGGAGTCAGGCTATCCTGGCTGATGAGGGCTGAATGCCCGAAACCGGTCCTAGGATGCTTGATTCCGGTCCAGGGAAGACATGGCTTGGCAGTTCGGTCTGGACTGTTCCCATGAGGCACAGGGTCAAGACTGATTTGCATATGGCCATGTCTGAACTGGGGTGGTGTGGTGAAGCAAAATAACGATGGATTAAACCCAGATCTGTGACTGGGGGTGAATGTTTGCCATTGTGCAACATTCCGTCCATCATCTTGTGTGTTTTGCAATTCGCCCCAAGTGGGAAGGGTATGCCCAGACGTGGGTCCCGTGCTCACTGCGCCACTGGAGTCAGGCTATCCTGGCTGATGAGGGCTGAATGCCCGAAACCGGTCCTAGGATGCTTGATTCCGGTCCAGGGAAGACATGGCTTGGCAGTTCGGTCTGGACTGTTCCCATGAGGCACAGGGTCAAGACTGATTTGCATATGGCCATGTCTGAACTGGGGTGGTGTGGTGAAGCAAAATAACGATGGATTAAACCCAGATCTGTGACTGGGGGTGAATGTTTGCCATTGTGCAACATTCCGTCCATCATCTTGTGTGTTTTGCAATTCGCCCCAAGTGGGAAGGGTATGCCCAGACGTGGGTCCCGTGCTCACTGCGCCACTGGAGTCAGGCTATCCTGGCTGATGAGGGCTGAATGCCCGAAACCGGTCCTAGGATGCTTGATTCCGGTCCAGGAAGACATGGCTTGGCAGTTCGGTCTGGACTGTTCCCATGAGGCACAGGGTCAAGACTGATTTGCATATGGCCATGTCTGAACTGGGGTGGTGTGGTGAAGCAAAATAACGATGGATTAAACCCAGATCTGTGACTGGGGGTGAATGTTTGCCATTGTGCAACATTCCGTCCATCATCTTGTGTGTTTTGCAATTCGCCCCAAGTGGGAAGGGTATGCCCAGACGTGGGTCCCGTGCTCACTGCGCCACTGGAGTCAGGCTATCCTGGCTGATGAGGGCTGAATGCCCGAAACCGGTCCTAGGATGCTTGATTCCGGTCCAGGGAAGACATGGCTTGGCAGTTCGGTCTGGACTGTTCCCATGAGGCACAGGGTCAAGACTGATTTGCATATGGCCATGTCTGAACTGGGGTGGTGTGGTGAAGCAAAATAACGATGGATTAAACCCAGATCTGTGACTGGGGGTGAATGTTTGCCATTGTGCAACATTCCGTCCATCATCTTGTGTGTTTTGCAATTCGCCCCAAGTGGGAAGGGTATGCCCAGACGTGGGTCCCGTGCTCACTGCGCCACTGGAGTCAGGCTATCCTGGCTGATGAGGGCTGAATGCCCGAAACCGGTCCTAGGATGCTTGATTCCGGTCCAGGGAAGACATGGCTTGGCAGTTCGGTCTGGACTGTTCCCATGAGGCACAGGGTCAAGACTGATTTGCATATGGCCATGTCTGAACTGGGGTGGTGTGGTGAAGCAAAATAACGATGGATTAAACCCAGATCTGTGACTGGGGGTGAATGTTTGCCATTGTGCAACATTCCGTCCATCATCTTGTGTGTTTTGCAATTCGCCCCAAGTGGGAAGGGTATGCCCAGACGTGGGTCCCGTGCTCACTGCGCCACTGGAGTCAGGCTATCCTGGCTGATGAGGGCTGAATGCCCGAAACCGGTCCTAGGATGCTTGATTCCGGTCCAGGGAAGACATGGCTTGGCAGTTCGGTCTGGACTGTTCCCATGAGGCACAGGGTCAAGACTGATTTGCATATGGCCATGTCTGAACTGGGGTGGTGTGGTGAAGCAAAATAACGATGGATTAAACCCAGATCTGTGACTGGGGGTGAATGTTTGCCATTGTGCAACATTCCGTCCATCATCTTGTGTGTTTTGCAATTCGCCCCAAGTGGGAAGGGTATGCCCAGACGTGGGTCCCGTGCTCACTGCGCCACTGGAGTCAGGCTATCCTGGCTGATGAGGGCTGAATGCCCGAAACCGGTCCTAGGATGCTTGATTCCGGTCCAGGGAAGACATGGCTTGGCAGTTCGGTCTGGACTGTTCCCATGAGGCACAGGGTCAAGACTGATTTGCATATGGCCATGTCTGAACTGGGGTGGTGTGGTGAAGCAAAATAACGATGGATTAAACCCAGATCTGTGACTGGGGGTGAATGTTTGCCATTGTGCAACATTCCGTCCATCATCTTGTGTGTTTTGCAATTCGCCCCAAGTGGGAAGGGTATGCCCAGACGTGGGTCCCGTGCTCACTGCGCCACTGGAGTCAGGCTATCCTGGCTGATGAGGGCTGAATGCCCGAAACCGGTCCTAGGATGCTTGATTCCGGTCCAGGAAGACATGGCTTGGCAGTTCGGTCTGGACTGTTCCCATGAGGCACAGGGTCAAGACTGATTTGCATATGGCCATGTCTGAACTGGGGTGGTGTGGTGAAGCAAAATAACGATGGATTAAACCCAGATCTGTGACTGGGGGTGAATGTTTGCCATTGTGCAACATTCCGTCCATCATCTTGTGTGTTTTGCAATTCGCCCCAAGTGGGAAGGGTATGCCCAGACGTGGGTCCCGTGCTCACTGCGCCACTGGAGTCAGGCTATCCTGGCTGATGAGGGCTGAATGCCCGAAACCGGTCCTAGGATGCTTGATTCCGGTCCAGGGAAGACATGGCTTGGCAGTTCGGTCTGGACTGTTCCCATGAGGCACAGGGTCAAGACTGATTTGCATATGGCCATGTCTGAACTGGGGTGGTGTGGTGAAGCAAAATAACGATGGATTAAACCCAGATCTGTGACTGGGGGTGAATGTTTGCCATTGTGCAACATTCCGTCCATCATCTTGTGTGTTTTGCAATTCGCCCCAAGTGGGAAGGGTATGCCCAGACGTGGGTCCCGTGCTCACTGCGCCACTGGAGTCAGGCTATCCTGGCTGATGAGGGCTGAATGCCCGAAACCGGTCCTAGGATGCTTGATTCCGGTCCAGGGAAGACATGGCTTGGCAGTTCGGTCTGGACTGTTCCCATGAGGCACAGGGTCAAGACTGATTTGCATATGGCCATGTCTGAACTGGGGTGGTGTGGTGAAGCAAAATAACGATGGATTAAACCCAGATCTGTGACTGGGGGTGAATGTTTGCCATTGTGCAACATTCCGTCCATCATCTTGTGTGTTTTGCAAGTCCTGATTCTAAAGCACAAAAAAGTGTGTTGCTAAAAAAAAATGGATTGGTTACTGTACAACACAAAGCCATCTGGAGAACACCAGCCACATAACCACAAGTTCCCAAAGCTGAATAAACTATCTGCAACTGGAAGACACCATCATTAGAGCAATTGGTGATGAATATT
The DNA here is from genome assembly GCA_963921515.1 of Calotriton arnoldi. Classification (NCBI taxonomy): domain Eukaryota; kingdom Metazoa; phylum Chordata; class Amphibia; order Caudata; family Salamandridae; genus Calotriton; species Calotriton arnoldi. The sequence goes on along the minus strand of CAWUFW010013123.1, from coordinate 410,185 downwards.
GAAGGCACTCACATCAGAATCTAAAAATATTCTCTCCACCACTAGAACAAAGTTATCTCCAGTCTGGACCACCAGTGGGCTGTGGTGAGGAGTCCATCCTTAGAAGATACTAGCCAAAACCCCTAAAACAGTACGGCCTGAAGAACAAGTTACTTATCTTCTGTAAAGCTCTTTCTAGTAAAGAATTTAAGTAGCTGCAGATTCCTCAGAATATCCCCCAGGCATCAGACTGGATACGGAAACTTTTCAACAGTACCTCTGCGCACCGGTAATTGGTGGCGTACCGCTCTGCACCGATGCCGTTCTGCCCCGGAAATGACACGCGGTTCCTATATAGGCGCCACTCCAACGCGCTGATGTCAGTTGCTTTTGACAATGTCCACGCCCCAAGACACAGAGCCCCAAAAGCAAATTGGTGTGACCAGTGTGTAGATTCATAGATGTGGGATCTTGCTAACGGATATAGTCCAATCACAGAATGGGAGGGTCGGTGAGGAATCAGCAAATACAGTCTCTACCACAGAGCTTTCCAAACTCTGTGTCGCGACACGGTACTGTGTCGCCTGCAAATGGTGGGTGTGTCGCGGGATGACGCCGGTACTGCGCAGTTTGTACGCCAGACGTACGTGTAGAAAGGAGAGGGAGACCTTTATCTGAGCACCGGCAGGACGCGGCCCACTTAAAGCTCTCTGTAAGAGTGATGCATCTCCTCGAGCGCCTGTGTGTGTGGGGGGGGGGGGTGGAGATTGGGAGGGAGATGCAACACCAGCACCTGTGAGAACTGTAGTGGCTGCACAGCTCTTTAGGCACCTGTACGGATAATGCAGCTCCATGAGGACGTGTAAGGACAGGTCCATAAGAGGAATGCAGCTTGTGCTTATAAGAACCTCGGAAGCGTCGAAGGCCTCTGTAGATCACCGCTTGCGATAGTGACCAGTGTCTAACTCGCTGAGCCATTCCTCCCCTCTCGTTCACAGTGAGTATGGCATGCGCCTCTCAGACGCGACATACTGAACACAGCCGGCTCAGCCTGTGCTCGTCTCGTGTGTGTGATCTGTTGTGTTCCTCTTGGGTGTGAGACATAAAATGTAGCCCCGTCTTTGCTGCTCTGAGGTGTGAGATATTACAGTGACTCAGCTCGCGCTCTGCTCCTCTCAGGTGCGAGTTAATAAACACAACCCATCTTTTACTCATCTCAGTTGTGTGACTGTTGACACAGACCACCCTATCCCCTCTGACAGGACATGCTCACCTTCCCGCGCCCTGTGGTGCCCCAGACGGCCTCCTGTGATTCCGGGCACCCGCTGCCCCAGCCCAGCCTTCCGGCACCCTGGGCATGCACTGCCGCATCCTGTCCTTCCGGCGCCCTGGGCCTGCGCTGCCGCATCCCGTCCTTACGCCTCAGACTGCCCTGTTGATTATTTGAACTTACTCTGGTTTATTTACATCCATCCCAGAAATGTGGCTGTAGGTGCGTGTTGTGTGCACTGCTGGCGCTGCCCATGGTCCGCTTCGTGCTCTCTTTGGAGACAGGCAGACCGAAGCACCCTCTGCAGCAGCTCCTCAAACTCTGTCCTTCTCGGTCCCCGGCAAGTGCCCTTATCTGTCCCCAGCTGTAGTGCACTCTTTCTGCTGCAGTCAGCCCGTGTACACTGTCATTTAAGTTTCAACCAGTCCTGGTACAGACTGTTACTTCTGGTGCGCTCTGTCCTCATCTGCTGTCAGCCCTTGTACACTCCTTTTAGCTGCAGTTATATACATGTCTGCAGTTATATATATATATATATATATATATATATATAACTGCAGGCATATATATAACTGCAGCTTAAGACAGTGTACAAGGGCTGACAGCAGATAAGACAGATATATACATATGTCTTTATTTGCTGTCATCCCTTGTACACCGTCTTTTTAGCTGCAGCCAGTCCTGGTGCCCTCTTTTTATCTGCAGTTAGTTCTGATGCACCCCGTCCTTATATGTTAGTGTACTGTAGTTAGTCACTGTGAGCTCTCCTTATCTGCCCCCAGTCATACTGCACTTCCTCCTTCTGTGGTGTTCCCTTGTGTGCTCTGTCCTTATCTGCGGTCAGCTCTTGCACACTGTCTGCTTAGCTGCAGCCAGTGCAGCTTGGTGCACTCTCTCCTTATCTGCAGCCTTGTGCACTCTCTCCTTATCTGCAGCCTGGTGCACTCTCTCCTTATCTGCAGCCTGATGCACTCTCTCCTCATCTGCAACCTGGTGCACTCTCTCCTCATCTGCAACCTGATGCACTCTCTCCTCATCTGCAGCCTGGTGCACTCTCTGGTGCACATCAAATGTCAGACTGTCTTCCCACAATTGCTGCTTGTTTGGAAATTGATGTTTACTTTTATTTCTCAGACTGCAAAGTGAGAGTATTTTGTAAAAGATGAAGTGAAGTGTACGAATCTATAACTTCACCGTTAACAATGTCGCCGCTGGTGGGGGTTTCTGTGATGGAAAACAAAAATAAACGCAGCTTTTTGCTGGCATACTCTACCACAGATGTGCTCTACCAAATATTAAATGTAAAAGGTCAAGTTGAAAGTGTCCCGAAAATAAATGACTGTTTGATTGTTGTAGTGTTCTTTGATTGTCACACTTGGTTGGCGTCTGTGATGCCAAAGTAGGCATGGTTTATTATAGTGTGCAGAAGTCTGTAAAAATGACACTTGGTGATGTTCTGTGACCTCACGGTTGATGGGTTCCACGTCTTCACAGTTGTCTCTGTTCCATTATTAATGACATGCCAGTTCATTGTGTCTGTCTTCATAGTTGGCTTTGTCCTGTAATTCACCAAATTACACTTGATGGGGTTCCATGTCTTCACAATTGTCTCAGTTCATGACATCACAGTTGATGGGTTCCATATCTTCACAGTTTTCATCGTCCCTTGATTTATGGCATAACACTTTTTATAAACCTATTTTATCAATTTCCGAGCAATTGACCATTTTTTGTTCTCAACATATAGCACCCCAAATTTTACCATGTTACAACGCCTTGTACAGTTCAACTTAAGATTTTACCTCAAAGTGCTGAATGGAAAAACATATGACTCGTCTTATTTTCTGTTGGCTTTTGGCGCGCTGCGCTGAGGAGAGCGGTCCCACCTCAGTTTAATGCGCAGAGACCGGCTGATAAGTTGCATGATTGTTTTACCACTCACAATTCCCCCTTCCTGAACGGATTTTTGTATAACTCATATTCAGCAAGGCAGCAGGCGGACTTTGTGCATTGTTGAAAGGGTTGGCAGTGCGTGCACCCGCCCTTTTGTGCCGTAAATCACTGGGGCATGTGTCAATGTGTGCATGATTATATTCTTGTTTCGGGCACAAACCTAACCTTACACCCAGTTTTGCCAGTCACTGTCACTGTCTTTGTTAGAACAGATTCACAATTGCTTTATTAACCTTCCTGCTTTCTCAAATTTGCTTGAAAATGCACCATTTGCCCACTTTTTTTTCAAAATTTTCTCAGGGGGAATACCCCCCCGAACCCTCCTTAGGTGGTTCGGGCTCGCTCGCTGCGCTCCCTCGCTATACTGGATTACCATGTCGCAAAATGATGCATGTCTAAAAAGTGTGTCACCAACATGAAAAGTTTGGAAACCCGTGCTCTATCAGAAAGAACATTGCCGGATGCAAGTAACTTGTTCTTCAGATAGAGACCGCTAGCCACAGATTCCTCATCTTTTGAATAGCTACCAAAGCAGTATCTATTTGGAAGTGGGTCTGTGAATGGGCTCAACCCAAACATTATTGCAGGACAAGCAGGAAAAACGCCCCTCTTGGTGATCCTGACCGTCCAGACAATAGTACTTTGTGAACGTTGTGCAGGACCCCAACGTAGCCACATGACTCCATGTACCAACACAGCGGTAGCAGCTTTGGCCCTGGTAGAATGAGTATGCAGTCATTACAGAGGCTGCTTTTTAGCCAGTGTGTAGCAGATCTTAATATGAAGCATGATCCAGTGGGAGATGATCCTCTTCTGCACAGCCTTACCTTTATTTTCTCAAGAGAACCCCACAAAGAGCTGATCGTACACCCTTTGTTCTTTGGTATGATCTATATAAAAGCTCAGTGGTCTCTTGGGTTCAAGCAATGCAGTCTCTCCTCCTCCTTAAAGGAGTGAGGCAGAGCATAAAATGCCGGCAAGGTATGTTTTGACCGACGTGCATCGGCATCACAACTTTAGGTAAGAAAGATGCCTGTGTTCACAAAACCAGCTTGCCTGGGACAAAGGGATGAATGGCGGGTTGACACAGAGATCTTGAAGCTCACTCAAAAGCTGCACCGATGTTATGGCGATGAGGAACACTGTATTGAGGGTGAGAAGCCACAAGGAGTAGCTGGGAAACAGCTCGAAGGGAGTGCACATAAGAAACATGAGGGCTAAGTTAAGGTCCCACTGTGGAATGACAAAGGTAGAGGGAGAAAATATATGATGTAATCCTTTAAAAAAGCGCATAACAACTGGAGACTAAAACAATGAGGGCTGATCCAGCAAGCGCAAAAACAAACGATAGACCCCAATGGTACACTTTAGTGTGCCCAGAGCAAAGCCTTGCCAGCGAGGGACAAAACAAACAACAAAACATCACATAACATTGCCTGGAGGGGTCTATCTGCCAAGTACAAGCACTCAGCCACAAATTTGTCCCGACAGGCGTATATAGTTTTTGTTGAGGGATGCCTGGTTGCCAAGATGACATCAACCACTTCTGGAGGAAGGTCGACGGTGTTCAGCTGTCGCCGCTCAATCTTTAATCATGAAGGTGGAGGTTGTAAAGGCCTGGTTGCAGAGCCCTGTTCTGTTGCTGCAACAGCAGAAACGCCTGTAGAGGCACAGATGCTCGAGCCCAGTAGTTCTGGATACTTAACTCTTCATGACCAATCCAGGGTGTCTAGGATGACTTGGGCCCAGTCGGTCCTGATGTTCTTGAGTACTCAGGAGAGGAGTGGTATCAGTGGAAAGGCATACAGGAGTCCAGACCTCCACTGGAAGCGGGACGCGACTCTGAGCAAGAGATGCCTTGGAAACTCCAATGCACAGAAGGGATGACATTGCATGTTCTTGGAGGTGGCAAACAGCCAAGGTTCTTCTCATTTGCGGAATAGACCTGCGCCACCTTCGGGTGTAACTGCCACTCGTGATCTGCTAAGGCACTGACGGCTGAGCTCATTCACCCTGACATTCAAAGATCCTGCCAGATGGTTCACCACCAGGAAAATTCCCTGTGGGCCCAGCCATTTTCAGAGGCGCAGATCCTCCTAGCACATGGTCCATGTTGCAGTACTACATGGTGGTGGGGTTGTATGTGAGCACCAGTACCATCCTGCCCTTGAAGGATGGAAGGAAGGCTTTCTAGGCCAAACGGATGGCCCTCAGCTCCAGAAGGTTTATATGAAGCTGGGACTCCACTGGAGACCTCTGATCTCCACCTCTTTAAGATAGCCACCCCAATGGAGAAGGGCTGCATTAGTTAGTGCGGTGGGGAAGGGAAAAGGGGTCTTCCAATGACCCAATCGCGGTCCATAAACAAATCGCTGCAGATCTTTTGCAGTCTCCTCTGAAATCTGAACATGGTTGGAGAGGTTCCTTTTTATGTTTGGCCCACTGACACTTCAGATCCCACTGCAGAGCTTGCATATGCCACCTGGTTTGCTCAAGCAGCAGGATGCACGAGGCCATCAGTCCCAGCAGTCTCAGAGTTGACCTCACTCAAATCCAGGACAGATGCTGAAAGATTTGTATCGTAGCCTGAATATCCTGGACACTTTTCTACAGAGGAAAGGCACAAAACCAAACCGTATAAAGAATGGCTCCGGCAAAGGGGAGAGTCTGAGAAGGAGACAGGTGTGACTTTGGCATGTTGATAGTGAACCCCAAAGATGTCAGAAGGTTTGCCATAGTCTGAAGGCAGTTAACTGCTGCCTAGGGCCAGCCAGCCAGCCTTCAACAGCCAGTCATCGGGGTAGGGAAAGATTGGCACCCCTTGTAGGAAAGTAGGATCGTTATGGTATAGATACTCCCTTCTTTCTGCCTGGTGTCAGTGTGGTTCGACTGTAGTTCACTGGGATCCTGCTTATAAGGACCTGAGTGGCAGTGCTCTCTCCTCTAAATTCTATGTTAAGCACTTTGTACAACCCACATTGTCAGTCCCTATTAAATGGTACTGAGGTACCCAGGACACTGCTACTCCAGGGGTCTCCCATTGTCTGCATCATGTTTTATGCCACCCATAGAAGCCCATGCAAACTGTCTGCAGAACTGCCATTGCAGTCTGCGTGAAATGGGGCTTACACCTTTCACTTTGGATATAAGGTTACCCTTATATCCTGGTCACTGCACTTTTAACCTATAAGTCACCCCTAAGGTAAGCCATTCAGTCCAAGGGCAGTGTGCCGATGGCTGCCCAAACCAGGTCATGTTTGGTATCAAACATGTTGGAATCATGCAACTACACAGATTCCAGTGTTAGTTGCATGATACCATGTACTGGGGGGCTCCTTAGAGGACCCCCCCAATACCTACCTGTGTAGCCTTACAGGGTCTTTCTGCCAGCCCGCGCTGCTGTCGACTCCAGACAGTGTTCCCCCCCACTGCCGATGAGCGTAACTCAGGCAGGGGAAGTGGAACATAGGATTTCCTGCGAAGGAGAGGTGTGACAAGAAAACAAGTTACTTACCCGTAACTTTGGTTCTCCAGTATTAGTAACTTTCATAGATTCCCATTGCTTGTATCATTCCCCGTCGTCGAGATGGGAGTCCCCGGTAAATAAAAAATACCATAGAAATAGGTACAAAAAAGAATAAGGCCTAGGCCTCATCTCCTTTGTAGCATATCCACCTCTTTTTGTAAAAGAGACCAAATAAAATGAACAGCCAATCAGAACAGCCTCACCCCATAGAACCTTCCTGAGAGAGCCTCAGATTTTCGTAGCCGTTGCGTAACAGTATAACAGAAGATGCTGAAGGCTGAGCTTTCCCAGGGAGGAGGGTGGGCGCATGGGAATCTATGAAAGTTACCAATACTGGAGAACCAAAGTTACAGGTAAGTAACTTGTTTTCTTACTCCAGTATTGGAACTTTCATAGATTCCCATTGCTTGTATCAGAATAGCTAGCAGTTAGAACGCACATTTTGTGTCATAATACATTGTTATAAAAACTTTCGGGATGCATCACATTCATTAGAGATACAAATTATCCATAGAGAATTGGCAATAGAATAGCAAGTGAACATCAAGAGATACAAAATGTGCAAATAACCAATAAAAGGAAGGAGGGTTAGAAGGGAAAGCTCACCACTTATTGAAAGAGGTTACTCAGGACTGCCTGACCCACTGCAGCGTCATCATGCATGGAGGAGTCCAAGCAGTAATGCCTTGTGAAGGTATGGGTACTGCTCCATGTCGCTGCTCAGCAAATATCCTTGATCGGCACTCCGGCGAAGAGAGCAACAGAAGAAGACATGGCTCTCGTAGAGTGCGCCCGGACCCGCCCCTCCAGGGGCTTACCAGCAGCTTGGTGACAGTATTGGATCGCGCTGGCAATCCATCGAGCAATACCCTGCTTTGAAAGAGGGAAACCCTTGCGAGGGGCACTGAAAGCGACAAAGAGCTGTGTTGACCTTCTGAAATCTTTGGTACGTTGAAGATAAAATTTCAGACACCTTTGAACGTCCAGAGAGCGCAAAGCCCTCTCCGCTGGAGTCGTGGGTCGAGGAAAAAAGGATTTGAGAATCACCGGTTCATTCAAATGAACGTCTGAAGGCACCTTCAGGATACATTTGAGATTTGTCCTTAGAATCAAAGTCTCTCTTTTAAACTGTAAGAACGGTTCTTGAATAGTGAGAGCGTGCAGTTCACCCACCCTTCTGGCAGATGTTAAGGCGAGAAGGAGGGCCACTTTCCATGAGAGGAACTTAAGGTCTGCCCTATGAATTGGTTCAAAAGGCGGCCTCATGAGTTGAGTAAGGACTAAGTTAAGCTGCCACAGAGGCGCTGGTGGCCTAACTGGTGGGAAAACTCTGAAAAGACCTTTAAGAAATTGCTTTACAATCCTTGCCGACCAGAGGGAAGGACCAGAAGAAGTTCGTCTGAATCTAGAAATGGCTGCAAGGTGTACCTTGATAGAGGAATGAGCAAGACCTGATTTAGCCAAACCCAGAATGTATGGCAAAATCTGATGAGGAGCAGAAGAGTAAGGATGAATTTTCTCTTGCCGGCACCACAGGCAGAAACATTTCCATTTTAAGCAATATGTCTTATTTGTACTAGGTGCTCGAGCTTGAGCAAGTACCTCTCTACACTCTGCGGAGATATTTAGATTCTGAAATTCTCTGTGCTCAGGAGCCACGCTGCTAACTGAAGAGAGCTCGGATCCGGATGTACCACTTGGCCCTGGGACATCATTAGCAGGGAAGGAATTGGGCGCAGATGAACTGGATGATCCAGGGAGAGCAGGAGAAGCTCCGTAAACCAAAACTGGCGGGGCCAAGCCGGGGCCACCAGAATCATTCTGCAGGGTTCCGCCTTGAGCTTCCGGAGAAGTCTGGGAATTAGTGGGATCGGAGGAAAGGCGTAAACAAAGGCGCCTGACCAGGCCATCGAAAGCGCATTCCCCAATGATCCCGGATGGTGATCCCTGCTTGCGTAGAGTTGGCATTTCTTGTTCTCTGGCGTGGCAAAGAGATCTATGGGAGGAGTGCCCCAGAGACTGAAAATTTCCTCCAATGTGTCTTGGTCTAATTCCCACTCGTGGCTCACTGACTTCAGGCGACTGAGCGTGTCCGCTGTTTTGTTGAGGGCACCTGGAAGATGTTCCGCAGAGAGCGATATCCCCTGTTGGATTGCCCATTCCCAAATTTCCTGAGCTTCTTTCGATAGACGAGACCTTGTACCTCCCTGCTTGTTCACGTAATGCATGGCCGTCGTGTTGTCCGTACGGACCAGGACAGTGGACCGTTGAATCCGTGGAAGGAAGGCCTGCAAGGCTAGACAAATCGCTCTGAGTTCCAACAGATTAATGTGGAGTAGGCGATGTTGGGGCAGCCAACAGCCGCTTACCTGAAGGTCTTGTAAGACTGCTCCCCAGCCTTCTAGTGAGGCGTCTGTTGTTATTATTAGAGGAGATGGGGTGACCCTGAAGGTGAGACCCTGAGAAATATTGTCTTTGACCATCCACCACGTTGCCGCCTCTTTCATAGGCTGAGTTATTGTGATCTTGTCCTCGAAAGAGCCTTCTGCCTGGCGCCACTGCAAATCTAGTTGTTCTTGGAGGGGGCGCATTCTTAACCTGCAATGTGGAACCAAGGGAATGCAGGACGAGATTGACCCCAGAAGGGATTTGTAGAGGCAAACTGAAAGTGACGCACAAGTTACTAACTTGTGTAACGATATATCTGTAAGAGACAGTAGTTAGTGACAGATTCCTTACCTTAGAATATCCCCAGGCGTCAGGCTGGATCCGGAAAGTTTTTGCGTAGCAGTACCCTTGCGCGTCGGTAGGCGGCGTCGTGCGGCTCCGCATCCGTCGTCGGCGTCGTGATCACCGGGATGACGTCGCGGGCAGTACTTAGGCGCCGCCCCTGCGCGCTGACGTCAGTTCTGTACACGACTTTCCGCGCCAGGAACGCAGAGCCATGCAAGAAGCTGACATAGGTGTCTGAAAAATACTAGGGCCCTGAAAGGGATGTCCTTAACCCTAGAAATCAGTTCGCAGAACGGGGAGGATGGGTGGGCGGTAAGGAATCTGTCACTAACTACTGTCTCTTACAGATATATCGTTACACAAGTTAGTAACTTGTGCATCTGAAAGAGACACGTTAGTGACAGATTCCTTACCTTAGAATAGATACCCCAGCAATACCAACCCCGGTGGTGGGTCTGCGAACAAAGATCAGACAAGGAAGTCCTGGAGGACAGAACGGCCAAAGAAGCCGTCCCTCCGGACCTGACTGTCAAGGCAGTAATGCTTTGTAAACGTGTGCAGCGAGGCCCACGTAGCTGCCTGACAGATAACCGGCAGCGGAACACCGCGGCCCAAGGCCGTGGTAGCAGCCGTTGCCCTGGTGGAATGGGCACGCAGCCCAACAGGAGGCTCCTTCTTAGCCAAAGAATAGCAGGTCTTGATGCACAAGGTAACCCAGCGGGAGATGGTCCTCTTGTGCACCGCCCGACCTTTTTGGCGCCCACGTAGCCAACAAAGAGCTGGTCATCCACCCGGAAGTGTTTTGTGCGGTCAATATAGAAGGAGAGCGCACGTTTTGGGTCCAGACGGTGGAGCCTCTCTTCCTCTCTGGAAGGATGCGGAGGCGGAAAGAAGGTGGGCAAAGTGATGGTCTGCCCAATGTGGAAAGCAGTAACCACCTTTGGCAAGAAGGACGGACGCGTCCGAAGAACAACCTTGTCTGGATGAACAGACAGAAAGGGAGGTTTGCAAGATAGAGCCTGGAGCTCACTCACCCGCCGAGCGGAGGTGATGGCCACCAGAAAGGCTGTCTTCAGAGTCAGAAGACGAAGAGGACAGTTATGTAGAGGCTCAAAGGGAGCGCACATTAAAAAGGTAAGAACCAAGTTCAAGTCCCACTGAGGCATCACAAACGGAACAGGAGGGAAGAGGTGAGTAATGCCTTTTAAGAACCTGTTAACAACAGGGGACTTGAAAAGGGAGGGCTGATCAGGGAGCCTGAGGAAGGCCGAGATAGCACAAAGATAACCCTTGATGGTACCCAGGGCAGAACCCTGTTGGGCCAGAGAGAGAAGGAACAGAAGGACCTCAGAAAGAGGGGCAGAAAGGGGATTCACAGCCTTTGCTGTGCACCATGCCACAAATTTGTTCCACCTGCAGGCGTATACCACCTTAGTGGAGGGACGCCTGGCTGCCAGAATCACATCACAAACTTCGGGAGGCAAGTCGAAAGGAATCAACTGCCGCCGCTCAATCTCCACGCAAGCAGGTGTAGACTGGACAGGTTCGGGTGGAGGACAGTCCCCTGCTGCTGCGACAGAAGATCCTCCCGAAGAGGCAGACGGATCGGGGGATCTACGCTCATATTGAGTAGCTCGGGATACCAAACTCTTCGAGCCCAGTCCGGAGCCACAAGAATGACTTGGGCCCGGTCGTGCCGAATCTTCTTCAACACTCTGGGTAGAAGTGGTATAGGCGGAAAGGCGTACAACAGACCGCAACTCCACTCGCGACGAAAAGCGTCGCGAGCGAGTGCCGCCTTGGAAATTCCAACGCGCAGAACTGATGACATTGCGCGTTCTCTTCGGTGGCGAATAGATCTAACCAAGGCTCTCCCCACTGTAGAAAGAGTCCTTGCGCCACTTCCGAGTGAAGACGCCATTCGTGATCCATCATGCACCTGCGGCTGCAGGTTCGTCCGCCCTGGAGTTCAGGGAACCTGCCAGGTGTTGAACCATCAGGAACATGCCCTGATGTTCCAGCCATGTCCAGAGGCGCAGAGCCTCCTGACAAAGGGTCCAAGACCCCACCCCGCCCTGTTTGTTGCAGTACCACATGGCGGTGGTGTTGTCTGTGAACACCTGCACTACCTTCCCTTTGACAGAGGGAAGGAATGCCTTGAGTGCAAGTCGGATCGCCCGGAGCTCCAGAAGGTTGATATGGAGCCGGGACTCCGCCGGAGACCAGAGGCCTCTGATCTCCGCCTCTCCCATGTGACCGCCCCATCCCAGAAGGGACGCGTCCGTCACAACTGTATGCTCTGGCTGGGGAAGGGAGAGGGATCTGCCCATGACCAATTGCCGGTTCGAGAGCCACCACTGCAACTGTTTTGCAGTCCCCTCCGAGATCTGGACGTGATCGGACAGGTTGCCCTGGTGCTGCGCCCACTGGAACTTCAGGTCCCACTGCAGAGCCCGCATATGCCATCTGGCATGATTGACCAGCAGGATGCAGGAGGCCATGAGGCCCAGCAGCCTCAGGGTCATCCGTGCCGAAACCCAGGATAAAGGCTGAAAGATCGGAATCATAGCCTGAATATCCCGGACTCGCCGTTCGGGAGGATAGGCCCGAAACTGCGTCGTGTCCAGAACTGCTCCGATGAAAACGAGCTGTGAAGAAGGAATCAGATGCGACTTCGGCACATTGATGGAGAACCCCAGCGAGTGCAGGAGTTCGGCCGTAGTCTGGAGGTGGGAGACGACTGCCTGGGACGAGCCCGCCTTCAGCAGCCAGTCGTCGAGGTAGGGGAAGACTGAAACCCCTGCCCGGCGCAGATGAGCTGCGACCACCGCCATCACTTTCGTGAACACCCGAGGGGCACTGGTAAGGCCAAAGGGAGCACGGTGAACTGAAAATGCTCGGGGCCTACCGTGAACCGAAGGTAACGCCGGTGGGCCAGCAGGACGGGGATGTGGAAATATGCGTCCTGCAAGTCCAACGCTACCAACCAGTCTCCAGGGTCGAGGGCAGTCAAGACCTGAGCTAGGGTGAGCATCTTGAACTTCTCCTTCCGGAGGAAGCGATTGACGTTCCGGAGGTCCAAGATAGGACGCATGTCCTCCTTGTCCTTTTTGGGCACCAGGAAGTAGTGGGAGTAGCAACCACGCCCTACTTCTGGGGTCGGAACATGCTCGATGGCCCTCTTGGCCAAGAGGGCCGTGACTTCCTTCTGCAGAAGTACCAAGTGATCCCCTGACATGCGGTGGAATTGAGGTGGCATGGCTGGGGGTGGTCTCGAAGGGGAGGGAGTAGCCCCTTCGGACAATGTCCAAGACCCACCTGTCCGAGGTGATGGTACGCCAGTGGGGAAGGTGATGGCGGACCCTGCCCCCTACTGGCGTGCTGTGCACCTGAAAGGAGGGACTAGGAGGGCTTGGAGGCCGCGGACGGGTTGGAGGTGGTGGCCTGACCCGCACGCTGGTTGCCCGATCCGCCACGGCGGAATCCACGTCCTCGGCCACGCGAAGACGCCTGCTGCGCGGGCCGGTGGCTGGGCTGCTGACGTGACGGGCGCCCCTACCGTGGCCACGATAGGGGCGAAAAGCAGAAGTCAGCAGAGGCGTGTAGCAGAAAGGCCCAGGGACTTGGCAGTAGCCCGCGAGTCCTTAAAGCGCTCCAACGCATGGTCTGCTTTGGACCCAAAAGACCGACTCCATCAAAGGGCATGTCCATGAGAGTATTCTGGACATCCCCTGAAAAACCAGTGGTTCTCAGCCAGGCGTGGCGTCGCAGCGCCACCGTCGTTGCAATAGACCTGCCCAGCGAGTCGGCGGTATCAAGGCCACATCGTATCGTGTATTTGGCCGCATCCCTTCCTTCCGCAATGGCGCGGGAAAGCAGTGTCTGGCCCTCCTCAGAACACTGGGGCAAAACAGTCGCCACCGAATCCCACAAGGAGTGGGTATATCGGCCCAAAAGACAAGCGGTGTTGATGGACCGCAAGCCAGCACTGGAGGAAGAAAAACCTTTCTTCCCAAATTGATCCAGGCGTTTGGATTCCCTATCCGGAGGGGCGGTAGAGAAGGCGGTTTGGGAAGCGGAGGCTTGGACAACCAAGCTCTCAGGATTGGGGTGGACAGAGAGAAACAGGGGTCGCCCGGAGCTGGGCGATGGCGTCGGGACACGTTCCTATCCACAGGAGCCCCTGTGTTGGGCTTGGACCAGGCGCCCAAAAGAACGTCAGTGAGGGCGTCGTTAAGCGGCAGCACAGTCTCCGTAGAGGAGGCTGCCGGCTGAAGCACCTCTGTCAAGATATTAGTCTTGACCGCCACAGTAGGGAGTTGGAGACGTAAGGCCCCAGCCGCCCTACGCAACACCGTTGCAAAATTGGCTCCCTCCTCCGTAGCCACGGGAGGAGACAGCATGCCAGTGTCAGGGAAGTATCTAGACCACTGGCATCCCCTAGACCCTCTGTCCAGTCCTCATCGTACTGACACTGTTGTGTCAGAGGGTCATCAGACCCCTCCCAGTCCTCCTGGTCCTCCTCTGGTTCAAAATAAGGAGGAGGAGGGACATTTGGGACCCAAGGTCCCATCGGCGCGCGGAACCGGCGTCGAGCGACGTCGGTCCGGGTCCATGTCCGGAGCCGGAAGGAACTGGGGGACGACGCCGCCCGGAGCCCCAGGCGGCGTTGAGAACGGCACCGGAGACATCGGCGCCGGCGGAGGTGTCGTTAGGTCGACCGGCGTCGATGGGGGTTGTGGAGCCGGGATCGAGGCCGAGGCCGGGGCCGGGATCGAAGCTGGAGGCACGGGCGGCGCCGGGGCCGGAGCCGTCGGCGGCGCCGGAGCAACCCCATCAGGGCCCGCGGGGCCCGAAGGCGCACGGAGGGACCTTGAGGCCCGAAGAGGCGGGCCATGGCCGACAGGAATTCCTGTATTTGGGCCGGATCCGCCCCCGAACCCGGGAAGGACGGGTATTGCGGGGGCGACTCCACAGGCATGTCCGGGGCCGCGGGGACGAGCCTCAGCCGAGTCGCGAGACCGGCGAGGCGAAGTCCTAGAGCGACGATGCTTTTTGGACTTTTTGTGTTTGGACTTACCGGACGAAGAAGACTTCGATGCCGACGACCGGTGAGGACTCCGCGATCGACCCCTGGACCTCTCACGCGACCGGGGCTTGCGCGGAGCCGAATGCCGGGCCTCGAGGAGCTTTCGAGACCGCTCTCGCAAAGCTTTCGGGTTGAGGGCCCGGCAGTCGGAACAAGACTTTGTGTCGTGGCCTCGGCCGAGGCAGAAGAGACACTCCCGATGCGGGTCTGTGATGGACATCATCCGAGCACAGGCGCCGCAACGTTTATACCCGGGCATCCCTACGACACCTTGAAGTCGATTCGAAGAAAAACAGTGAAAAAATTCACCAAAAAAGTTAGTCAAAAAATGACTAGGGCACTGCTCTTCCCGGATCTGCGCTTGCTGGCGCGGAAAAAGAACTGACGTCAGCGCGCAGGGGCGGCGCCTAAGTACTGCCCGCGACGTCATCCCGGCGATCACGACGCCGACGACGGACGCGGAGCCGCACGACGCCGCCTACCGACGCGCAAGGGTACTGCTACGCAAAAACTTTCCGGATCCAGCCTGACGCCTGGGGATATTCTAAGGTAAGGAATCTGTCACTAACGTGTCTCTTTCAGATCCTCTTCTTTGCAACCGACGAGCAGAGGTCATCAGCTTTGTTTGCCTTTCTTTTGATGGGAACGCCTTGCAGCAAGATGTGTCCAGAATGGCCCCCAAGAACCTGGCCGACTTGGAAGGGCACAGGACTGATTTTTCCGTGTTGAGCTGGAGCCCCAGATGACGGAAGAGCTGTGTGCATGTTCTGACAGCCTTTTCCGCCGCGTGATGAGACGGAGCTTTCACCAACCAGTCGTCCAGGTAAGGGAAGACTTGGAGCTTCTGTTTCCTGAGAAAAGCTGTGACCGGGGCTAGGACCTTCGTGAAAATCCGCGGAGCGGATCTGAGTCCGAAAGGCAGGACCTTGAATTGAAAGTGGCTCTTGGCTACTGTAAAGCGTAAAAACTTCCTGTGGGCAGGGTGGATGGGGACATGAAAGTATGCGTCCTCGAGGTCCAGGGTGGCCATGTAATCTCCTGGATTGAGGAGCCGTAAAGTACGAGTTACTTACCTTCGGTAACGATGTATCTGGTAGAGACGTTGTCTAGCCGCAGATTCCTTAACTTAGAATATCCCCAGGCGTCAGACTGGATTCGGAAAATTTTGCGCAGCAGTACCTCTGCGCGCCGGGGGGCGGCGCCGCCCGGCTCCACCCCGACGTCGTCCCCGGACGTGACGTCAGTGGAGCCATATAGGACCCCCCGGCGTGCTGACGTCAGTTTTCTTCGGAGGAACTTTCCGCGCCACAACGCGGAGCCCCAGCAAAACTGTGAGAATATGGGAACAGTGTGCGAAAAAAAAAGAGAGAAAGAACCAAGGGCGAAAAAGTACCATGAACGACAGTGAGAAACACTGTCGACGGAAAGGAGTTGAAAAGGAAAGAGCAGAGCCATACTCTGAGAAGCCATTCCGCAACAGCGAAGTGAATGTCACCCGTGAGGGAAATCAATCCATACAAGGAAGACCGAGGCAGACGACCGAAAGTCTGCACCGGATGAAAGGAAATGAAGAGGGCAGAACAGTATACTGAGAAGCAACCCCGCAAAAGCGAGAGAGTGCCCACTCCTGAGGCAAGACGGCAATAAAAGAGCCGAGAGTGACAGGCAAAAAGCTCCAACCCATAGGATTAAGAAAAGAAAGAAAGAAATAGGGAGACCGTGTCCCCTGTGAGAGAATTATCGGACTGAGGAACAGGCCAAAAAAGACGTGAAAACCAATTGACTGCAGGAGCGTCAACGGAGAAGGCGGGTGGGAGGGTGGAGAACACCAGTAGGCACCATACTGGAAGAAACTGATGCGGAAAAACGCAGAAGGACACCTGAACCCACCGCCCCAGTATGAGAATGGGGGGAACAGAACAAGTAAACCAAAGGAATAGTCCAACGGGGAGCAAGGCGAAACGCCGCCCCGTAGAAGGACAAGCTACCCCAAAGGAGGCGAAGCCGAAAACCCCACCTGAAAAGGTCCTCGCAGATCGGGGAGGATGGGTGGGCGTTAAGGAATCTGCGGCTAGACAACGTCTCTACCAGATACATCGTTACCGAAGGTAAGTAACTCGTACATCTGATAGAGACATCTAGCCGCAGATTCCTTAACTTAGAATAGATACCAAAGCCATACCCCACTGGAGGCGGGTCTGCGACAGAACCCCACTAAGTTCCCAAGGGAACAGAAGTGTCAACCAGCTGACTAAACACAGTGGGGACAGCGCTGCCAGAATGGCCAACACCGGACCAGGATACTCCGGAGGAAGTGGCCAACAATGAGAGGCTGCCGAGGGCGGCAGGAAATCCCTGTTGGTCAACAGCGGAGAAAATGAGCACAAACCCAAAAGGGGAGTGTGGAATAAGAGTGGACACCTGCTGTAGCCAGAGAGGAACCAATGCAGGATGTGAGGGATCCACAGGATCCGATGGACCGTAGAAAGAGGAAGGTCTAACTAGGGTACAAGGACGTACCGAGTCCGAGAGCAGGAAGGCCATGCATGACAGTGAAAGAAACACTGTGAGAGTGGGAACAGCAACGGGAAGATGCTGACGACGCCCAAGATGAGTCAGTGTTACAAGAAACACAAGACCTGCCAATGCACCCGTTACGCAAAAGAGCGGACAGCCCAAGGCAGAAAAGAACGGTAACAACCAGTGCCACGCACGTGGGTAACAGAAGTACACCAAAGAAACCGTATGTACCGCCAGAAACACACCATGGAAGGAGAAGGTCCCATGAAGCGCCACGAGCAAAAGCTGAGACACAAGAGGCGCATGACCAGGCGCATTGTGTGAACGGCATTCACGAAAAGTGAGGGACCAGACCTCGGCGACCACCCGGAGTAGTAAGCCTGCGTGAGGCGTGTGTGTGTGTGTAGCACACTGGTGAAAAAGGAAAAGAAAAAACACCAGAGCCCCAATAGCCACGCAGCAGCGGCACTTGACAGAACAATGCCCAGAGCCAGACGCAACAGCCACCGGCGGTGGAGCAGACCCATTGGCTATCGCGAGAGAGGCATGGAGGCCAAGCCAGTCGTGATTTGTCCAGAATCACAGGATGTGGAGTCGACCCCGAGACTGGAACCTCGTTGACCAGCTCGAAAGTCGGCATCTAGCCGGGAGACCACATCCGCTCCCCTAAGACGCCCCATCAGACAACAATGCTCTGAGGAGAACGCCCCCGCTGAGAGCAGCAACCGCAGCCCGAAGGAAAGCACGACAACACCTGCGCGGAACGCAACAGGGGCATGAGAAACGGTGGCAGAGGAAGTGCCAAAAGCAAGGCACAAGACAAGGAAGATCATCCACGTCTTGAGCCAGAACGCCACCATGGAGAGCGAAGTCCACCATGAAAGGGCTACGCAGCATGGATATAGCAGAGTAGAACGAGGCAACATAAAGTCGCCGGAAAAAACGCACCAGCCGGTGACACTAGGGCGCAGGCATGGTACGCCGATAGAACACAGAGGGATAGTGCCGAGCTAAGTATGAGTGCTTGGGGACAACGACAGGGCCTTCCGGTAGGGCGGCCACAGATGGAACAGCCGCAGCGAAGAACCATGAGGGGACGGGAGGGATCAGAAAGCCCTTCCGTCCTGAAGAAAGGTATCGGGAAAATGCAGGCCAGCAGCCGACACCCAACAAATGGCTCGCAAGAAGGCCCCTGAAGGGCCCGCAGCAGCAGCGTGCAAAACATACAGGCACAGCTGCAGGAGGACCTAGTGAAAGGGACCCCACAGAAGCGAACAAAGGCTACTGTAGGAAGAAGGCAGCTATACAATAGCAAACAAATACCCCACATAGGGTAAGTATCAACCCCAACCAGGGGCACCTCTGGAGTGTGAGCTCATAGACAGAGGACGTAAAAATGTAACTTAGAAACCACAGGCTCCGAACACAACCCGTGGAGCAAGGGTGCAACCTTAACCACCAGGCTATAGGAACTTAGAAGGATAAGCAGCAAATCTGCTGCATAAAGGAAAGAAAATACGGCGAGGAGCCGCCCAGGCAGTTCAGGTATTACAGCATGAACCCGGGCCCAACATGAAGTCAAGACAACAGAGCAGGGTGAGGACAAGGACCTCAACCGGAACAAAAACTACGGAAGGTTAGACAGAAGGCGGCGAACCGCAGAGTCCGCATGTGCGTCAAACAGGGACACACCATCAAAAGGCAAATCCCGGAGACTGTCACGGACATTGTCGGGGAAACCCCCGTCGTGCAGCCAGGCATGGCGGCGCAAGGCAACGGACCGCGCCATTGTCCTACCCACCGAATCGGTAGAATCAACGGCGGACCGAATCGCAAACCGCGCCATCTCTCTGCCTTCGTGAATAAGACGAGCCATGTCAGCCCGAGGACACTCAGGGAGGGTAGGCAAAAGACACTCCACAGAGTCCCAAAGGGCAGAAGAAGCCCGGGCAAAAACGCAAACTGTGTTTAGAGCACGTAATGCAGAACTAGCGGACGCAAAAATGCCGCGTCCACATGTCTCCAGCCAACGAGACTCCCTATTAGGAGGCTGCAGTAGAGGTGGAGAAGAAGGCTGCATGGCGAAAGACACCTGTACCACGAGGCCGTGAGCACTAGGCTGAAGGGACAAACAGGATGGGCCCCCAGGGGCCGGACGATGCCTATGAGCAATGGCCCTGTCGACAGCATCTCCTGAAGAGGGTCGCGCCCAAGTCCCGAGAAGGGCGTCGAACAACAAGCCGCTAAAGGGCAGCAAGGGCTCAAGATCCACTGCACCTTGGTGGAGGAGATCCAATAACGGATCAGGGGACAAGGGGACAGAAGGAGGGTGCAAGTGCAAAACAGCTGCCGCCCTGCGAACACCCCGTAAAAATAAAGCACCAGCTTCAGTGGGCGTCGTGGGGGGCGACAATAGCCCATCTGTAGGGGACGGTTGCAAGCTAACACGTCCCCCCGCAGGAGGAATAAGGGGCCACTGCCCCCATGGCGGCGGAGCCAACGGGCGTGGAGACAAGCCCGAGCACACCGGTTCTGTGTCCTCTGGAAGCAGAGAGCCAATAGGTACCGGCGACCTTTCTGGCGTCCTTTCCGGCGTCGAACGACGCCGCTCCGATGTTGAAAGGCGCCGAACTGGCGTCGAAGCAACGTCGAGCTCCATGAGGCGCGACTCGGCGGGACGAGTGGGCGGCGACGTCTCCACCACCGAGAGGTGCGGAGAAAGCGCCTGAGGGCCAGGAGACGACAGGCATAGTGCCGCCGGTGCCGATGTCGACGCAGGGAACCGCCAGGGGCTATGCGGGGACAAGGCAGAATGGCTCGGCGTGGGGCTGGAACGCCCATCGGGGTTGGAAACCGACGCCGGCACGACTCCGGAGCCGAGGCATTCGGCCGGCGCCGAGGGCGAACCCGCCGGCGGAGACCCGACCTGAATGCCTACCTCCACTGTGGGACCCGAAGGCGCACCAGGGAGTGGAGGTGACCCGAAGATGGAGTGCAGAGCCTGGTAATAGGCTTCCATCTGGGGTCGAGTCGCACCAGTACCCGGAAAGGGCGGGTAAATGGAGGCCGACTCCGGGGGGCACGGCACCGCGAGGGAGCGGGAACCATGGCCCCCATCGTCACGTGGAAGTGAGGACTTCGACTTCCGTGACTTGTGCTTACCTGTAGATCGACGTTCGCGGGATCGACTCCGGGAGTGGGCGCGGAGAGAAGAACCCACCGGAGAACGTCGGGGAGAACGTCAGGGAGACGCCGTGCGGGTCAACCGGGCGGCCAAGAGCTTCATCCGCCGCTCCCGTAGGGATTTCGGACGCATCTGCCGGCAGGCGTCACACTCCACGGAGCCGTGATGCGACCCAAGACACCACATGCAAATGGCGTGCGGGTCCGACGCCGACATCTGGCGCGAACAAGTCTTGCACAATTTAAAGCCAGAAGGCATCGCACACTGTTCCCCGACGCCAACGACGTCGAAAAGGGCCTGAATAAAAACAGGCCAGAGGAACAGCTGAATCCCAGATCCGCGTTGTAACGCGGAAAAGAAGGAAACTGACGTCAGCGCGCCGGGGGGGGGGTCCTATATGGCTCCACTGACGTCCCGTCCGGGGACGACGTCGGGGTGGAGCCGGGCGGCACCGCCCCCCGGCGCGCAGAGGTACTGCTGCGCAAAATTTTCCAGATCCAGTCTGACGCCTGGGGATATTCTAAGTTAAGGAATCTGCGGCTAGATGTCTCTATCAGATATGTCCTGTAAGGAGACCATCCGAAAAGAGAGCTTTATGAGATAGGTATTTAGCTCCCTCAGGTCTAAAATTGGGCGCCATTTTTCTACAGTCTTTTGAACAAGAAAGAACCGGCAATAGAATCCTTTTCCCCGTTGGGATAGAGGGACCGGTTCTATCGCTCCCTTGAGAAGTAGTTGATGTGCTTCTAGACGTAGAAGGTGTAGATGCTTGGATTCGGTGACGCGAGGGGCTTTGGATGGTGGTTGATGTTGAAATTCCAGAGTATGGCCTGACAAGACAATATTGAGAACCCATCGATCTGATGTTATAAGTTGCCAGTTGTGGAAGTGTTGAGAAATCCTGCCCCCCACTGGTGCTACAGGGGACAAAGGAACAGTAGGAAGAGCCAAGAAGCCACTATTGGCGCTAAGAGGAATCTCTCCCCTGGCGGCCTTGCTGTCCTCTAGAAGACGAACGAGAGAAAGAAGACGACTGGCCCTGTCGTTGAGAATATTGCGGCCTGTATGATTGAGAAGGCTGAGAGTAAGAGGAATAGCGCTGCTGCTGATATCCTCCTCTGTATGAGGAAAATCCTCTTCCTCTCGCTACACGGAAAGGTACCTTGCGATATTGTAGAGTCCCAAGGGACTTTGCAGTTTCCGGGTCTTTCTTTATATCTTGCAGCGCATCATCAATGTGCTTCCCAAAGAGCGCCTCGCCGTCAAAGGGAAGGTCCAGGATCTTGTTCTGGACTTCCGGCCGGAACCAAGTGGCACGAAGCCAGCCTTGGCGTCGAAGAACTGCTGCTCCTGCTAGGGAACGGAAGGCTGTGGTGGCAATATCCATTGCGCAATCAATTATTTCTGAAGATGTTCTCTCTCCCTCCTGGAGGATCTTTTTAGCTTCAGCTTTAGCTTCGTCCGGCAGCTGGTCTAGATAAGGAGACAGATCGCACCACATCTGGCGATCGTACCTTCCAAGAATTGCCAAGGCATTGGCTGCTCCTAACCAGGCGGCTCGACATGGAAGAGAACCTCTTCCCAGCATTATCCAACCGCCTTCCCTCTTTATCAGGTGGTGTGGTAAGAGGGGCCACCGGATTTTTAGACTTTCTCTGGGCCACTTGAGAAATCAGGGCATCTGGTTTCGGCTGACTGACCAGACAAGCAGGGCTATCTTCAGGAGCCTTGTACTTTTTTCCAGACGAGGAAGCACAGGTATGACTGTGGCCGGCGACTTCATAACCTTTAGTCCCTCATCCCAGGCGTGACCCACGATAGGGATAGAGCGTACTGACTTCCTGTATGGTTCTTTAAAGTCATATAGAAAACATTCCGACTGCACAGATGGAATGGGCAGATCAGCAACGCTTAGAAGCTCTCTCCATTAGGTTATGAAAGCCCCCAATATCAGCAGGAGGGGAATCCGCCGGTTCTGGAACGGGAGAGGCAGGATCCGGAATGATGTAATCGTCCCATTTTCTGTCAGGGTCCGGGATCGTCGGTGTCCCTTGTTCATACAGTAACCACATCCTTCTGTGGTTCCGGTAACTCCGGCAATGAAATTTGAGGCGGAGGATGAGGTGTAACCGGAAGAGGAAGTGGAGTTGGAGGCACTTGCACTGTTTCTGGGACAGAGAACTGTGTAGGAAATCTCTTTCTGTAATCAGAAAGCATGAACTGCAAGTCCGTAATGAGGGCAGATGGCAAACAGACTATCTCCTGTTGATATTGCTCCTGAGACCTCAATTGTGGCTCATAATGTTGCTGCTCCATGTAATACTCAGAGTCAGAGTCTTGATATTTAACATGCAGTTGAGATGGGCTATCTGCATCACCATAAGGACCGTCCTCGTCCTCAGAAAACTCCTCTTCTAACAGTAGGGCAGGAGGCAGGGGTGTCACTTTCCTGGGAGAAGTCATTTCTGGAGTAATGCAACGTCTCCGTATAGAAATTGCCACATTTTGTATCGTCGACGAGGACGTCGACGGAGCCGCCGCCGCCGATGTTTGAACCGTCGACGGGGAGAAGGCCACCGTCGACGGGACCGTCGTCATGATCAAGCTGAAAGCTGCCGTCGATGTCGTCGACGTGGTTGCCGTCGACACCATCATCGTTGTCATCCTCGTGGATGTCGTCAGAGTAGACGTCGACGACAGAATGAAAGGTACCTGTGTACATGGTGTCGTCGTCGAAGCCGTCGTCAACGAAGCCGGTGGAGACGAGGAAACTCTCGTCGACGAGCCCGTCGACGGAGCCAAAGTAGACGCCGGTACAGTTTTTGAAGTCGTCGTCGACGGAGTCGATGTTGTCGTCGCCGACGAGCGAAATTTTCTGTCAGCTTTTCCCTCAGGTGGGACAGAAGCTGGTTTTTTGAAAGTTTTAGCGTTGTCAGAAGGAGAAGAAGAAACCAAAGGGCTTGTCTTCTTTGCAGGTGCTACTTCAGAAACAAGTCCTTCCCTCTCCTTTACACCACAGTGAGGAGATTTGATGGGACTACGCCTGTCAGACCTATCAGAGGTCTTTTGTAAGGCTTTTGAAGGGGGTTCTGAAGAAGTAGAAGGTGAAGACCTACCCCTTTTCTGTGATCTCCTCGATGAAGTAGCAGATGCGGCATCATCACTGTCACTGGAAACAGGATCTTTCCGTGTCTTAAGTTTTTGAAGCCAAGTGAGAAGACGTCCCTCACGGTCCCGTAAGGTCTTGGTGGAGAAGGTCCGACAGATCTTGCAGTCAGTAGCTTTATGGTCAGGATACAAACAATAAATACAGTCTTTATGTTTGTCCTCCACATAAAGTCTCTTTTTGGAGCAGGTGGAACAAGCTTTAAACAGAGCCTTCTTCTCCTTGTCTGACATGATGAATTTGAAGTGAAGCAAAATAGTTGAATTTGAAGTAAAGTTGAAGAAAAAACTTTGCAGAGCTCAGTGGAGACTCCCTTGCACAACGTGCGGTAGAAAATCTGAGGCTCTCAGGAAGGTTCTATGGGGTGAGGCTGTTCTGATTGGCTGTTCATTTTATTTGGTCTCTTTTACAAAAAGAGGTGGATATGCTACAGAAGGAGATGAGGCCTAGGACTTATTCTTTTTTTGTACCTATTTCTATGGTATTTTTTATTTACCAGGGACTCCCATCTCGACGACGGGGAATGATACAAGCAATGGGAATCTATGAAAGTTCCAATACTGGAGTAACCTCTCCTTTAGAATTAAGTAGGGTGGGAACACTTCTGAGCACCACCAAACTGCATTGAAGGGAACATTTGGTGCCCTCATTGCATAAACCAGGTTTTTCCCAGTTCAGGAGCCCTTGGCTCCCGCTCTGGTGCAAAACTACACAAGGGATAGGCGAGTATCCAACCACCTGTCCAGCTCCTCCCTAGGGAGGTGCCCAGAGCTCCTCCAGGTGGCGACTTGATTATGCCATGTTGAATATTGGCCCTCAGGAGCATCTGACTGGCTAGGCCAGCTGAGTAGCGTCCCTTACCCCCTCTGATAGGCGGGTCACCACAGATGAGGTCATTCCCCTTTTTAGGGTTACTTACGGGCTCCCCGTAAGGTAGGTCCTTAGATTCGCCCCGACAACAACTTCAAGATCCGACTGCCTGTCGTCTGAAGCATGTTCAAAGACTCTTCTGCTGTTGGACACTGGAACTTTGCTGTTCTTCGGGCCAGGACCAAAGACAAGACTGCTTTCAGTGGGAAGATTCTGCTGCATCTTCGTCCCTGTGCCTCTTCACGTTCTGCAACTGCATGGCCATGCATCCTCCAAGTGACCAAGGACTCAGCCTGTATCCAAGCCAGAAGGAATCTCCCTTGAAGTGAAGGAGTCATTTCCCTGCATCCGGAGGCACCTTTACGACGACTACCGGTTTTGCTGATCCCGTTGTCCCACGGACTAGAATATGCTTCTAATAGAAACATTGTTACCAAAGGTAAGCAACTTATTAATCTGATAGAGAATCTAGTTGTAGATTTCTTACCTTTTGAATAGATACCCCAGCAATACCAACCCGGGAGGAGGGTCTGCGAACCAAGATCACACAAGGAAGTCCTGGAGGACCAACCGGGCAAAGTACCTGTCCCTCGGACTTGGCTTTCCAGGCAGTAGGGTCTGGTAAACGTGTGCAGGGATGCCCACGTTGCTGCCTGACAGATATCCAAGATTGGGACTCTGAATGCTAACGCAGTGGTTGCCGCTCTTGCTCTAGTAGAGTGAGCATGTAACCCTATAGGAGGTTCCTTCTTTGCCAATGCATAGCACAATTTAATGCAGAGGACAACTTATCGAGAGATGATTCTTTTCTGTACTCCCCGACCTTTCTTGGCACCCACATAGCTAATGAAGAGTTGATCATCCACCCGGAAGTCTTTGGTACGGTCAAGATAAAAAGAAAACACGTTTTGGGTTCAGAAGGTGGAGTCTCTCCTCCTCCTTGGAGGGATGTGGGGCTGGGTAAAAGGTGGGCAGAGTAATTGATTGTCCCACATGAAAGAACATGACCACCTTAGGCAGGAACTAAGCTTTTTTCGAAATACCACTTTATCTGGATGAACAGAGAGATAGGGAGGCTTGGAAGACAGAGCCTGGAGCTTGCTTACTCTGCGAGTAGAGGTGATGGCAATAAGGAAAGCAGTCTTAAGGGCTAGAAGCCTGAGAGGGCTATAATGAAGAGGCGAGCACACATTAGAAAGTCAAGACCAAATTTAAATCACATTGGCGCATTATAAAAAGGAGACGGAGGAAACAAGTGAGTAAGGCCCTTTAGGAATCTGTTGACAATTTGAGATTTGAACAAAGAAGGCTGATCTGGAAGTCTCAGATAGGGAGAGATACCCGAAAGATAACCCTTAAAAGTACTCAGAGCAGAACCCGGCTTACCCAAAGAAAGTATACACAAGAGAACTTTAGAAAGAGGGACAGAAAGGGGATCAACAGCCTTTGCTGTGCACCATACCACACATTTATTTCATCTACAGGCGTATACTGTTTTAGTGGAGGGACACCTGGCTGAAGATGACATCACAGACATCGGGTGGAAGGTCAAACGCTGTCAACTGTCACGGCTCAATCTCCACGCAAGGAGGTGGAGGATGGACAGGTTCGGGTGGAGAACCGTCCCCTGCTATTGTGAAAGAAGATCCTCCTGAAGGGGCAGTCTGATCGGAGGATCAATGGCCATTCTCAGAAGGTCAGAATACCAGAATCTTTCTGCCCAATCCGGAGCCACAGGAATGACTTGTGCCCGGCCGTGCTTGATCTTCTTGAGCACTCTGGACAGAGTAGTATAGGCGGAACGGCGTAGAGGAGGCCGAAGCTCCACTCGCGACGAAAACCGTCACCCAGCGAACGCCATCTTAGAAACAAGGACAGAGGTCTAGAGTGACAACGCTCTGTATCCCACGTTGTGTCGGCCGACGGACAAGGTGAAGTCGGAAAACGCTTATGCTTCTTCGACTTCTTCTTATGCTTACCAGAGTGCCACGATGATTTTGAATGGAACGGAGAGTGCAGGCTCCGTGAACATCCTCGGGACCTTCCTCTCTAGCGAGAACGTCAAAAAAATGTTAGCCAAACAACAGCTACGCGGATCTGTGCTCAGCTGGCGTGGAAAACAAAAATTAACTGGCGTCAGCATGCTAGGCGGCGTTTATATAGGTCCTGCGACATTTCCAGCGCGCACAACGACAGACAAGGAGCCAACCAACACGCAGGGGTACTCCTGATTAAAAATCTACGGATCCAGAGTGACGCCTGGGAGATATTCAAAAGGTAAGGAATCTACAACTAGAGTCTCTATCAGATAGAAGTATTCATAGTACTTGTGAGAGGCTGGATAAGGTACACTCACTAACACAATGTATTATCTCCTACCCAGAGATATAACACAATACACACAATACTTTGTCACTAGAATACGTAAATAGCACACAATACACAGTGGTCCCCCAGGGGAAGACCAAACCATATACTACAATAGTGGAATGCGAACCACGACTTAAGTCAAGAATGGACCCAGAAGACGTAGAAGAGCCGGGGACCCAAGGAACTACCCAAGGTGAGTATCTAGGAAACCCACGGAGGTCGTGTGCAGTGTAGGAACATGACCGCATGCTCAATGTTAGTCAATAGGTAAGTCGCTATTGCAATTTTAAAGAAGAAAGACCCATCCCAGTAGACTCGAAGACACCCAGTGGAAGATAGAGGGTTGGAGAGGCACCCCAGTCGTGGATACCCAGGAACCAGGATACATACACCAGGGAAGCTGGGTGCATAAATGTGAATTGACATTGGAAGCCGCCGTAGACCACAATGGAGGACTTCGGAAAGGATACCGCTGGCGAAGAAGGTGAAAGTGTCCGGTGGAACCCAAAGATGGATTCAAGGTGAGAGGTACCTGCAAGCAGAGGGGACAGAGTCTATGCCACTCAGGAGTGACCAGGAGGCACGGAAGACGAATGCCAACCGATGACGGAGATGCAGGAGAGTTGACGGTGCCCTTGAAGTTGCAGCTGTACGGACCAGGCAACGCAGAGGAGAAACAGGAGCCGTGCACGAGCTGTCCGACATCGGATGTCAAGAGACAAGGGGTCAGTGTCCGGCAGGGGCACCAACAAGCCTTGGCAACGGCAACCAACGTAGGTGAAGAAAAAGGTGCAGTGTCCGGGACCAGCAAGGTCCAAGTGACTCACCACGAGCAGGTAAGTCAGAGCAGGGCCTTAGCAAGCAGGGAAGCCCACTAGAGCCAAAGAAGACCCTCGAGACGACCCACGGGCCGAAGGCACAGGATTCGCAAGAGGAACTCGAGCAGTTCACCAAAGGATGCAGGCCCACAGTGCCAAGGATGCGATGCAGGCGAAGATCTTGGCTGCAGTAGATGCTTGAGGTTGGAGCTTCTTGGAGTCTGAACATCTCTGGAGGAGAGAGTTAACAATCCTTGGCAATGGCAAGTCGACACGGTGCACAGGGATTGTGTTCCAGCGGTTCCGACAATGGATACTGGCCTGAAACTCGGTGAGAAAACAGTGCAGGCCTTGAGAGAGTTGCAGAACCACCGCCTGCGTTGTTGAGCCTTTCGGAGTCCGTGGGAGCATTTGAATTTATTTCACCACAGCTGGTCACTGCATTTTTGACTCCGTGCACTTCACTTTTGAATAGCACATGACGTCTGGTTTTCCGAGTCGTTGACAGCATAAAATATAGTTTTATTTCACCCAAACCTCACGAACACACTCTCTTTTATGCACATAGAACGATAAAGTTTTATTATTCACGGTCTTTCGTGCACATCACCACCATTACTCCGTGGTCCTTGTATAATGATACACGCCTATTTACCTTTTCAGATTATCCCCAAATGAAGGCCTCATTGGCCGAAATGCATTGGGATATATAAAGTTGGGATATATAAAGTTTGTGATTCATGACTCATCATTGATGCATCTTGGGAAATGAAGTTCAATCTCCCTAATGAAATCACAGTGTTGTGAATAAACAATACAATTTGAAATTTGAATTGGAACTTGTTTTGGATTACTGTCTTTATTGAACTTTGGAGCCTCATTAGAGGACCGTTGATCAGTGCCCTGGGGACATTCCCCACGTTTTTTTGGGGGTGCAATTAAGTTCATTCATTTACAGTTACACTCTGGTTCGGAGAGTGATACCCAGGCAGCACGATATAATTCATAACATTCCAGAGAACACCAGCTGTGCACGCACAACATTTATTGGAGTCCGTGGGAGCCCAGGATCAGCAGATCGGTCAGCTGCGTTGCGGTGCATGCAGGGGAGTGACTCCTTCACTCCAAGGGAGATTCCTTCGGGTGCCCTGTGAGGAACCTGTATGGAGCACTAGCACAGACGTTGCAGCAGACTTGCCGGACGACGAGACCAGGAGCAGCAGGAATCTTCCCAGTTGCAGTCTCGGTTCCCAAAGCAAAGTCCAGCGAGGTCCAGAGTGCCCAGACGGTCGAAGTTGAAGTTGTATGTGATCTGAATCTTCTCCCACAACGAATCTAGGGACCCACCCACAGGTAAGCCCTTAAGTACCCAAAGGAAAGGGTTGGAACGATTCAGGGGTCCCTCCGAGAGGAGGGGCTGGACAGTGGGGAGGATACTCTCATGTTCTTTGTCCAGTTTCGTGCCAGAGCAGGAGCCAATGGCTCCCTGAACTGGTTTGGACTGGAGTATGCAAGGAGGGCAACAAATGTGCCCTTCAAGCAGTTTGAGTGGCTCTGGCAAGCGCCCCCACCCTGTCCCAATACACTAAGGGGCACATGCATCAAAGGTTTTTGCGATCGCAAACGGTGCGATTCGCAAAAATCGTCCGTTTGCGACCGCAAATTGGCCTTTGGAGATGCATGAAAGTGTTTCCTATGCGCAATTTAAGAATTCACAATTATTTGCGAATTCCTAAATTGCGATTGCATTTAAGGAATCGCAATGTGCGATTCCTTAAATGCAATGCTAAAGCACTTTCAAATAGCGATTTACGCTATTTGGGACCGCAAATTACAGACAAATCAAACATGTCTGTAATTTGCAAAAACTTTGAAAAATGCACTAAAATGCATTTTTAAAGTTTTAGATTACACACACACATGCCCTTGGGGCATGTGTGTGCCTAACACACAAGTTACTAACTTGTGTAACGATATATCTGTAAGAGACAGTAGTTAGTGATAGATTCCTTACCTTAGAATATCCCCAGGCGTCAGGCTGGATCCGGAAAAGTTTTGCGTAGCAGTACCCTTGCGCGTCGGTAGGCGGCGTCGTGCGGCTCCGCGTCCGTCGTCGGCGTCGTGATCGCCGGGATGACGTCGCGGGCAGTACTTAGGCGCCGCCCCTGCGCGCTGACGTCAGTTCTGTACACGACTTTCCGCGCCAGGAACGCAGAGCCATGCAAGAAGCTGACACAGGTGTCTGAAAAATACTAGGGCCCTGAAAGGGATGTCCTTAACCCTAGAAATCAGTTCGCAGAACGGGGAGGATGGGTGGGGCGGTAGGAATCTATCACTAACTACTGTCTCTTACAGATATATCGTTACACAAGTTAGTAACTTGTGCATCTGAAAGAGACACGTTAGTGATAGATTCCTTACCTTAGAATAGATACCCCAGCAATACCAACCCCGGTGGTGGGTCTGCGAACAAAGATCAGACAAGGAAGTCCTGGAGGACAGAACGGCCAAAGAAGCCGTCCCTCCGGACCTGACGCACAAGTTACTAACTTGTGTAACGATATATCTGTAAGAGACAGTAGTTAGTGATAGATTCCTTACCTTAGAATATCCCCAGGCGTCAGGCTGGATCCGGAAAGTTTTGCGTAGCAGTACCCTTGCGCGTCGGTAGGCGGCGTCGTGCGGCTCCGCGTCCGTCGTCGGCGTCGTGATCGCCGGGATGACGTCGCGGGCAGTACTTAGACGCCGCCCCTGCGCGCTGACATCAGTTCTGTACACGACTTTCCGCGCCAGGAACGCAGAGCCATGCAAGAAGCTGACACAGGTGTCTGAAAAATACTAGGGCCCTGAAAGGGATGTCCTTAACCCTAGAAATCAGTTCGCAGAACGGGGAGGATGGGTGGGGCGGTAAGGAATCTATCACTAACTACTGTCTCTTACAGATATATCGTTACACAAGTTAGTAACTTGTGCATCTGAAAGAGACACGTTAGTGATAGATTCCTTACCTTAGAATAGATACCCCAGCAATACCAACCCCGGTGGTGGGTCTGCGAACAAAGATCAGACAAGGAAGTCCTGGAGGACAGAACGGCCAAAGAAGCCGTCCCTCCGGACCTGACTGTCAAGGCAGTAATGCTTAGTAAACGTGTGCAGCGAGGCCCACGTAGCTGCCTGACAGATAACCGGCAGCGGAACACCGCGGCCCAAGGCCGTGGTAGCAGCCGTTGCCCTGGTGGAATGGGCACGCAGCCCAACAGGAGGCTCCTTTTAGCCAAAGAATAGCAGGTCTTGATGCACAGGGTAACCCAGCGGGAGATGGTCCTCTTGTGCACCGCCCGACCTTTTTGGCGCCCACGTAGCCAACAAAGAGCTGGTCATCCACCCGGAAGTGTTTCGTGCGGTCGATATAGAAGGAGAGCGCACGTTTTGGGTCCAGACGGTGGAGCCTCTCTTCCTCTCTGGAAGGATGCGGAGGCGGAAAGAAGGTGGGCAAAGTGATGGTCTGCCCAATGTGGAAAGCAGTAACCACCTTTGGCAAGAAGGACGGACGCGTCCGAAGAACAACCTTGTCTGGATGAACAGACAGAAAGGGAGGTTTGCAAGAAAGAGCCTGGAGCTCACTCACCCGCCGAGCGGAGGTGATGGCCACCAGAAAGGCTGCCTTTAGAGTCAGAAGACGAAGAGGACAGTTATGCAGAGGCTCAAAGGGAGCGCACATTAAAAAGGTAAGAACCAAGTTCAAGTCCCACTGAGGCATTACAAACGGAACAGGAGGGAAGAGGTGAGTAATGCCTTTTAAGAACCTGTTAACAACAGGGGACTTGAAAAGGGAGGGCTGATCAGGGAGCCTGAGGAAGGCCGAGATAGCACAAAGATAACCCTTGATGGTACCCAGGGCAGAACCCTGTTGGGCCAGAGAGAGAAGGAACAGAAGGACCTCAGAAAGAGGGGCAGAAAGGGGATCCACAGCCTTTGCTGTGCACCATGCCACAAATTTGTTCCACCTGCAGGCGTATACCACCTTAGTGGAGGGACGCCTGGCTGCCAGAATCACATCACAAACTTCGGGAGGCAAGTTGAAAGGAATCAACTGCCGCCGCTCAATCTCCACGCAAGCAGGTGTAGACTGGACAGGTTCGGGTGGAGGACCGTCCCCTGGTGCTGCGACAGAAGATCCTCCCGAAGAGGCAGACGGATCGGGGGATCTATGCTCATATTGAGTAGCTCGGGATACCAAACTCTTCGAGCCCAGTCCGGAGCCACAAGAATGACTTGGGCCCGGTCGTGCCGAATCTTCTTCAACACTCTGGGTAGAAGTGGTATAGGCGGAAAGGCGTACAACAGACCGCAACTCCACTCGCGACGAAAAGCGTCGCCGAGCGAGTGCCGCCTTGGAAATTCCAACGCGCAGAACTGATGACATTGCGCGTTCTCTTCGGTGGCGAATAGATCTAACCAAGGCTCTCCCCACTGTAGAAAGAGTCCTTGCGCCACTTCCGAGTGAAGACGCCATTCGTGATCCATCATGCACCTGCGGCTGAGGTTCGTCCGCCCTGGCGTTCAGAGAACCTGCCAGGTGTTGAACCATCAGGAACATGCCCTGATGTTCCAGCCATGTCCAGAGGCGCAGAGCCTCCTGACAAAGGGTCCAAGACCCCACCCCGCCCTGTTTGTTGCAGTACCACATGGCGGTGGTGTTGTCTGTGAACACCTGCACTACCTTCCCTTTGACAGAGGGAAGGAATGCCTTGAGTGCAAGCCGGATCGCCCGGAGCTCCAGAAGGTTGATATGGAGCCGGGACTCCGCCGGAGACCAGAGGCCTCTGATCTCCGCCTCTCCCATGTGACCGCCCCATCCCAGAAGGGACGCGTCCGTCACAACTGTATGCTCTGGCTGGGGAAGGAGAGGGATCTGCCCATGACCCATTGCCGGTTCGAGAGCCACCACTGCAACTGTTTTGCAGTCCCCTCCGAGATCTGGACGTGATCGGACAGGTTGCCCTGGTGCTGCGCCCACTGGAACTTCAGGTCCCACTGCAGAGCCCGCATATGCCATCTGGCATGATTGACCAGCAGGATGCAGGAGGCCATGAGGCCCAGCAGCCTCAGGGTCATCCGTACCGAAACCCAGGATAAAGGCCGAAAGATCGGAATCATAGCCTGAATATCCCGGACTCGCCGTGCGGGAGGATAGGCCCGAAACTGCGTCGTGTCCAGAACTGCTCCGATGAAAAGGAGCTGTGGAGAAGGAATTAGATGCGACTTCGGCACATTGATGGAGAACCCCAGCGAGTGCAGGAGTTCGGCCGTAGTCTGGAGGTGGGAGACGACTGCCTGGGACGAGCCCGCCTTCAGCAGCCAGTCGTCGAGGTAGGGGAAGACTGAAACCCCTGCCCGGCGCAGATGAGCTGCGACCACCGCCATCACTTTCGTGAACACCCGAGGGGCACTGGTAAGGCCAAAGGGGAGCACGGTGAACTGAAAATGCTCGGGGCCTACCGTGAACCGAAGGTAACGCCGGTGGGCCGGCAGGACGGGGATGTGGAAATACGCGTCCTGCAAGTCCAACGCTACCAACCAGTCTCCAGGGTCGAGGGCAGTCAAGACCTGAGCTAGGGTGAGCATCTTGAACTTCTCCTTCCGGAGGAAGCGATTGACGTTCCGGAGGTCCAAGATAGGACGCATGTCCTCCTTGTCCTTTTGGGCACCAGAAAGTAGTGGGAGTAGCAACCACGCCCTACTTCTGGGGTCGGAACATGCTGGATGGCCCTCTTGGTCAAGAGGGCCGTGACTTCCTTCTGTAGAAGCACCAAGTGATCCCCTGACATGCGGTGGAATTGAGGTGGCATGGCTGGGGGTGGTCTCGAAGGGGAGGGAGTAGCCCCTTCGGACAATGTCCAAGACCCACCTGTCCGAGGTGATGGTGCGCCAGTGGGGAAGGTGATGGCGGACCCTGCCCCCTACTGGCGTGCCGTGCACCTGAAAGGAGGGACTAGGAGGGCTTGGAGGCCGCGGACGGGTTGGAGGTGGTGGCCTGACCCGCACGCTGGTTGCCCGATCCGCCACGGCGGAATCCACGTCCTCGGCCACGCGAAGACGCCTGCTGCGCGGGCCGGTGGCTGGGCTGCTGACGTGAAGGGCGCCCCTACCGTGGCCACGATAGGGGCGAAAAGCAGAAGGCAGCGGAGGGCGTGTAGCAGAAAGGCCCAGGGACTTTGCAGTAGCCCGTGAGTCCTTAAAGCGCTCCAACGCATGGTCTGCTTTGGACCCAAAAAGACCGACTCCATCAAAGGGCATGTCCATGAGAGTATTCTGGACATCCCCTGAAAAACCAGTGGTTCTCAGCCAGGCGTGGCGCCGGAGCGCCACCGTCGTTGCAATCGACCTGCCCAGCGAGTCGGCGGTGTCAAGGCCACAACGGATAGTGTATTTGGCCGCATCCCTTCCTTCCGCAATGGCGCGGGAAAGCAGTGCCTGGACCTCCTCAGGGCACTGGGGCAAAACATCCGCCACCGAATCCCACAGGGAGTGGGTATATCGGCCCAAAAGACAAGCGGTGTTAACGGACCGCAAGCCAGCACTGGAGGAAGAAAAACCTTTCTTCCCAAACTGATCCAGGCGTTTGGATTCCCTATCCGGAGGAGCGGTAGGGAAGGCGGTTTGGGAAGCGGAGGCTTGGACAACCAAGCTCTCAGGAGTGGGGTGGACAGAAAGAAACAGGGGGTCGCCCGGAGCGGGGCGATGGCGTCGTGACACGTTCCGATCCACAGGAGCCCCTGTGTTGGGCTTGGACCAGGCGCCCAAAAGAACGTCAGTGAGGGCGTCGTTAAACGGCAGCACAGTCTCCGCAGAGGAGGCTGCCGGCTGAAGCACCTCTGTCAAGATGTTAGTCTTGACCGTCAAAGTAGGGAGCTGGAGACGTAAGGCCCCAGCAGCCCTACGCAACACCGTACCAGAATTGGCCCCCTCCTCCGTAGCCACGGGAGGAGACAGCATGCCAGTGTCAGGAGAAGTATCCAGACCACTGGCCTCCCTAGACTCTCTGTCCAGTCCTCATCATACTGACAGTTGCGTGTCAGAGGGTCATCAGACCCCTCCCAGTCCTCCTGGTCCTCCTCTGGTTCAAAATAAGGAGGAGGAGGGACATTTGGGACCCAAGGTCCCATCGGCGCCGGAGCCGGCGTCGAGCGACGTCGCTCCGGGTCCATGTCCGGAGCCGGAAGGAACTGGGGGACGACGCCGCCCGGAGCCCAGGGCGGCGTCGAGAACGGCACCGGAGACATCGGCGCCGGCGGAGGTGTCGTAAGGTCGACCGGCGTCGATGGGAGTTGTGGAGCCGGGATCGAGGCCGGGGCCGGAGCCGGAGCCGGGATCGAGGCTGGAGGCTCGGGCGACGCCGGGGCCGGAGCCGCCGGCGACGCCGGATCAACCCCATCAGGGCCCGCGGGGCCCGAAGGCGCACCGGAGGGGCCTGAAGGCCCGAAGAGGCGGGCCATGGCCGACAGGAACTCCTGTACCTTGGCCGGATCCGCCCCCGAACCCGGGAAGGGCGGGTATGACGGGGGCGACTCCACAGGCAAGTCCGGGGCCGCGGGGCGGGGACGGTGCCGGGAGGGGCCTCAGCCGAGTCGCGAGACCGGCGAGGCGAAGTCCGAGAGCGACGATGCTTCTTGGACTTCTTGTGTCGAGACTTACCGGACGAAGAAGACTTCGACGCCGACGACCGGTGTGCACTCCGCGAGCGACCCCTGGACCTCTCACGCGACCGGGGCTTCCGCGGAGCCGAATGCCGGGCCTCGAGGAGCTTTCGAGACCGCTCTCGCAAAGCCTTCGGGTTGAGGGCCTGGCATTCGGGACAAGACTCGGTGTCGTGGCCTCGGCCGAGGCAGAAGAGACACTCCCAATGCGGTTCGGTGACGGACATCATCCGCGCACAGGCGCCGCATCGCTTGAAGCCGGGCATCCCTACGACACCTGAAGGTGGAAAAAGACAGTGAAAAAATCACCAAAAAGTATGGTCAAAAATTGACCAGGGCACTGCTCTTCCCGGATCTGCGCTTACTGGCGCGGAAAAAGAAGAACTGATGTCAGCGCGCAGGGGCGGCGTCTAAGTACTGCCCGCGACGTCATCCCGGCGATCACGACGCCGACGACGGACGCGGAGCCGCACGACGCCGCCTACCGACGCGCAAGGGTACTGCTACGCAAAACTTTCCGGATCCAGCCTGACGCCTGGGGATATTCTAAGGTAAGGAATCTATCACTAACGTGTCTCTTTCAGATTGTCAAGGCAGTAATGCTTTGTAAACGTGTGCAGCGAGGCCCACGTAGCTGCCTGACAGATAACCGGCAGCGGAACACCGCGGCCCAAGGCCGTGGTAGCAGCCGTTGCCCTGGTGGAATGGGCACGCAGCCCAACAGGAGGCTCCTTCTTAGCCAAAGAATAGCAGGTCTTGATGCACAAGGTAACCCAGCGGGAGATGGTCCTCTTGTGCACCGCCCGACCTTTTTGGCGCCCACGTAGCCAACAAAGAGCTGGTCATCCACCCGGAAGTGTTTTGTGCGGTCAATATAGAAAGAGAGCGCACGTTTTGGGTCCAGACGGTGGAGCCTCTCTTCCTCTCTGGAAGGATGCGGAGGCGGAAAGAAGGTGGGCAAAGTGATGGTCTGCCCAATGTGGAAAGCAGTAACCACCTTTGGCAAGAAGGACGGACGCGTCCGAAGAACAACCTTGTCTGGATGAACAGACAGAAAGGGAGGTTTGCAAGATAGAGCCTGGAGCTCACTCACCCGCCGAGCGGAGGTGATGGCCACCAGAAAGGCTGTCTTCAGAGTCAGAAGACGAAGAGGACAGTTATGCAGAGGCTCAAAGGGAGCGCACATTAAAAGGTAAGAACCAAGTTCAAGTCCCACTGAGGCATTACAAACGGAACAGGAGGGAAGAGGTGAGTAATGCCTTTTAAGAACCTGTTAACAACAGGGGACTTGAAAAGGGAGGGCTGATCAGGGAGCCTGAGGAAGGCCGAGATAGCACAAAGATAACCCTTGATGGTACCCAGGGCAGAACCCTGTTGGGCCAGAGAGAGAAGGAACAGAAGGACCTCAGAAAGAGGGGCAGAAAGGGGATCCACAGCCTTCGCTGTGCACCATGCCACAAATTTGTTCCACCTGCAGGCGTATACCACCTTAGTGGAGGGACGCCTGGCTGCCAGAATCACATCACAAACTTCGGGAGGCAAGTCGAAAGGAATCAACTGCCGCCGCTCAATCTCCACGCAAGCAGGTGTAGACTGGACAGGTTCGGGTGGAGGACCGTCCCCTGCTGCTGCGACAGAAGATCCTCCCGAAGAGGCAGACGGATCGGGGGATCTATGCTCATATTGAGTAGCTCGGGATACCAAACTCTTCGAGCCCAGTCCGGAGCCACAAGAATGACTTGGGCCCGGTCGTGCCGAATCTTCTTCAACACTCTGGGTAGAAGTGGTATAGGCGGAAAGGCGTACAACAGACCGCAACTCCACTCGCGACGAAAAGCGTCGCCGAGCGAGTGCCGCCTTGGAAATTCCAACGCGCAGAACTGATGACATTGCGCGTTCTCTTCGGTGGCGAATAGATCTAACCAAGGCTCTCCCCACTGTAGAAAGAGTCCTTGCGCCACTTCCGAGTGAAGACGCCATTCGTGATCCATCATGCACCTGCGGCTGAGTTCGTCCGCCCTGGCGTTCAGAGAACCTGCCAGGTGTTGAACCATCAGGAACATGCCCTGATGTTCCAGCCATGTCCAGAGGCGTAGAGCCTCCTGACAAAGGGTCCAAGACCCCACCCCGCCCTGTTTGTTGCAGTACCACATGGCGGTGGTGTTGTCTGTGAACACCTGCACTACCTTCCCTTTGACAGAGGGAAGGAATGCCTTGAGTGCAAGCCGGATCGCCCGGAGCTCCAGAAGGTTGATATGGAGCCGGGACTCCGCCGGAGACCAGAGGCCTCTGATCTCCGCCTCTCCCATGTGACCGCCCCATCCCAGAAGGGACGCGTCCGTCACAACTGTATGCTCTGGCTGGGGAAGGAGAGGGATCTGCCCATGACCCATTGCCGGTTCGAGAGCCACCACTGCAACTGTTTTGCAGTCCCCTCCGAGATCTGGACGTGATCGGACAGGTTGCCCTGGTGCTGCGCCCACTGGAACTTCAGGTCCCACTGCAGAGCCCGCATATGCCATCTGGCATGATTGACCAGCAGGATGCAGGAGGCCATGAGGCCCAGCAGCCTCAGGGTCATCCGTACCGAAACCCAGGATAAAGGCCGAAAGATCGGAATCATAGCCTGAATATCCCGGACTCGCCGTTCGGGAGGAAAGGCCCGAAACTGCGCCGTGTCCAGAACTGCTCCGATGAAAAGGAGCTGTGGAGAAGGAATTAGATGCGACTTCGGCACATTGATGGAGAACCCCAGCGAGTGCAGGAGTTCGGCCGTAGTCTGGAGGTGGGAGACGACTGCCTGGGACGAGCCCGCCTTCAGCAGCCAGTCGTCGAGGTAGGGGAAGACTGAAACCCCTGCCCGGCGCAGATGAGCTGCGACCACCGCCATCACTTTCGTGAACACCCGAGGGGCACTGGTAAGGCCAAAGGGGAGCACGGTGAACTGAAAATGCTCGGGGCCTACCGTGAACCGAAGGTAACGCCGGTGGGCCGGCAGGACGGGGATGTGGAAATACGCGTCCTGCAAGTCCAACGCTACCAACCAGTCTCCAGGGTCGAGGGCAGTCAAGACCTGAGCTAGGGTGAGCATCTTGAACTTCTCCTTCCGGAGGAAGCGATTGACGTTCCGGAGGTCCAAGATAGGACGCATGTCCTCCTTGTCCTTTTTGGGCACCAGAAAGTAGTGGGAGTAGCAACCACGCCCTACTTCTGGGGTCGGAACATGCTCGATGGCC
This sequence comes from Calotriton arnoldi, assembly GCA_963921515.1. Taxonomy (NCBI): domain Eukaryota; kingdom Metazoa; phylum Chordata; class Amphibia; order Caudata; family Salamandridae; genus Calotriton; species Calotriton arnoldi. Next base: position 371,771 of record CAWUFW010013123.1, on the reverse strand, counting down.
CTCTTGGTCAAGAGGGCCGTGACTTCCTTCCGTAGAAGCACCAAGTGATCCCCTGACATGCGGTGGAATTGAGGTGGCATGGCTGGGGGGTGGTCTCGAAGGGGAGGGAGTAGCCCCTTCGGACAATGTCCAAGACCCACCTGTCCGAGGTGATGGTGCGCCAGTGGGGAAGGTGATGGCGGACCCTGCCCCCTACTGGCGTGCCGTGCACCTGAAAGGAGGGACTAGGAGGGCTTGGAGGCCGCGGACGGGTTGGAGGTGGTGGCCTGACCCGCACGCTGGTTGCCCGATCCGCCACGGCGGAATCCACGTCCTCGGCCACGCGAAGACGCCTGCTGCGCGGGCCGGTGGCTGGGCTGCTGACGTGAAGGGGCGCCCTACCGTGGCCACGATAGGGGCGAAAAGCAGAAGGCAGCGGAGGGCGTGTAGCAGAAAGGCCCAGGGACTTTGCAGTAGCCCGTGAGTCCTTAAAGCGCTCCAGCGCATGGTCTGCTTTGGACCCAAAAAGACCGACTCCATCAAAGGGCATGTCCATGAGAGTATTCTGGACATCCCCTGAAAAACCAGTGGTTCTCAGCCAGGCGTGGCGCCGGAGCGCCACCGTCGTTGCAATCGACCTGCCCAGTGTGTCGGCGGTGTCAAGGCCACAACGGATAGTGTATTTGGCCGCATCCCTCCCTTCCGCAATGGCGCGGGAAAGCAGTGCCTGGACCTCCTCAGGGCACTGGGGCAAAACATCCGCCACCGAATCCCACAGGGAGTGGGTATATCGGCCCAAAAGACAAGCGGTGTTAACGGACCGCAAGCCAGCACTGGAGGAAGAAAAACCTTTCTTCCCAAACTGATCCAGGCGTTTGGATTCCCTATCCGGAGGAGCGGTAGGGAAGGCGGTTTGGGAAGCGGAGGCTTGGACAACCAAGCTCTCAGGAGTGGGGTGGACAGAAAGAAACAGGGGTCGCCCGGAGCGGGGCGATGGCGTCGTGACACGTTCCGATCCACAGGAGCCCCTGTGTTGGGCTTGGACCAGGCGCCCAAAAGAACGTCAGTGAGGGCGTCGTTAAACGGCAGCACAGTCTCCGCAGAGGAGGCTGCCGGCTGAAGCACCTCTGTCAAGATGTTAGTCTTGACCGTCAAAGTAGGGAGCTGGAGACGTAAGGCCCCAGCAGCCCTACGCAACACCGTACCAAAATTGGCCCCCTCCTCCGTAGCCACGGGAGGAGACAGCATGCCAGTGTCAGGAGAAGTATCCAGACCACTGGCCTCCCCTAGACTCTCTGTCCAGTCCTCATCATACTGACAGTTGCGTGTCAGAGGGTCATCAGACCCCTCCCAGTCCTCCTGGTCCTCCTCTGGTTCAAAATAAGGAGGAGGAGGGACATTTGGGACCCAAGGTCCCATCGGCGCCGGAGCCGGCGTCGAGCGACGTCGCTCCGGGTCCATGTCCGGAGCCGGAAGGAACTGGGGGACGACGCCGCCCGGAGCCCAGGGCGGCGTCGAGAGCGGCACCGGAGACATCGGCGCCGGCGGAGGTGTCGTGAGGTCGACCGGCGTCGATGGGGGTTGTGGAGCCGGGATCGAGGCCGGGGCCGAAGCCGGAGCCGGGATCGAGGCTGGAGGCTCGGGCGACGCCGGGCCGGAGCCGCCGGCGACGCCGGAGCAACCCCATCAGGGCCCGCGGGGCCCGAAGGCGCACCGGAGGGGCCTGAAGGCCCGAAGAGGCGGGCCATGGCCGACAGGAACTCCTGTACCTTGGCCGGATCCGCCCCGAACCCGGGAAGGGCGGGTATGACGGGGCGACTCCACAGGCAAGTCCGGGGCCGCGGGGGACGGTGCCGGGAGGGGCCTCAGCCGAGTCGCGAGACCGGCGAGGCGAAGTCCGAGAGCGACGATGCTTCTTGGACTTCTTGTGCTTAGACTTACCGGACGAAGAAGTCGACGACCGGTGTGCACTCCGCGAGCGACCCCTGGACCTCTCACGCGACCGGGGCTTCCGCGGAGCCGAATGCCGGGCCTCGAGGAGCTTTCGAGACCGCTCTCGCAAAGCTTTCGGGTTGAGGGCCTGGCATTCGGGACAAGACTCGGTGTCGTGGCCTCGGCCGAGGCAGAAGAGACACTCCCAATGCGGGTCGGTGACGGACATCATCCGCGCACAGGCGCCGCATCGCTTGAAGCCGGGCATCCCTACGACACCGTAAAGTTGGAAAAAACCAGTGAAAAAATCACCAAAAAGTATGGTCAAAAATTGACCAGGGCACTGCTCTTCCCGGATCTGCGCTTGCTGGCGCGGAAAAAGAAGAACTGACGTCAGCGCGCAGGGGCGGCGCCTAAGTACTGCCCGCGACGTCATCCCGGCGATCACGACGCCGACGACGGACGCGGAGCCGCACGACGCCGCCTACCGACGCGCAAGGGTACTGCTACGCAAAACTTTCCGGATCCAGCCTGACGCCTGGGGATATTCTAAGGTAAGGAATCTATCACTAACGTGTCTCTTTCAGATATGGGTGCACATCACAATTTCAGGGGTGCAACAGGGTGTCCTTTTGACACCCCTGCACCCTTGAAATTGCAAGCGCAATTTGCGAGTACGTATTGGTATTCGCAAATAGCGCTCGCAATTTCCTATTCATTCCTATGGGCCTGTAGGCCCATAGGAATGAATGGGAAGCCATTCCTTATTTGCGACTCGCAATTTGCGAGTCGCAAATAAGGAATGTGAAGGAATCGCTATTATTATAGCGATTCCTACATGCATAGGCTTTTGCGATTCCTTAATTGCGATTCCTTAATAATCGCAATTAAGGAATCGCAAAAGCCTACCTTGATGCATGTGCCCCAAAGTCCTGTCTGGGAGAAAGATTTGTACTAGGCCCTTAACAACCAATCTAAAGTTCAGTAGAACTTACTTGTCTACAAACATATTTTATATGTGCCTAATGCTAGTGATGGTTTTTCATTTAATCCACACCTAGATTAGCTGGTAAAACAGTGCAGGCTTAAATCCCAACTGCTGCACATCAATGTAGGAGGCTGGCTTAGTATATGGTGCAAACGTATTTAAGTGAAGCACCCTGCACTAATGCACAAGTTACTAACTTGTGTAACGATATATCTGTAAGAGACAGTAGTTAGTGACAGATTCCTTACCTTAGAATATCCCCAGGCGTCAGGCTGGATCCGGAAAGTTTTTTGCGTAGCAGTACCCTTGCGCGTCGGTAGGCGGCGTCGTGCGGCTCCGCGTCCGTCGTCGGCGTCGTGATCGCCGGGATGACGTCGCGGGCAGTACTTAGGCGCTGCCCCTGCGCGCTGACGTCAGTTCTGTACACGACTTTCCGCGCCAGGAACGCAGAGCCATGCAAGAAGCTGACATAGGTGTCTGAAAAATACTAGGGCCCTGAAAGGGATGTCCTTAACCCTAGAAATCAGTTCGCAGAACGGGGAGGATGGGTGGGCGGTAGGAATCTGTCACTAACTACTGTCTCTTACAGATATATCGTTACACAAGTTAGTAACTTGTGCATCTGAAAGAGACACGTTAGTGACAGATTCCTTACCTTAGAATAGATACCCCAGCAATACCAACCCCGGTGGTGGGTCTGCGAACAAAGATCAGACAAGGAAGTCCTGGAGGACAGAACGGCCAAAGAAGCCGTCCCTCCGGACCTGACTGTCAAGGCAGTAATGCTTTGTAAACGTGTGCAGCGAGGCCCACGTAGCTGCCTGACAGATAACCGGCAGCGGAACACCGCGGCCCAAGGCCGTGGTAGCAGCCGTTGCCCTGGTGGAATGGGCACGCAGCCCAACAGGAGGCTCCTTTTAGCCAAAGAATAGCAGGTCTTGATGCACAAGGTAACCCAGCGGGAGATGGTCCTCTTGTGCACCGCCCGACCTTTTTGGCGCCCACGTAGCCAACAAAGAGCTGGTCATCCACCCGGAAGTGTTTTGTGCGGTCAATATAGAAAGAGAGCGCACGTTTTGGGTCCAGACGGTGGAGCCTCTCTTCCTCTCTGGAAGGATGCGGAGGCGGAAAGAAGGTGGGCAAAGTGATGGTCTGCCCAATGTGGAAAGCAGTAACCACCTTTGGCAAGAAGGACGGACGCGTCCGAAGAACAACCTTGTCTGGATGAACAGACAGAAAGGGAGGTTTGCAAGATAGAGCCTGGAGCTCACTCACCCGCCGAGCGGAGGTGATGGCCACCAGAAAGGCTGTCTTCAGAGTCAGAAGACGAAGAGGACAGTTATGTAGAGGCTCAAAGGGAGCGCACATTAAAAGGTAAGAACCAAGTTCAAGTCCCACTGAGGCATCACAAACGGAACAGGAGGGAAGAGGTGAGTAATGCCTTTAAGAACCTGTTAACAACAGGGGACTTGAAAAGGGAGGGCTGATCAGGGAGCCTGAGGAAGGCCGAGATAGCACAAAGATAACCCTTGATGGTACCCAGGGCAGAACCCTGTTGGGCCAGAGAGAGAAGGAACAGAAGGACCTCAGAAAGAGGGGCAGAAAGGGATTCACAGCCTTTGCTGTGCACCATGCCACAAATTTGTTCCACCTGCAGGCGTATACCACCTTAGTGGAGGGACGCCTGGCTGCCAGAATCACATCACAAACTTCGGGAGGCAAGTCGAAAGGAATCAACTGCCGCCGCTCAATCTCCACGCAAGCAGGTGTAGACTGGACAGGTTCGGGTGGAGGACCGTCCCCTGCTGCTGCGACAGAAGATCCTCCCGAAGAGGCAGACGGATCGGGGGATCTACGCTCATATTGAGTAGCTCGGGATACCAAACTCTTCGAGCCCAGTCCGGAGCCACAAGAATGACTTGGGCCCGGTCGTGCCGAATCTTCTTCAACACTCTGGGTAGAAGTGGTATAGGCGGAAAGGCGTACAATAGACCGCAACTCCACTCGTGACGAAAGCGTCGCCGAGCGAGTGCCGCCTGGAAATTCCAACGCGCAGAACTGATGACATTGCGCGTTCTCTTCGGTGGCGAATAGATCTAACCAAGGCTCTCCCCACTGTAGAAAGAGTCCTTGCGCCACTTCCGAGTGAAGACGCCATTCGTGATCCATCATGCACCTGCGGCTGAGTTCGTCCGCCCTGGCGTTCAGGGAACCTGCCAGGTGTTGAACCACCAGGAACATGCCCTGATGTTCCAGCCATGTCCAGAGGCGCAGAGCCTCTTGACAAAGGTCCACGACCCCACCCCGCCTTGTTTGTTGCAGTACCACATGGCGGTGGTGTTGTCTGTGAACACCTGCACTACCTTCCCTTTGACAGAGGGAAGGAATGCCTTGAGTGCAAGTCGGATCGCCCGGAGCTCCAGAAGGTTGATATGGAGCCGGGACTCCGCCCGGAGACCAGAGGCCTCTGATCTCCGCCTCTCCCATGTGACCGCCCCCATCCCAGAAGGGACGCGTCCGTCACAACTGTGTGCTCTGGCTGGGGAAGGGAGAGGGATCTGCCCATGACCCATTGCCGGTTCGAGAGCCACCACTGCAACTGTTTTGCAGTCCCCTCCGAGATCTGGACGTGATCGGACAGGTCGCCCTGGTGCTGCGCCCACTGGAACTTCAGGTCCCACTGCAGAGCCCGCATATGCCATCTGGCATGAGTGACCAGCAGGATGCAGGAGGCCATGAGGCCCAGCAGCCTCAGGGTCATCCGTACCGAAACCCAGGATAAAGGCTGAAAGATCGGAATCATAGCCTGAATATCCCGGACTCGCCGTTCGGGAGGATAGGCCCGAAACTGCGTCGTGTCCAGAACTGCTCCGATGAAAAGGAGCTGTGGAGAAGGAATCAGATGCGACTTTGGCACATTGATGGAGAACCCCAGCGAGTGCAGGAGTTCGGCCGTAGTCTGGAGGTGGGAGACGACTGCCTGGGACGAGCCCGCCTTCAGCAGCCAGTCGTCGAGGTAGGGGAAGACTGAAACCCCTGCCCGGCGCAGATGAGCTGCGACCACCGCCATCACTTTCGTGAACACCCGAGGGGGCACTGGTAAGGCCAAAGGGAGCACGGTGAACTGAAAATGCTCGAGGCCTACCGTGAACCGAAGGTAACGCCGGTGGGCCGGCAGGACGAGGATGTGGAAATAGGCGTCCTGCAAGTCCAACGCTACCAACCAGTCTCCGGGGTCGAGGGCAGTCAAGACCTGAGCTAGGGTGAGCATCTTGAACTTCTCCTTCCGGAGGAAGCGATTGACGTTCCGGAGGTCCAAGATAGGACGCATGTCCTCCTTGTCCTTTTTGGGCACCAGAAAGTAGTGGGAGTAGCAACCACGCCCTACTTCTGGGGTCGGAACATGCTCGATGGCCCTCTTGGCCAAGAGGGCCGTGACTTCCTTCTGTAGAAGCGCCAAGTGATCCCCTGACATGCGGTGGAATTGAGGTGGCATGGCTGGGGGGTGGTCTCGAAGGGGAGGGAGTAGCCCCTTCGGACAATGTCCAAGACCCACCTGTCCGAGGTGATGGGACGCCAGAGGTGAAGGTGATGGCGGACCCTGCCCCCGACTGGCGTACTGTGCACCTGAAAGGAGGGACTAGGAGGGCTTGGAGGCCGCGGACGGGTTGGAGGTGGTGGCCTGACCCGCACGCTGGTTGCCCGAACCGCCACGGCGGTATCCACGTCCTCGGCCACGCGAAGGCGCTTGCTGCGCGGGCCGTTGGCCGGGCTGCGGACGTGACTGGGCGCCCCTTCCGTGGCCACGAAAGGGGCGAAAAGCAGACGTGAGCGGAGGGCGTACAACAGCAAGGCCCAGGGACTTAGCAGTAGCCCGAGAGTCCTTGAAACGCTCCAGCGCATGGTCTGCCTTTGAACCAAAAAGACCGACACCATCAAAGGGCATGTCCATGAGAGTATTCTGGACATCTCCCGAAAAACCAGTGGTTCTCAGCCAGGCGTGGCGACGCAGCGCCACCGTCGTTGCAAGCGATCTGCCCAGCGAGTCGGCGGTATCAAGGCCACAGCGGATGGTATATTTAGCCGCATCACGCCCTTCCGCAATGGCGCGGGTAAGCAGTGTCTGGACCTCCTCAGAACACTGCGGCAAAACAGTTGCCACCGAATCCCACAGGGAGTGGGTGTATCGGCCCAAGAGGCAAGCGGTATTAACAGACCGCAAGCCAGCACTGGAGGAAGAGAAAGCCTTCTTCCCAAAGTGATCCAGGCGCTTGGATTCCCTATCCGGAGGGGCGGTAGGGAAGGCGGTTTGGGAGGCAGAGGCTTGGACAACCAAGCTCTCAGGGGTGGGGTGTTGGGAGAGAAACAGGGGGTCGCCCGGAGCAGGGCGATGGCGTCGGGCCACGTTCCTATCCACAGGAGCCCCTGTGGTGGGTTTGGACCAGGCACCCAAAAGAACGTCAGTCAGTGCGTCGTTGAACGGTAGCACAGTCTCCGAAGAGGAGGCCGCCGGCTGAAGCACTTCAGTCAGGATGTTAGACCTGACGACCACTGTAGGCAACTGGAGATTCAAGGCTCCAGCAGCTCTACGCAACACCGTTGCAAAATTAGCCCCCTCCTCCGTTGCCACGGGAGGAGACAGCATGCCAGAGTCAGGGAGGTATCCAGACCACTGGCATCCCCAAGTTCCTCAACCCAGTCCGGGTCAAACTCGCACTGTTGTGTGAGAGGGTCGTCAGACCCCTCCCAGCTCTCCTGGTCCTCCTCAGGTTGAAAATATGGAGGAGGAGGGACATCAAGGACCCAAGGTCTCATCGGCGCCGGATACTGCGTCGGGCGGCGCGTGTCCGGCACCATGTCCGGACCCGGAGAGATCCGAGGACGACGCCGCCCGGAGCCCCGGACGGCGTTGGAAACGGCACTGGGGACATCGGCGTCGGCGGAGGCGTGGTTAGGTCAACCGGCGTCGATGGGGTTGCGGCCCCACCGGGCCGGGGTCGAGGCCGGGACCGGAGCCGAGGCCGGGACGAAGGCTGGTGGGACAGGCGACGCCGGGACCGGAGTCGGCGGCGACGCCGGAGCAGCCCAATCAGGGCCCACGGGGCCCGGAGGCGCACCGGGAGGGACCTTGAGGCCCGAAGAGGCGGGCCATGGCCGACAGGAATTCCTGTATATCGGCCTGAGTCGCCCCCGAGCCCGGGTAGGGCGGGTACTGCGGGGGTAACTCGACAGGCACGTCCGGGGCCGCGGGGCGGGGACGGTGCCGACAGGGACCTCAGCCGAGTCGCGAGACCGGCGAGGCGAAGTCTTAGAGCGATGACGCCGCTTAGACTTCTTGTGCTTCGACTTACCGGAGGAGCGCGAAGACTTTGAATCCGGCGAACGGCGGGGACTCCGCGTCCGGCCCTCGACCTCTCCCGGGACCGGGGGCTTGGTGCGGCGCGGAGCCGAATGCCGGACTTCAAGGAGCTTTCGAGACCGCTCTCGCAAAGCCTTAGGATGAAGTTTCCGGCAGTCAGGACACGACTTCGTGTCGTGGTCTCGGCCGAGACAAAAGAGACACTCGAGGTGCGGGTCCGTGATCGACATCATGCGACCACATTCCTCGCAGGGCTTAAAGCCGGGCATCCCTACGACACCTTAGGAGTCGTGAAGACTCGTTGAAGAAACAGTGAAAAAATTCACCAAAAAGATAGTCAAAAAGTGACTAGGGCACTGCTCTTCCCGGATCTGCGCTTACTGGCGCGGAAAAAGAAGAACTGGACGTCAGCGCGCAGGGGCGGCGCCTAAGTACTGCCCGCGACGTCATCCCAGCGATCACGACGCCCGACGACGGACGCGGAGCCGCACGACGCCGCCTACCGACGCGCAAAGGGTGCTGCTACGCAAAAAACTTTCCGGATCCAGCCTGACGCCTGGGGATATTCTAAGGTAAGGAATCTGTCACTAACGTGTCTCTTTCAGATACAGACAACCCTTATAGTGATTTTAGTGGTCTTAGACAACCTTAGAAAGCTCTCTAAGTGGTAGCTGTGGAGAGCAGCCTTCAGGCTTAGTCGAGAAGGATTGTTAAGCAGCTTGTGTTTCCAGTTCTAATCATGTAGTGTAGGTAAACGAAAAAGAACCACACAGTGTAGTTATAAAAATAGTAATATTTATTATACACACTCTCTAACACATTGGTATATCTCCTACTCGGAGATATAAACACAATACACACAATATTTCAAAAGGAGAACAGGTAAGTAGCACAAATACACAGTGGTATCCAGGGAGATACCAAACCATATACTAACGAAGTGGAATGCGAATTGCGACTGAAGTCGAGACTTGGCCCAGAAGACTTAGAAGAGCTGGGGACCCAAGGAACCACCCAAGGTAAACAGCATATTTAATGCAAGTCAAAGGGGACGTCGCGGTTGCAGTTTTGAAGAAGAAGGACCCTTCCCAGAGGACCATGAAGAAACCCCATGGAAAATGGAAGGTTGGAGAGTCACCCAACCCGTGGATACCCCAGGAACCGGGATACCTACAACAGGGAAGCAGGGTGCATAGGTGCGAAGTGACGTCGGAAACCGCCGTGGACCACAATGGAGGACTTCAATGAAGATGCCGCTGGTGAAGAAGGTGAAAGAGTCCGGTGGAATCCAAGGAAAGATTCTTGAAGAGGAGTACCTGCAAGCAGAGGGGACAGAGTCTATGCCACTCGGGAGTCACCAGGAGGCACAGAAGACCAATGATCTCCGATTACGGAAGATGCAGGAGAGTTGACGGTGACCTTGTCGCTGCAGCTGTGAGGACTAGGCGACACTGTGGAAGACCAGGAGCAGTTCACAAGCTGTCCAGCGTCGGAAGTCGAAAACCAGGGGGTCGGTGTCTAGCGGGAGCACAAACAAGCCTTGTCAGCAGCAACAGACGTGGAAATCGAGAAGGTGTAGTGTCAGGACCAGCAAGGTCCAAGGGACTCACCAAGTACAGGAGAGTCAGAGGAGGCCCAGAGCAAGCAGGGGAGCCCACTAGAGCCAAAGAAGATCCTAAAGAGGACTTACAGGCCGAAGGCACAGGAGTCGCCAGAGGACCTCAAGCAGCTACCCAAAAATGCAGGACCACGGTACAGAGTATGCAGTGAGGACAAAGAACTTGGTAGGGAGAGATGCTGGAGGCTGGAGCTTCTCGGAGCCCGAAGATCTCTGGAGAAGAGTCAACAAGCCTTGGCAACGGCAGGTCGAGCGGTGCACAGGGGTGCTGTTCCAGTGGTTCCGACGAGGGATACTGCCCTTAAACTCGGTGAGAAGACAGTGCAGACCTCGAGGGAGTTGCAGAACCACCACCTGTGCTGCTGGGCCTCTCGAGGTCCGTAGGACGTCAGGAGCAGCAGACCGGTCAGCTTAGTTGCGGTGCCTGCAGATGCATGGGAGTGACTCCTTCACTCCAAGGGAGATTCCTTCGGGTGTCTTTGATGCCCACAGGCCTGGAGAAGAACGTGGATTAAAGCACAAGTTACTAACTTGTGTAACAATATATCTGTAAGAGACAGTAGTTAGTGATAGATTCCTTACCTTAGAATATCCCCAGGAGTCAGGCTGGATCCGGAAAGTTTTTGCGTAGCAGTACCCTTGCGCGTCGGTAGGCGGCGTCGTGCGGCTCCGCGTCCGTCGTCGGGATCGCCGGGATGACGTCGCAGGCAGTACTTAGACGCCGCCCCTGCGCGCTGACGTCAGTTCTGTACACGACTTTCCACGCCAGGAATGCAGAGCCATGCAAGAAGCTGACATAGGTGTCTGAAAAATACTAGGGCCCTGAAAGGGATGTCCTTAACCCTAGAAATCAGTTCGCAGAACGGGGAGGATGGGTGGGGCGGTAAGGAATCTGTCACTAACTACTGTCTCTTACAGATATATCGTAAGTTATATACTTAGTTAGTAACTTGTGCATCTGAAAGTTAGTAACTTGTGCATCTGAAAGAGACACGTTAGTGACAGATTCCTTACCTTAGAATAGATACCCCAGCAATACCAACCCCGGTGGTGGGTCTGCGAACAAAGATCAGACAAGGAAGTCCCGGAGGACAGAACGGCCAAAGAAGCCGTCCCTCCGGACCTGACTGTCAAGGCAGTAATGCTTGGTAAACGTGTGCAGCGAGGCCCACGTAGCTGCCTGACAGATATCCTGCAGCGGAACACCGCGGCCTAAAGCCGTGGTAGCAGCCGTTGCCCTGGTGGAATGGGCACGCAGCCCAACAGGAGGCTCCTTCTTAGCCAAAGAATAGCAGGCTTTGAAACACAAGGTTACCCAGCGGGAGATGGTTCTCTTGTGCACCGCCCGACCTTTTTGGCGCCCACGTAGCCAACAAAGAGCTGGTCATCCACCCGGAAGTGTTGTGTGCGGTTGATATAAAAGGAAGGCGCACGTTTTGGGTCCAGACGGTGGAGCCTCTCTTCCTCTCTGGAAGGATGCGGAGGCGGAAAGAAGGTGGGCAAACTGATGGTCTGCCCAATGTGGAAGGCAGTAACCACCTTTGGCAAGAAGGACGGACGCGTCCTAAGAACAACCTTGTCTGGATGGACAGACAGAAAGGGAGGTTTGCATGATAGAGCCTGGAGCTCACTCACCCGCCGAGCGGAGGTGATGGCCATCAGAAAGGCTGTCTTCAGAGTCAGAAGACAGAAGAGGACAGTTATGTAGAGGCTCAAAGGGAGCGCACATGAGAAAGGTAAGAACCAAGTTCAAGTCCCACTGAGGCATCACAAACGGAACAGGAGGGAAGAGGTGTGTAATGCCTTTTAGGAACCTGTTAACAACAGGGGACTTGAAAAGGAGGGCTGATCAGGAAGCCTGAGGAAGGCCGAAATGGCACAAAGATAGCCCTTGATGGTACCCAGGGCAGAACCCTGTTGGGCCAGAGAAAGAGAGGAACAGAAGAACCTCAGAAAGAGGGGCAGAGGGGATTCACAGCCTTTGCTGTGCACCATGCCACAAACTTGTTCCACCTGCAGGCGTATACCACCTTAGTGGAGGGACGCCTGGCTGCCAGAATCACATCACAAACTTCGGGAGGCAAGTCGAAAGGAATCAACTGCCGCCGCTCAATCTCCACGCAAGCAGGTGGAGACTGGACAGGTTCGGGTGGAGGACCGTCCCCTGCTGCTGCGACAGAAGATCCTCCCGAAGAGGCAGACGGATCGGGGATCGACGCTCATACTGAGTAGCTCGGGATACCAAACTCTTCGAGCCCAGTCCGGAGCCACAAGGATGACTTGGGCCCGGTCGCACCGAATCTTCTTCAACACTCTGGGTAGAAGTGGTATAGGCGGAAAGGCGTACAACAGACCGCAACTCCACTCGCGGCGAAAAGCGTCGCCGAGCGAGTGCCGCCTTGGAAATTCCAACGCACAGAACTGCTGACATTGCGCGTTCTCTTCGGTGGCGAATAGATCTAACCAAGGCTCTCCCCACTGTAGAAAGAGTCCTTGCGCCACTTCCGAGTGAAGACGCCATTCGTGATCCATCATGCACCTGCGGCTGGGTTCGATCCGCCCTGGAGTTCAGGAACCTGCCAGGTGTTGAACCATCAGGAATATGCACTAATGTTCCAGCTCATGTCCAGAGGCGCAGAGCCTCCTGACATAGGGTCCACGACCCACCCCGCCTTGTTTGTTGCAGTACCACATGGCGGTGGTGTTGTCTGTGAACACCTGCACTACCTTCACTTTGACAGAGGAAGGAATGCCTGGAGTGCAAGTCGGATCGCCCGGAGCTCCAGAAGGTTGATATGGAGCCGGGACTCCGACGGAGACCAGAGGCCTCTGATCTCCGCCTCTCCCATGTGACCGCCCCATCCCAGAAGGGACGCGTCCGTCACAACTGTGTGCTCTGGCTGGGAGAGGGATCTGCCCGCTGACCCATTGCCGGTTCGAGAGCCACCACTGCAACTGTTTTGCAGTCCCCTCCGAGATCTGGACGTGATCGGACAGGTTGCCCTGGTGCTGCGCCCACTGGAACTTCAGGTCCCACTGCAGAGCCCGCATATGCCATCTGGCATGATCGACCAGCAGGATGCAGGAGGCCATGAGGCCCAGCAGCCTCAGGGTCATCCGTGCCGAAACCCAGGATAAAGGCTGAAAGATCGGAATCATAGCCTGAATATCCCGGACTCGCCGTTCGGGAGGATAAGCCCGAAACTGCGTCGTGTCCAGAACTGCTCCGATGAAAGGAGCTGTGGAGAAGGAATCAGGTGCGACCGGCACATTGATGGAGAACCCCAGCGAGTGCAGGAGTTCGGCCGTAGTCTGGAGGTGGGAGACGACTGCCTGGGACGAGCCCGCCTTCAGCAGCCAGTCGCCGAGGTAGGGGAAGACTGGAACCCCTGCCTGGCGCAGATGAGCTGCGACCACCGCCATCACTTTCGTGAACACCCGAGGGGCACTTGTGAGGCCAAAGGGGAGCACAGTGAATTGAAAATGCTCGAGGCCCACCGTGAACCGCAGGTAACGCCGGTGGGCCGGCAGGACGGGGATGTGGAAATAAGCGTCCTGCAAGTCCAACGCTACCATCCAGTCTCCAGGGTCGAGGGCAGTCAAGACCTGAGCTAAGGTGAGCATCTTGAACTTCTCCCTCCGGAGGAAGCGATTGACGTTCCGGAGGTCCAAGATAGGACGCATGTCCTCCTTGTCCTTTTGGGCACCAGAAAGTAGTGGGAGTAGCAACCACGACCTACTTCTGGGGTCGGAGCGAGCTCGATGGCCCTCTTGGCCAAGAGGGCCGCAACTTCCTTCTGAAGAAGCACCAAGTGATCCCCTGACATGCGGTGGAATTGAGGTGGCATGGCTGGGGGTGGTCTCGAAGGGAAGGAGTAGCCCCTTCGGACAATGTCCAAGACCCACCTGTCCGAGGTGATGGCACGCCAGTGGTGAAGGTGATGGCGGACCCTGCCCCCTACTGGCGTGCTGTGCACCTGAAAGGAAGGACTAGGAGGGCTTGGAGGCCGCGGACGGGGTTTTTTATTTTTATTTTTTTTATTGACATTTTCAAACAAACATTTCCATTACATTTCAACAAGCCAGTTCGTCACTGATCAAGCAATGAGCTCATAGGACCATAGTCATATCGGTACACAATGCTAATAACAACTTACACCGTACCCATCTCCCACAGACCGAAGACATGACAAGTAGTGATCAAGGAACAGTGCGCACCACTTAGCAAGCATTAACACAATAGTAAGTATATTACATATAGCATCCCCAGAGAGGGCTTTTACTACAATTATACAGTGGGCCACTGGTCATATACATCCATTCAGGCGTCCTGGCATTTGAGTTGGGTGTGGGGTGTGGGTATATCACATTTGGGGTGTGGTCTGCGCATCCCCCACGTCCACCACTCCGGTCTTTGTGTGTGAACCAGCGTTCCATGTCAAGAAAGGTTCCCAGATATTGCGGGGTCTAGAGGAGGGCGGCATCAAGTCCCAAAATGTGCTCAATTGTGCGTGCCCATATGTGATGTCTCTAACCCAATCCTTAACAGAAGGCACTCGGCGTCTGCCCCAGTGGACTGCGACCTGTCTCTTAGCAAACAATAGGAGGAGAGCATGCAATTTACGCAGCTTGGGCGGTGTGTCCTGTACGTATCCCAATAAGCCAAGCGTAGGGGACGGAGCCAGCGACACCCCCAAGATGTTGTTTACGGAGTCAAAAATCTGCATCCAGAAGTCGGCTATCATGGGACATTGCCATGCAATGTGGAGAAATGTAGCCGAGACACAGCCACATCTCCAACAGTTATCGTCGTCCCGGATGCCCATTCGGTGGAGGCTCACTGGAGTTCTGTAGTATCTATGTAAATATTTGAAGTGGATCAATTTTAATTTATAATTCGGAGAAAGTTCTGAGAGTTGACCACAGCAATAATCCCATTGGGCTTCGGTTAGAGGCGTCTCTAGTTCATCGTTCCAATACCTAAACGACTTGGGCGTCACAATTGGAGCGGTATCTTGCATGCGTGTGTAGAGGCGCGTAATGAGTTTACGGGGAGATGGGAATTTCAGCAAGTTATCCAATGCAGGCAGGGTCGGCGGTGCCTTCTGGAATCCCTCCCAGAGGGCACGGCATGCTGTGCGTATTCTATGATATAAAAACATCTCAGTGAACGGTACCACCCGACCTTCGGGAGCCTCAGGTGGAGGTCTAAATTCATCTCCAGGGTATAAGTCCTCAAATGTCTGAAGATTCATTTTCTGGGCTAAGGTCTTGCTCATACTGTCCCGTATGCAAGGCATCATCGGATTTTGAGCCAGGGGGACTGAAGGGGCATATAGCAATGGGATCCTCGCTCTCCTGCGCAGTTCATCCCATGACCAGCACAGGGTCCCAGCAGAGTCTATGTCTCCACGGGGCGGCGTGCTTTTGGTATAGCGCAACTTTAAGTGGGACAGGGGCCATTACATCTGTCTCAACCGCCACGTGTGGCTGGAACTGTGCCGGGTGGACCCAGTAGTGTAAAAATTGTGCTTGGGCACATAGTGCATAAAGCCGCATATCAGGGGCTCCCAAACCGCCTTGTCGCAACGGGAGAGTCAGTAGATCCCAAGAAGCTCTGAACTGTTTCCCGGCCCACGCCAGCGTAATCAATTGAGCTTGGAGGGTGTTAAAAATTGCTTGGTGAGTGGGAGTGGGATATTAACAAATAGATATAAGAATTTTGGCAGAATAACCATTTTGGCTAAGGCTATCCTGCCAGCTAACGACAGTGGCAGCCTAGCCCACACTTGTACCTTTTCTTCCTGCCACATAATAGTGCGGCCGTAGTTAAGGCGCCACACCTCCTGTGTGTCTCTACTTATCCAGACCCCTAAATATTTAACCTCGGTAGCCTCCCATCTCAAGGGGAACTCCGACGTCACCGGGGGGGTACCATCCGTTAATGGAAAGGTTACAGATTTAGCCCAATTAATAAATCCACCTGAAAATCCACCAAATCGTATGAACTCCCTCAGAATCGGATCTAGATTCTCCGCGGGGTTCATAACGTAAAGCGTGACATCGTCTGCATATAAGGAGATGAGCAAACTACGAGAGCTGAGTCCAATACCTCGTGCAGTATGGTGTTGCCTGATACGGGCAGCCAGGGGTTCCATTGCGATCGTAAAAAGCAATGGGGACAAGGGACACCCCTGTCGAGTGCCGCGTGAAATCTGGAAAGGATCAGAGAGCAAGCCATTCACCTGCACACGTGCTGTGGGTGAAGTATACAGAAGCCTGATGCGGTTCACGAAAAGCGGACTGAATCCCATGCGCCCTAAAACGGAGAATAGATAGGACCACTCAAGCGTATCAAACGCCTTGGTGGCGTCTGAGAACACCACTGCGGCCTTTTCGTCTGGGTGTAAGTAATGGAGTACCGAGAATAGCGTTCGTAAATTGTGGGACGTTGATCTCCCCGGGATAAATCCCGACTGATCTGGTAGCGCTATTATTGGCAGGAGTGGCTGCAATCTATTAGCTATCAGCTTCGCCAGGATTTTGCCATCCACGTTAATCATAGAGAGTGGACGGTAGGAGTCCAGCTCCTCCTCCGATTTCCCAGGCTTTAAAAGTGTAAGAATCGTCGCCTCCCTCATGGACTTAGGTAACAGGCCTGTCTCCAGCGCCTCTTCATACACCGCCAGAAGCCTAGGTGCCAATTCCTCAGCATAGGTTTTATAGAATGACGTAGTCAGACCATCAGGTCCGGGGGCCTTTCCTAAGGGCAGACTTCTGATAACCCGAGTCACATCCTCTACTGTGAATAGGAGGTCCATATATTCTCTGTGGGTGTTGTTAAACCAGACCAGCGCCAGCGAGTCGAGGAACGATTGCAGCTCCTCTTCGCATGCTCCCTGAGTAGTTGTGTACAACCGGGAATAAAACGCGGAGAACTCGCCAGCCACTCCCACGTGTCCTCTAACCATATCCCCCTGTGAAGCCCGTATCTCATGAATGAATGTCGCCGATCTAGATGGTCGTATCATGCCAGCTAATGTGCGTCCCGGCCTGTCCCCCTCACCGTATCTACGGGCCTCAGCATATTTACCCTGAAATTTCGTTTCGCGCTGCGCCTCCTCGGCATAGTCTAACAGTAGAGATTTCAGTTTTTGTGCAGTGAGAGGATCATTTGTGGAGTAAAAGTGCCCTCTAGTGCCTTAATCTGGGACTCCAGGGAGGTAAGTGTGCCTCGAATGGCCTTCAGCTCCCCCGCCTGTCTCGCAATGCACTGACCCCTGATCACCACTTTAAATGCCTCCCAGAGGGATGCCTCAGTATCCACAGATCCCACATTGTTAGCAAAGAAGTCAAGAATGTCCCCCCGTATCTCTTCCTTAAAGGCCTCATCCAGCATGGCGTGTGGCGGAAGACGCCAGGTGAACGCACGGGGGAGTGTCCCAGGGAGCAGTATCCGCAGCAAGCATGGGGCGTGGTCTGACAGTGTGCGCGGCAGGTGTGAGATGTCAGTGGTCCAGGCCGCAGCGTCCCTAGAGACCAACCAAAAGTCCAGTCGGGACCACGCACTATGATGGTCTGATATACAGGTACCTTCCTTCACCAGGGGATGTCTATTACGCCATATGTCTACTAGGTTCCCATCTGTAACTATAGAATGCAAAGCCGCACCAGCAGCCGGGTGTAAGGAGCGAGCTGTCCCCTTCCTGTCTATGGCATCATCTAATATTGCATTAAAATCTCCACCCCACAGCACGGTGTCATACCCTGTCGCCTTGATTCTGGACCATATATCCTGAAAGAAATCGGGAGAGTCGGTATTCGGACCATAAATTGCTGCAATAACCAGGGAAACTCCTCCCAACAGGCCACAGATAATGACAAACCGCCCCTCAGGGTCTCTATGTACTTCTCGCTCGCACCAGACTGTCCCCCGCTTAACTAGCACAGCAACACCTCTGGCGTAATTAGAGTATACGGATGAGTACATATGTTCCCATCTGCGATGGCGCAGTCTCTGAGACGGTGTAATGTGTAAATGCGTCTCCTGCAACAAACAGACGTCAATGTTATGCCTAGATAAATAAGCATGCACAAGCCTGGCCTTTCGACTATCATTTAACGCTCTAATGTTCCATGTTAACAAATTCAATGGTTTTGCGTGGATGTATCTATACGGCACTCTTCAGCGTGGAGTAGGCATGCAGTGTGTAATATAATCAAAACACAGGGTGTGTACAATGACCAATAGCTAGTATTCATACTGGCTTCAAACAAACAATCCCCCCACCCACTCCAACCCCCAATCAGGTTGCAGAATAACCCCCCCTGAAGAACTAAAACATAACAAGCTCTTTAAAATGAAAGGGAAACTTCCCATGGGGGCGTAGTGGCAGCAACAATTACCCCTGTGTGAACAGGGTGGCTGGGAATACTGCAGTGTACGCTACAAGCCCTCCCCGACATCTCCAGATAAATCAACTAACTGAGGAGAATATAGCTTACCAACCCACAGACCTACATATACTGATTACCAGCCCACTCTAAAACTCGGTGAATGAGGCACTCAAATCAGAAAGGAACGATGTCATAAATCAATCATTGTCACTGAGTTGGCCAGACGCCGATGCTGCTGCGCCACGAGGGTCTTTGCCTTTCCGCCCCCGACGTGCTTGGCAAATTTCAAGGCAGCTTTTGCATCAGTAAAATAATGTGCGGTGCCATCATACGAAACCTTCAGCTTGGCAGGGTAGAGCAAGGAATAGGGGATCTGCGCCTGTAGAAGTATTCGCTTGGCCTGTAGAAACTCGCGTCTCGCCGCCTGTACAGTTGGGGTGAAATCCGGGTAGATCGATATGTTGTTACCCTGATGGGACAGTTGGCCTTTTTCCCTTGCCATTCTCAATATATTGTCCCGGTCTTGATAGTTCAACAATTTGGCAAGTATCGGTCTTGGCGGTGCCCCCACCGGAGGTTTCTGACCAAAGGATCTATGTGCTCTTTCCACCACGAAGAAGGGAGACAGATGAGGATCAAAGAGCGCATGCAAGAGGCCAGTCACAAAGGTTTCCATCCTAGTAATGGCGGTGGTCTCCGGAATGCCAGTAATACGTAAGTTGTTTCTCCGTGACCGCGCCTCCAAATCATCGTTCTTGGCGCGAATGACCCCTAGTATTTTATCCATATGCAGCAACTGATCTTTGGTTTCCACTTGAAATTCGGTTTGCCGGTTTTCCAGGATATCTAATCGGGATTCATGGACAGTGACTTGGGCCTTGACCGAGTCCAGCTGCGTAGTTAGGGTGTCTAATTTAGAGTCAATGTTCCTCAGGCTGGAACGCATTTCCAACATAAGGGTGCGCAGGTC
Source organism: Calotriton arnoldi (assembly GCA_963921515.1). NCBI lineage: Eukaryota > Metazoa > Chordata > Amphibia > Caudata > Salamandridae > Calotriton > Calotriton arnoldi. The sequence goes on along the minus strand of CAWUFW010013123.1, from coordinate 352,528 downwards.
CTCTCCCCGGTCCTCAGAGTGCAGCTCCTGTTGCTCATCCATGTGTGCATCCACTGGCTGTTCAGTCTGGCGCGTGGATCGTTTGTCAAAAGTGAGTTTCGGTTGCTTGGCATCTTGTTTTCCCATATCGACGCGATCAGGTGGCATACAACAGGGACTTGGCCAGAGGAAACTTTCTCCCTGCGGTTATCTCCACTCGAGGCGCGCAGTCCAGCTGGTCTCAGCACAGATTCTCCTCAAGACCCCAATAGTGTGTTTCACCGGCACTCACTTGCTCCCTTGGAATAGCCTACGTCCTCAGAACCTACCAGATGTGTCAGTGGAGACAGGCCAGTGCAAGCCCTCTCAGCTCGGGGTTCAAAGGGGAGTTCCTCCACAGCTTCGGCAAACAGCAGGAGTAGCAGCGCAGGGAAGCGAGCTCAGAGCAAGCGTCAGCAGGCAGTCCGGCCCCGGGGCAACGCCCAAACAGCCAGGGGATGCCAGATGTACCACACCTCTGTCTTGGGCTTCACCGTCAAGGCGCCTCAGGGTCCGTATGCCATGGCCCCGTGCTCGCACCAATCAGAACCATCGCCCAGCAGCGGAAGAATCGGGCGGCAGGGCAGTCACACCGCCGCCACACCCGGACCGCAGCGTCCCTGCACCGCAAAGCGCCCTTTAGTGCACAGCAGGCGAAGGTATCCGTCGAGAGCACTCCGACTCTGACCGGGGGTATGGCACCTACCGCTTCGCTCCAGCCGCAGCTAATCCATAATGGCCACCGCCGTGTTGGCAATCCGTCAGCATGAAGGGGGTCAGGAGTAATGGCGGAGGCTCAACCCCCAGGCGCCTCGGCTCCTCAAACCACTCCGCAAGTCGCGGCCGCAAGGAGCAATCGCCAGGGGTGCCGAGACACTCTCACAGCGTGCGCCTCTTTTCACCCCACCTCCGACCGCAATTAGTCAAAGATGGCGGCGGCAGGCCAATGCGCCTACGCTGGGTTCACACCTCCCTCAACCAAAGTCTTCCGCCGGCACCGAATGGGGGCAGAGACCGCAAGGTTCAGTCGCCGCTACCCCTCACTCACCAGCCTCAGCAGCTGATCGTCTCAGGGCTCCCGATGTTCTGCCTCCAGGCCTCGGCCCATATCGCCACAGCAGCCTCGGGCTCGATTTCCAGGACGGCCGCTCTCTGCACTCCCAACGGGCATGGACTGCGCAGCCGGCACACAGCACCTCCGCTTTTTACCCTGCAGAGCTCGCGCGGGACTCGAATTTCGTATCAAGACGGTCCGCTGTGAGTCAGCCAGGTAGGGATGTCACTCAGGGGCTCGCAACGCCACCATAAGTAAGGATTATGTCAGGATTGAAAACCCAGCCGGCGGAGCGCACTCAAAGAGCGGCCATTCCGCTGCTCGGCAAACCACGCCCCGACGGACGGGGCGGGGTTGGTGGCCTGACCCGCACGCTGGTTGCCTGACCCGCCACGGCGGGAGCCACATCCTCGGCCACGCGAAGACGCTTGCTGCGCGGGCCGGTGGCTGGGCAGCGGATGTGACTGGGCGCCCCTTCCGTGGCCACGAAAGGGGCGAAAAGCAGATGGCTGCGGAGGGCGTACAGCAGAAAGGCCCAGGGACTTGGCTGTAGCCCGTGAGTCCTTAAAACGCTCCAGCGCATGGTCTGCCTTGTTCCCAAAAAGACCGACCCCATCAAAGGGCATGTCCATAAGAGTGTTCTGGACATCACCCGAGAAACCAGTGGTTCTCAGCCAGGCGTGACGTCGCAGTGCCACTGTCGTTGCAATCGATCTACCCAGCGAGTCAGCGGTATCAAGGCCACATCGAATGGTGAATTTAGCCACATCTCTTCCTTCCGCAATGGCGCGGGAAAGCAGTGTCTGGACCTTCTCAGGACACTGGGGCAAAGCTAGCGCCACCGAGTCCCACAGAGAGTGGGAATATCGGCCCAAAAGGCAAGCGGTGTTGACAGACCGCAAGCCAGCACTGGAGGAAGAAAAGACCTTCTTCCCAAATTGATCCAGGCGTTTGGATTCCCTATCCGGAGGAGCGGTAGGGAAGGCGGTTTGGGAAGCAGAGGCTTGGACAACCAAGCTCTCAGGAGTGGGGTGTTGGGAGAGGAACAGGGGGTCGCCCGGAGCGGGGCGATGGCGTCAGGCCACGTTCCTATCCACAGGAGCCCCTGTGACGGGCTTGGACCAGGTGGCCAAAAGAACGTCAGAAAGTGCGTCATTAAACGGCAGCAGTGGCTCCGAGGAGGTAGCCGCCGGTTGAAGCACTTCCGTCAGGAGGTTAGTCCTGACGGCCACGGTAGGCAATTGGAGGTGTAAGGCCCCAGCTGCTCTACGCAACACCGTTGCAAAATTTGCTCCCTCCTCCGTAGCCACGGAAGGAGGAGACAGCATGCCAGGGTCAGGGGAGGTGTCCAGCCCACTTGCATCCCCAAGTTCCTCAGCCCAGTCCTGTTCGTACTCGCACTGCTGTGTGAGAGGGTCCTCCGACCCCTCCCACTCCTCTACGTCCTCCTCAGGTTCAAAATAAGGAGAAGGAGGGACACGCGGGACCCAAGGTCTCAGAGGCGTCGGAGCCGGCGTCGAGCGACGCTGGTCCGGCGCCGTGTCCGGATCCGGAGAGAACCGGGGAACGACGCCGCCCGGAGCCCCGGGCGTCGTCGGAAACGGCACCGGAGACATCGGCCCCGGCGGAGGTGTAGTTAGGTCAACCGGCGTCGATGGGGGTTGCGGCAGCACCGGAGCCGGGATCGAGGCCGGGGCCGAAGCCGGGACCGAGGCTGGTGTGACAGGCGGCGCCGGGACCGGAGTCGTCGGCGCGCCGGGGAAACCCCATCAGGGCCCCGGGGCCCGAAGGCGCACTGGGGGGACCTTGAGGACCGAAGAGGCGGGCCATGGCCGACAGGAATTCCTGTATCTCGGCCGGAGTCGCCCCCGAACCCGGGAAGGACGGGTAATGCGGGGGCGGCTCCACAGGCACTCCCGGAGCCGCGGGGGCGGGGATGGTGCCGACAGGAGCCTTAGCCGAGTCGCGAGACCGGCGAGGCGAAGTCGTGGAGCGATGACGCTTCTTAGACTTTTTATGCTTCGACTTACCGGAGGAGTGCGAAGACTTGGACCCCGACGACCGATGAGGACTCCGCGACCGGCCCCTCGACCTCTCACGTGACCGGGGCTTGGTGTGGCGCCGAGCCGACTGCCGGACCTCGAGGAGCTTTCGAGACCGCTCTCGCAAAGCCTTCGGGTGCAAGGCCCGGCAGTCGGGGCACGACTTCGTGTAGTGGTTGCAGCCGAGACAGTAGAGACACTCTAAATGCGGGTCTGTGATCGACATCATATGACCACAGACGTCGCAGGGCTTGATGCCGGGCAACCCTACCGACACCTTCGGAGTTGAGAGACTCGTGGAGAAAAACAGTGAAAAATCACCAACAATATAGTCAAAAAATTATTAGGGCACTGCTCTTCCCGGATCTGCGCTTACTGGCGCGGAAAAAGAAGAACTGACGTCAGCGCGCAGGGGCGGCGTCTAAGTACTGCCCACGACGTCATCCCGGCGATCCCGACGCCGACGACGGACGTGGAGCCGCACGACGCCGCCTACCGACGCGCAAGGGTACTGCTACGCAAAAACTTTCCGGATCCAGCCTGACGCCTGGGGATATTCTAAGGTAAGGAATCTGTCACTAACGTGTCTCTTTCAGATCACAGGCACAGACGACGCAGAAGACTGGCAGGACGACGAGACCAGGAGCAGCAGGAGTCTTCCCAGATGCAGTCTGGTTTCAACTGGAGTATTAAGGAGGGCACCAAATGTGCCCTTCAAAGCAGTCTGGTGGCGCTGGCAAGGGCCCCCACCCCAGCCCAATACACTAAGGGCCAGCCCCCCAGTACATGGGATACAATACACCAGTACATGGGATCCTACATCCAACACTGGAATCAGTGTTGGGGTAGGATTTCAACATGTTTGATACCGGTTTCAGTGCAGCCAATATATAGTTAGACATCTCGTATTTGACTTGATATCCACTATATATATATAAAATGGCTGACCGTACTTGCAAAGCCTGGAGAATTGACTCCTGGGTTTGTCCTACTCATGAAGGGCACCCTCACACTTATAACCAGGCACGCTGCCTTCAGGATTGAAAGGCCTACCTTAGGAGTGACTTATAGGTTTTAAGTGCAGTGACTTTAGATATAAGGACACTTATATCTGTTCTGAGTGGTGACAGCACCAGCTCACACAGGCTGCAATGGCAGTCCTTTAGTCACAGTTTGAGTGGTCTCTCATAGACGGCATAATACATGCTGCAACCTATGGGAGACCTCTGGTGTACCTATATACTAGGGACTTAGAAGGGTACACCAGTAGCCAATTAGGAAGGTACCAAATTACTTACCATAGTCCAATTTAGGGAGAGACCACAGCTGGTGTCCTGATTTGCAGGATCCTAGTCAGACTTGTCAGAAAACTGAATGATTCTAGCAAAAAGTGCGGGTAACCATGAAAGCAGATCCTACTTTCCTACACCTAGCTTACTGGACAATAACCTCACTTTCAATCTAGAATATGAGATAAAATCTCGAAATCACAATGCCCAAAATCCATTAATGTGCCTGACTCAATGAAACCATTGGTTGTGATCGCATAATTCACTCAGTTTCTGTAATTTGCAGCATGTTAAGATATGTAGGACAGGAAACTTCCTTAAATTCCATCGCTAACAGGGCCAGTCAAGGTTTCAACAATCCTGCAAACGGATCACCCTAGCCGTCTATAGTAATTGACATCTTCTTCATTTCTATTAATTCCCAGATCTTATATACCCATGCCCTATGACTGGGTATTTTTTCTCCCCCTCCTTGCCCCCCAGCCCTAGTCGCATTTGCTTAGCTGCGCACAGAAGCAGAGTAATCAAGTGTCCCCTAGCAGAATGTAACAGGTATGATCGTCTGTCCACTACACCCAGGATAATGTAGGTTGGAATTCTAATAAGCGCAGTATTCAACATCAAGTATATCTTGTCAAGGACTTCTGCCCAGTATCTATTGAGTTGTGGGCAATGCCATAGCAGCTGCAAAAGGGAACCTGCCCCTCCAGCAATCAGTACTCCTGGACCAGTTCCAGTAATATCCTAATCGGGGTATAATACCAGTGCAAGACTCTTTTAGTTAGTGTCTCTTTGGTAGCAGATGTACAGGATCTTGAATCCAATCTAAAAAAAATTCCCTATCTGTCCAATTTCTCCCTAGTTCAATTTCCCACCTCATCTGGTATGCTGTTTTATTGGAAAGTGGATCTGTCATAGGTAACCCATACATCTTGGATAGGACGCGTTAATCGTCATTCTTGCAAGCAACCATCCCTAGTATGATGTCAAGTGTCTCCCTGCCATATCTTTAATCCCTCAGTGAGAGAACGAGTGTCTAATCTGAAAATAGCACAGCGTTTAGTCTCTGACACCACAAAGTCAGTGTTAACTTGACTGAACATTTTAAAATTCCCCACTCTTACAGCCTGCCTTTTGCCACTCTAGACTTTGCCCCTGGTCCATGGCTGGGGTAAAATCCAGGTTACCTATGATCAGCATAAGAGTAAATGGGCATGTAAACAATCTCTTCCTAACAATCACAGCGTCCCGTCAGCCCAGAGAGGCCATTGTGACTGGTGAGGAGTATAAACCCCATATTTTTGGGGCAGCCAGGTGGCTTTCCAAATATGTTCACCAGCCACTGCTTGGACCATAAAGCACTAATGCCTCTCACTCTCTTCCCTATTCCACTCCACCATATATTGAAACTGAGCTACAAGACCGTAGTTTAAACTATGAGGGACCCCTAGTCTGCCTTCCCTGGAAGGTTGATGCATGGTCCTCATAGTCGTTCTGGGTTTCTTTCCACTCCACACAAAGGCATTCACTTCCCACTGAATCTCTCCCAACAATGGTGGTGGTTGAAGAGGCAGTGTCTTTGCCATATGAAGAAATCTCTGTACCACTGTCATTCTGATAGTTTCAATCCACCGTAACCAGGAGAGAGCTCCCATATGCCACAACTGTAAGACTACCTTCAGCGAGATTAACAACTCACTATAGCTTACATGCTACTCTTTTCTCCTGTGTGGCAAAAGTCCTCACCCATAGACAGGTAATATTGTTCTTCGCTCAAGACAAGGGGAACTTCGATTGTATATCAAATTTTTGAGGGCATGGGGTAGACAGATTTAAGATCTGAGATTTTTGCAAATTAATTTTGAACGCTGAGACTCAGCCAAATCGATCTATCTCATGCAAAAGGGGGAGGAGCGGGGCAACGAGGTGGTCGTTTCTACCACAGCCAGCAACACATCCTACGCATACTGACAGATCTTATGCTTGTGGCCTCCTCTTTGGATCCCTTTAATTTCCCTCAGTGCTCGAACCCTATTTTCCCATGGCTCTATAAATTAGGCCCGTGGTTAGACTAAAAGGTTGTTTAGACATTCATATAAGAGAGCTAAATGCACAAGTTACTAACTTGTGTAACGATATATCTGTAAGAGACAGTAGTTAGTGACAGATTCCTTACCTTAGAATATCCCCAGGCGTCAGGCTGGATCCGGAAAGTTTTTGCGTAGCAGTACCCTTGCGCGTCGGTAGGCGGCGTCGTGCGGCTCCGCGTCCGTCGTCGGGATCGCCGGGATGACGTCGCGGGCAGTACTTAGACGCCGCCCTGCGCGCTGACGTCAGTTCTGTACACTACTTTCCGCGCCAGGAACGCAGAGCCATGCAAGAAGCTGACACAGGTGTCTGAAAAATACTAGGGCCCTGAAAGGGATGTCCTTAACCCAAGAAATCAGTTCGCAGAACGGGGAGGATGGGTGGGCGGTAAGGAATCTGTCACTAACTACTGTCTCTTACAGATATATCGTTACACAAGTTAGTAACTTGTGCATCTGAAAGAGACACGTAGGTGACAGATTCCTTACCTTAGAATAGATACCCCAGCAATACCAACCCCGGTGGTGGGTCTGCGAACAAAGATCAGACAAGGAAGTCCCGGAGGACAGAACGACCAAAGAAGCCGTCCCTCCGGACCTGACTGTCAAGGCAGTAATGCTTGGTAAACGTGTGCAGCGAGGCCCACGTAGCTGCCTGACAGATATCCTGCAGCGGAACACCGCGGCCTAAAGCGGTGGTAGCAGCCGTTGCCCTGGTGGAATGGGCATGCAGGCCCAACAGGAGGCTCCTTCTTAGCCAAAGAATAGCAGGCTTTGATACACAAGGTTAACCAGCGGGAGATGGTTCTCTTGTGCACCGCCCGACCTTTTTTGGCGCCCACGTAGCCAGCAAAGAGCTGGTCATCCACCCGGAAGTGTTGTGTGCGGTTGATATAAAAGGAAAGCGCACGTTTTGGGTCCAGACGGTGGAGCCTCTCTGGAAGGATGCGGAGGCGGAAAGAAGGTGGGCAAAGTGATGGTCTGCCCAATGTGGAAGGCAGTAACCACCTTTGGCAAGAAGGACGGACGCGTCCTAAGAACAACCTTGTCTGGATGGACAGACAGAAAGGGAGGTTTGCATGATAGAGCCTGGAGCTCACTCACCCGCCGAGGCGGAGGTGATGGCCACCAGAAAGGCTGTCTTCAGAGTCAGAAGACGAAGAGGACAGTTATGTAGAGGCTCAAAGGGAGCGCACATGAGAAAGGTAAGAACCAAGTTCAAGTCCCACTGAGGCATCACAAACGGAACAGGAGGGAAGAGGTGTGTAATGCCTTTTAGAAACCTGTTAACAACAGGGGAATTGAAAAGGAGGGCTGATCAGGAAGCCTGAGGAAGGCCGAAATGGCACAAAGATAGCCCTTGATGGTACCCAGGGCAGAACCCTGTTGGGCCAGAGAAAGAAGGAACAGAAGAACCTCAGAAAGAGGGGCAGAGAGGGATTCACAGCCTTTGCTGTGCACCATGCCAAAAACTTGTTCCACCTGCAGGCGTATACCACCTTAATGGAGGGACGCCTGGCTGCCAGAATCACATCACAAACTTCGGGAGGCAAGTCGAAAGGAATCAACTGCCGCCGCTCAATCTCCACGCAAGCAGGTGTAGACTGGACAGGTTCGGGTGGAGGACCGTCCCCTGCTGCTGCGACAGAAGATCCTCCCGAAGAGGCAGACGGATAGGGGGATCGACGCTCATACTGAGTAGCGCGGGATACCAAACTCTTCGAGCCCAGTCCGGAGCCACAAGGATGACTTGGGCCCGGTCGCGCCGAATCTTCTTCAACACTCTGGGTAGAAGTGGTATAGGCGGAAAGGCGTACAACAGACCGCAACTCCACTCGCGACGAAAAGCGTCGCCGAGCGAGTGCCGCCTTGGAAATTCCAACGCGCAGAACTGCTGACATTGCGCATTTTCTTCGGTGGCGAATAGATCTAACCAAGGCTCTCCCCACTGTAGAAAGAGTCCTTGCGCCACTTCCGAGTGAAGACGCCATTCGTGATCCATCATGCACCTGCGGCTGAGTTCGCCGCCCTGGCGTTCAGGGAAACTGCCAGGTGTTGAACCATCAGGAATATGCCCTGATGTTCCAGCCATGTCCAGAGGCGCAGAGCCTCCTGACATAGGGTCCACGACCCCACCCCGCCTTGTTTGTTGCAGTACCACACGGCGGTGGTGTTGTCTGTGAACTCCTGCACTACCTTCCCTTTGACAGAGGGAAGGAATGCCTTGAGTGCAAGTCGGATCGCCCGGAGCTCCAGAAGGTTGATATGGAGCCGGGACTCCGCCCGGAGAGCAGAGGCCTCTGATCTCCGCCTCTCCCATGTGACCGCCCCATCCCAGAAGGGACGCGTCCGTCACAACTGTGTGCTCTGGCTGGGGAAGGGAGAGGATCTGCCCATGACCCATTGCCGGTTCGAGAGCCACCACTGCAACTGTTTTGCAGTCCCCTCCGAGATCTGGACGTGATCGGACAGGTTGCCCTGGTGCTGCGCCCACTGGAACTTCAGGTCCCACTGCAGAGCCCGCATATGCCATCTGGCATGATCGACCAGCAGGATGCAGGAGGGCATGAGGCCCAGCAGCCTCAGGGTCATCCGTACCGACACCCAGGATAAAGGCTGAAAGATCGGAATCATAGCCTGAATATCCCGGACTCGCCGTTCGGGAGGATAAACCCGAAACTACGTCGTGTCCAGAACTGCTCCGATGAAAAGGAGCTGTGGAGAAGGAATCAGATGCGACTTCGGCACATTGATGGAGAACCCCAGCGAGTGCAGGAGTTCGGCCGTAGTCTGGAGGTGGGAGACGACTGCCTGGGACGAGCCCGCCTTCAGCAGCCAGTTGTCGAGGTAGGGGAAGACTGGAACCCCTGCCCGGCGTAGATGAGCTGCGACCACCGCCATCACTTTTGTGAACACCCGAGGGGCACTGGTAAGGCCAAAGGGGAGCACGGTGAACTGAAAATGCTCGAGGCCTACCGTGAACCGCAGGTAACGCCGGTGGGCCGGCAGGACGAGGATGTGGAAATAAGCGTCCTGCAAGTCCAACGCTACCAACCAGTCTCCAGGGTCGAGGGCAGTCAAGACCTGAGCTAGGGTGAGCATCTTGAACTTCTCCTTCCGGAGGAAGCGATTGACGTTCCGGAGGTCTAAGATAGGACGCATGTCCTCCTTGTCCTTTTGGGCACCAGAAAGTAGTGGGAGTAGCAACCACGTCCTACTTCTGGGGTCGGAACATGCTCGATGGCCCTCTTGGCCAAGAGGGCCGTGACTTTCTTCTGCAGAAGCACCAAGTGATCCCCTGACATGCGGTGGAATTGAGGTGGCATGGCTGGGGGTGGTCTCGAAGGGGAGGGAGTAGCCCCTTCGGACAATGTCCAAGACCCACCTGTCCGAGGTGATGGCACGCCAGTGGTGAAGGTGATGGCGGACCCTGCCCCCTACTGGCGTGCTGTGCACCTGAAAGGAAAAACTAGGAGGGCATGGAGGCCGCGGACGGGGCGGAGTTGGTGGCCTGACCCGCACGCTGGTTGCCTGACCCGCCACGGCGGGAGCCACGTCCTCGGCCACGCGAAGACGCTTGCTGCGCGGGCCGGTGGCTGGGCAGCGGACGTGACTGGGCGCCCTTCCGTGGCCACGAAAGGGGCGAAAAGCAGAGGTTAGCGGAGGGCGCACAGCAGAAAGGCCCAGGGACTTGGCAGTAGCCCGTGAGTCCTTAAAGCGCTCCAGCGCATGGTCTGCTTTGGAACCAAAAGACCGACTCCATCAAAGGGCATGTCCATGAGTGTGTTTTGGACATCACCCGAGAAACCAGTTGTTCTCAGCCAGGCGTGGCGACGCAGCGCCACCGTCGTTGCAAGCAATCTGCCCAGCGAGTCGGCGGTATTAAGGCCACAACGGATGGTGTACTTTGCCGCATCCCTTCCTTCCGCAACGGTGCGGGAAAGCAGTGTCTGGACCTCCTCAGGACACTGGGGCAAAACGAGCGCCACCGAATCCCACAGAGAGTGGGAGTATCGGCCCAAAAGGCAAGCGGTGTTGACGGACCGCAAGCCAGCACTGGAGGAAGAAAAAGCCTTCTTCCCAAATTGGTCAAGGCGTTTGGATTCCCTATCCGGAGGGGCGGTAGGGAAGGCAGTCTGGGAGGCAGAGGCTTGGACAACCAAGCTCTCGGGGTGGGAAGTTGAGAGAGAAACAAGGAGTCGCCCGGAGCAGGGCGATGGCGTCGGGCCACGTTCCTATCCACAGGAGCCCCTGTGGCGGGCTTGGACCAGGTGCCCAAAAGAACGTCAGACAGTGCATCATTAAACGGCAGCAATGGCTCCGAGGAGGTAGCTGCCGGCTGAAGCACTTCCGTCAGGAGGTTAGTCCTGACAGCCACTGATGACAATTGGAGGTGCAAGGCTCCAGCTGCTCTACGCAACACCGTTGCGAAATTTGCTCCCTCCTCCGTAGCCACGGAAGGAGACAGCATGCCAGTGTCAGGAGAAGTGTCCAGACCACTGGCATCCCCAAGTTCCTCTGCCCAGTCCTGATCATACTCACACTGCTGTGTGAGAGGCTCTTCCGACCCCTCCCAGCTCTCCTGGTCCTCCTCCGATTGAAAATAAGGAGGAGGGGGGACGTCAGGGACCCAAGGTCTCAGTGGCGCCGGAGCCAACGTCGGGCGACGTCGGTCCCACGCCGCGTCCGGATCCGGAGAGAGCCGGGGAACGACGCCGCCCGGAGCCCCGGACGGCGTCAGTAACGGCACCGGGGACATCGGCGTCGGCGGAGGCGTGGTTAGGTCAACCGGCGTCGATGGGGGTTGCGGTACCACCGGAGCCGGGATCGAGGCTGGGACCGAGGCTGGTGAGACAGGCGGCGCCGGGACCGGAGTCGTCGGCGGCGCCGGAGCAACCCCATCAGGGCCCGCGGTGCCCGAAGGCGCACCGGAGGGGCCTTGAGGCCCGAAGAGGCGGGCCATGGCCGACAGGAATTTCTGTATCTCGGCCGGAGTTGCCCCCGAACCCGGGAAGGACGGGTAATGCGGGGGCGGCTCCACAGGCACCTACGGAGCCGCGGGGACGGTGCCGACAGGGGCCTCAGCCGAGTCGCGAGACCGGCGAGGCGAAGTCTTAGAGCGATGGTGCTTCTTAGACTTTTGTGCTTCGACTTACCCGAGGAGTGCGAAGACTTGGACTCCGACGACCGGCGAGGACTCCGCGACCGGCCCCTCGACCTCTCGCATGACCGGGGCTTGGTGCGGCGCGGAGCCGACTGCCGGACCTCGAGTAGCTTTCGAGACCGCTCTCGCAAAGCCTTCGGGTGTAAGGCCCGGCAGTCGGAACACGACTTCGTGTCGTGGTCGCGGCCGAGACAGTAGAGACACTCTAAGTGCGGGTCTGTGATCGACATCATTCGACCACAGGCGTCGCATGGCTTGAAGCTCGGGCATCCCTACCGACACCTCGGAGCCTAGATGACTTGAAGAAAAACAGTGAAAAAATCACCAAAAAGTTAGTCAAAAAATGACTAGGGCACTGCTCTTCCCGGATCAGCGCATACTGGCGCGGAAAAAAGAAGAACTGACGTCAGCGCGCAGGGGCGGCGTCAAAGTACTGCCCGCGACGTCATCCCGGCGATCCTGACGCTGACGACGGACCCGGAGCCGCACGACGCCGCCTACCGACGCGCAAGGGTACTGCTACGCAAAAACTTTCCGGATCCAGCCTGACGCCTGAGGATATTCTAAGGTAAGGAATCTGTCACTAACGTGTCTCTTTCAGATACACAAGTTAGTAACTTGTGCATCTGAAAGAGACACGTTAGTGACAGATTCCTTACCTTAGAATAGATACCCCAGCAATACCAACCCCGGTGGTGGGTCTGCGAACAAAGATCAGACAAGGAAGTCCTGGAGGACAGAACGGCCAAAGAAGCCGTCCCTCCGGACCTGACTGTCAAGGCAGTAATGCTTTGTAAACGTGTGCAGCGAGGCCCACGTAGCTGCCTGACAGATAACCGGCAGCGGAACACCGCGGCCCAAAGCCGTGGTAGCAGCCGTTGCCCTGGTGGAATGGGCACGCAGCCCAACAGGAGGCTCCTTCTTAGCCAAATAATAGCAGGCCTTGATGCACAAGGTAACCCAGCGGGAGATGGTTCGTTTGTGCACCGCCCGACCTTTTTGGCGCCCACGTAGCCAACAAAGAGCTGGTCATCCACCCGGAAGTGTTTTGTGCGGTCGATATAGAAGGAGAGCGCACGTTTTGGGTCCAGACGGTGGAGCCTCTCTTCCTCTCTGGAAGGATGCGGAGGCGGAAAGAAGGTAGAGCAAAGTGATGGTCTGCCCAATGTGGAAGGCAGTAACCACCTTTGGCAAGAAGGACGGACGCGTCCTAAGAACAACCTTGTCTGGATGGACAGACAGAAAGGGAGGTTTGCATGACAGAGCCTGGAGCTCACTCACCCGCCGAGCGGAGGTGATGGCCACTAGAAAGGCTGTCTTCAGAGTAAGAAGACGAAGAGGACAGTTATGTAGAGGCTCAAAGGGAGCGCACATTAAAAAGGTAAGAACCAAGTTCAAGTCCCACTGAGGCATCACAAACGGAACAGGAGGGAAGAGGTGTGTAATGCCTTTTAAGAACCTGTTAACAACAGGGGACTTGAAAAGGGAGGGCTGATCAGGGAGCCTGAGGAAGGCCGAGATAGCACAAAGATAACCCTTGATGGTACCCAGGGCAGAACCCTGTTGGGCCAGAGAAAGAAGGAACAGAAGGACCTCAGAAAGAGGGGAAGAAAGGGGATTCACAGCCTTTGCTGTGCACCATGCCACAAATTTGTTCCACCTGCAGGCGTATACCACCTTAGTGGAGGGACGCCTGGCTGCCAGAATCACATCACAAACTTCGGGAAGCAAGTCGAAAGGAATCAACTGCCGCCGCTCAATCTCCACGCAAGCAGGTGTAGACTGGACAGGTTCGGGTGGAGGACCGTCCCCTGCTGCTGCGACAGAAGATCCTCCCGAAGAGGCAGACGGATCGGGGATCTACGCTCATACTGAGTAGCTCGGGATACCAAACTCTTCGAGCCCAGTCCGGAGCCACAAGGATGACTTGGGCCCGGTCGTGCCGAATCTTCTTCAACACTCTGGGTAGAAGTGGTATAGGCGGAAAGGCGTACAACAGACCGCAACTCCACTCGCGACGAAAGCGTCGCCGGCCGAGTGCCGCCTTGGAAATTCCAACGCGCAGAACTGATGACATTGCGCGTTCTCTTCGGTGGCGAATAGATCTAACCAAGGCTCTCCCCATTGTTGAAAGAGTCCTTGCGCCACTTCCGAGTGAAGACGCCATTCGTGATCCATCATGCACCTGCGGCTGGGTTCGTCCGCCCTGGCGTTCAGGGAACCTGCCAGGTGTTGAACCATCAGGAACATGTCCTGATGTTCCAGCCAAGTCCAGAGGCGCAGAGCCTCCTGACAGAGGGTCCACGACCCCACCCCGCCCTGTTTGTTGCAGTACCACATGGCGGTGGTGTTGTCTGTGAACACCTGCACTACCTTCCCTTTGACAGAGGGAAGGAATGCCTTCAGTGCAAGTCGGATCGCCCGGAGCTCCAGAAGGTTGATATGGAGCCGGGACTCCGCCGGAGACCAGAGGACTCTGATCTCCGCCTCTCCCATGTGACCGCCCCATCCCAGAAGGGACGCGTCCGTCACAACTGTGTGCTCTGGCTGGGGAAGGGAGAGGGATCTGCCCATGACCCATTGCCGGTTCGAGAGCCACCACTGCAACTGTTTTGCAGTCCCCACCGAGATCTGGACGTGATCGGACAGGTTGCCCTGGTGCTGCGCCCACTGGAACTTCAGGTCCCACTGCAGAGCCCGCATATGCCATCTGGCATGATCGACCAGCAGGATGCAGGAGGCCATGAGGCCCAGCAGCCTCAGGGTCATCCGTACCGAAACCCAGGATAACGGCTGAAAGATCGGAATCATAGCCTGAAAATCCCGGACTCGCCGTTCGGGAGGATAGGCCCGAAACTGCGTCTTGTCCAGAACTGCTCCGATGAAAAGGAGCTGTGGAGAAGGAACCAGATGCGACTTCGGCACATTGATGGAGAACCCCAGCGAGTGCAGGAGTTCGGCCGTAGTCTGGAGGTGGGAGACGACTGCCTGGGACGAGCCCGCCTTCAGCAGCCAGTCGTCGAGGTAGGGGAAGACTGAAACCCCTGCCCGGCGCAGATGAGCTGCGACCACCGCCATCACTTTCGTGAACACCCGAGGGGCACTGGTAAGGCCAAAGGGAGCACGGTGAACTGAAAGTGCTCGAGGCCTACCGTGAACCGTAGGTAACGCCGGTGGGCCGGCAGGACGAGGATGTGGAAATAAAGCGTCCTGCAAGTCCAACGCTACCAGCCAGTCTCCAGGGTCGAGGGCAGTCAAGACCTGAGCTAGGGTGAGCATCTTGAACTTCTCCTTCCGGAGGAAGCGATTGACGTTCCGGAGGTCCAAGATAGGACGCATGTCCTCCTTGTCCTTTTGGGCACCAGAAAGTAGTGGGAGTAGCAACCACGCCCTACTTCTGGGGTCGGAACATGCTCGATGGCCCTCTTGGCCAAGAGGGCCGTGACTTCCTTCTGTAGAAGCACCAAGTGATCCCCTGACATGCGGTGGAATTGAGGTGGCATGGCTGGGGGGTGGTCTCGAAGGGGAGGGAGTAGCCCCTTCGGACAATGTCCAAGACCCACCTGTCCGAGGTGATGGGACGCCAGTGGTGAAGGTGATGGCGGACCCTGCCCCCGACTGGCGTGCTGTGCACCTGAAAGGAGGGACTAGGAGGGCTTGGAGGCCGCGGACGGGTTGGAGGTGGTGGCCTGACCCGCACGCTGGTTGCCTGAACCGCCACGGCGGTATCCACGTCCTCGGCCACGCCAAGGCGCTTGCTGCGCGGGCCGTTGGCCGGGCTGTTGACGTGACTGGCGCCCCTTCCGTGGCCACGAAAGGGGCGAAAGAAGACGTGAGCGGAGGGCGCACAACAGCAAGGCCCAGGGACTTAGCAGTAGCCCGCGAGTCCTTGAAACGCTCAGCGCATGGTCTGCCTTCGAACCAAAAAGACCGACTCCATCAAAGGGCATGTCCATGAGTGTATTCTGGACATCCCCTGAAAAACCAGTGGTTCTCAGCCAGGCGTGGCGACGCAGCGCCACCGTCATTGCAAGCGATCTGCCCAGCGAGTCGGCGGTATCAAGGCCACAGCGGATGGTGTATTTAGCCGCATCACGCCCTTCCGCAATGGCGCGGGTAAGCAGTGTATGGACCTCCTCAGAACACTGCGGCAAAACAGTCGCCACCGAATCCCACAGGGAGTGGGTGTATCGGCCCAAGAGGCAAGCGGTGTTAACGGACCGCAAGCCAGCACTGGAGGAGAGAAAGCCTTCTTCCCAAAGTGATCCAGGCGCTTGGATTCCCTATCCGGAGGGGCGGTAGGGAAGGCGGTTTGGGAGGCAGAGGCTTGGATAACCAAGCTCTCAGGGGTGGGGTGTTGGGAGAGAAACAGGGGGTCGCCCGGAGCAGGGCGATGGCGTCGGGCCACGTTCCTATCCACAGGAGCCCCTGTGGTGGGTTTGGACCAGGCACCCAAAAGAACGTCAGTGAGTGCATCGTTGAACGGCAGCACAGTCTCCGAAGAGGAGGCCGCCGGCTGAAGCACTTCAGTCAGGAGGTTAGTCCTGACGGCCACAGTAGGCAACTGGAGATTCAAGGCTCCAGCAGCTCTACGCAACACTGTTGCAAAATTAGCCCCCTCCTCCGTAGCCACGGGAGGAGACAGCATGCCAGAGTCAGGGGAGGTGTCCAGACCACTGGCATCCCCAAGTTCCTCAACCCAGGCTGGGTCAAACTCGCACTGTTGTGTGAGAGGGTCCTCAGACCCCTCCCAGTTCTCCTGGTCCTCCTCAGGTTCATAATATGGAGGAGGAGGGACATTAGGGACCCAAGGTCTCATCGGCGCCGGAACCGGCGTCGGGCGGCGCCGGTCCGGCTCCATGTCCGGGCCGGAGAGAACCGAGGGAACGACGCCGTCCGGAGCCCCGGACGGCGTCAGGAACGGCACCGGGGACGTCGGCGGAGGCGTGGTTAGGTCAACCGGCGTCGATGGGGGTTGCGGCACCACCGGAGCCGGGATCGAGGCCGGGCCGGAGCCGAGGCAGGGATGAAGGCCGGTGGGACAGGCGGCGCCGGGACCGGAGTTGACGGCGACGCCGGAGCAACCCCATCAGGGCCCGCGGGGCCCGAAGGCGCACCGGAGGGACCTTGAGGCCCGAAGAGGCGGGCCATGGCCGACAGGAACTCCTGTATTTGGGCCTGAGTTGCCCCCGAACCCGGTAAGGACGGGTAATGTGGGGGTAACTCGACAGGCACGTCCGGGGCCGCGGGGACGGTGCCGACAGGGACCTCAGCCGAGTCGCGAGACCGGCGAGGCGAAGTCTTAGAGCGATGATGCCGCTTAGACTTCTTGTGCTTCGACTTACCGGAGGAGCGCGAAGACTTGGATTCCGACGAACGGCGGGGACTCCGCGTCCGGCCCCTCGACCTCTCCCGGGACCGGGGCTTGGTGCGGCGCGGAGCCGACTGCCGGACTTCGAGGAGCTTTCGAGACCGCTCTCGCAAAGCCTTCGGATTAAGTTTCCGGCAGTCAGGGCACGACTTCGTGTCGTGGTCTCGGCCGAGACAGAAGAGACACTCGAGATGCGGGTCCGTGATCGACATCATGCGACCACATTCCTCGCAGGGCTTAAAGCCGGGCATCCCTACGACACCTTAGGAGTCGTGAAGACTCGTTGAAGAAACAGTGAAAAAATTCACAAAAAGATAGTCAAAAAGTGACTAGGGCACTGCTCTTCCCGGATCTGCGCTTACTGGCGCGGAAAAAGAAGAACTGGCGTCAGCGCGCAGGGGCGGCGTCTAAGTACTGCCCGCGACGTCATCCCGGCGATCACGACGCCGACGATGGATGCGGAGCCGCACGACGCCGCCTACCGACGCGCAAGGGTACTGCTACGCAAAAAACTTTCCGGATCCAGCCTGACGCCTGGGGATATTCTAAGGTAAGGAATCTGTCACTAACGTGTCTCTTTCAGATTTAGAGGATGTAAGTGCCCTACCGGGCGAGTACCATCTAAAGTACTGAGCTAGGTCACGCGGTCCAATATTATGCAAGGCCTTATACGCAAAGCATAAGGCTTTGAATTGAATCCTCTCCCTAACTGGCAACCAGTGTAACTGTTTACTCGTATTCCTGACCGAGACCTTTTTTGGCGTACGAGTTAAGAACTCTCGCCGCAGTATTCTGCAAAACCTGCAGTTTGTTCAGATGTTGAGCCTGCATATTAAGATAATTGCCATTAAAATAATCGAGTCTGGCCAATATCAGGGCTGATATAACAGGTTTTTGATAATTTCCTGGAATAAAAGGCAGAATCTTTTTGATTTTTCTTAAAATGAAAAAGGTGGGCGAGGAAAGGGCATTAATCTGGTTAGCGAAGTGTGGCGCCTGTACAAACTGTAGCTCCGTTATTAAGCAGAAGAAAATAGAACTCAACAGAGTGGGCCATTGGATAAATGATCTAGTAAATTGTAAGACCAGTAATGTCATTTATCTCATTATTTGTTCCTGCCAGAAAGGGTACGTAGGTGAGACAGGCAGGGAAGTGAGAGTCAGACTTAATGAACATAGATCTGCCATAAGGATGGAAAAAAGAAATGCCCCCTTGGTAGAACACTGGTTAGAACAAAAACATAATGAACAGGACATTAAATGGTTCATTTTAGAAAAAATAAAGGGATCTATGAGAGGGGGCCATTTAGATAAAAAAAAAGAAAACAGAGAGAACAGTTCTTCATGTCGAAATTCAGTACATATAGCCAGGGGCTGAATAACAGAGACGAGTGGGAGAGAATAATAGGTTAATCATTTGTTTCTGATGAGTGGAATGCTGAAATTAGAGAGATAAAGCACAGTGTATACATATAAAAATAACCAAATAAAAAAATTGGTTGAATATATAAAATATTATATTATCTGAAACGAACCATTTTTTCCTTACGAAGATGATTATATAAAGAGATAGATTATTGGTATATCTAAAATGTTGACACTGGTATACCCTTAATAAGCAGCTATATTCGTTTAGACTACATTGAAATCATGTATGCTTTATGAGTTAAGACAAGTGTTAACATGGCTGACACTCTCCTTAAATAGATATTTGGATAAGCCACCACTTAGAAATGGTTGTATCTTTACAGCAAGAGTAAATATAACAACATCAAGGATATGGCTTTAAATTAAATAGCCTCTATATAGGTTATAGATTAGGCTGTAATGAATCTTGTGGAAGAATTAGGAGAATTATCCTATTTTCATCTCAACCTGAAGATATTCATCATAAGTGAGAAGTATTTAAATGGCTTTTATGTTATTTTATTTCATTCGTTTTTCGGAATAGATACGTATACCAGTACAGATCGTGGTATAATGTGAATCAACAGGAGACCTGGTTTAGGCAGAGGCTCCCCTACAATTAATAATATCCCATTGAAAATAAATAGTTTTGTAAATGCAATAACCGTAATAAATTAGGATTTTTGCGGCGGTAGGTCCTAGCCTGACTATCATGGCCGCCGCGTACGTGGATGTACGTACGGTGACGTGCATACCACTAGAAATATATTTATAGGTTCGGCGAGCATTACCCAGTAATTGATGAATCCATAACGTCGGAACTCTACTTTGTCGAACAGGTAAACACGCGTAATTAGGGCGCAGTAGGAGAAGTGGCATTAGTGATTAAAAGATGATGCATTCCAAGATAGTTGTATGCAGTGAGTAAGGGAATAGAAAGTTAACTCAGGTGGTGCTATCCAAGGTACACCTACATCCTCGCACCAATATGACTGGGGCTATATTAAGTCTAGCGTATTGGGACCAAATGCTGCCATGAATCACTGCGAGGTTTAATAACATACAATCTACCTCAATAGAGATGAGTCAGTTGACTAGTTAGCTTAATAACCATATATGAGTAAATGGGCTCATTATATAGTAGAATTAATAGCGATCCAATTTGTAGTGAATTATATCATCAATAGGGAGTGATTTAGGCACTAGATGAATGAACATAGGCAACAATTTTTATGAAGCACACGTAAAAAGATGTTAAAACAGAATAAACATATCCGTTGTATAATTTATGCAGGTACCCTGGATCTTACAAGACCAGAGGTCAATTGGCCTAAGGAATAACGGACCACTGGTCTAAAGAATTTGATAGAACCACTTGACACCATAAAACAATTTAAAGTCATCACAGTTTCTAAGGGTAAGAGTGAATATACAGCCTGTTGCAAATACCTGCGAGTATTCATATACTGCGCAATATTGGGACACCAATCATATCAATAATTTTACTATACAGGGGTCTCCAATAGGTAATAAATTTTAGCAGGAGGAGAAGTTTAGTCGATCTGCTGACATCTTGAACTCAGACTGCTCCCATACAAGTAAGTAGCAAAGTTGAAAAAGTGGGAACTAGTGGGACATACGGACATCAGAGTGTGTAATGATTCATTAATATGATGTTCCTATACCATTTATAGGTGATGACCACCAACCGGGGTATTATTTGAACAAACCCTTTAATACAGGAGTACCATCAACACCCAGTATTCTAAGTGTCCGGAGGCGAACGTGCTCCAGGCACATTTGGTGAGCGCCAATTCAGAATGTATTAGCATAACATATATTCACCTAGAGGATTCTATATCTGGAGAACCTCTGTTAAAAAACATAATTTGTAACTTTAATGTTGAAAAACAATCAACTATATCAATAGTTTGTACTGAACCAAATCATTAAACTCAGTTAAGAAATGTATCTAATGAGATTTTTAATCTCTTTGATTTCCAGATCATATTATTGTTTTTAAATGTATTTTAAGAAAAAAGAATTTGTATTGAATTAGTCCTGAAGAAGGCGGAGACAAATCAGATAATCCGCCGAAACGCCGCGTCGACATTAGTTCAATTACAACGAGTAGTGAAGCAATCTGTAGTAGAAGGCTCAGATTTTTGGATGATACAGTTTTTATTTAATAGCAAATCTTTTTACATGTATGTGAATTGATTTTATCAAGATATTTTGGGTATATGTATGAATTTGTTCATCGGGCATTGCAAATATAATTGTGGAATTGAAAAAAAAATGTTTTTATCTGTCTGTGGAATTAGATTAAAATGTATTTCATGAATGGAATACCATTAACATATATATTTTTATAAATAAATGAAGAACTTTTGTAATACATTGAAGAAATTAAGATTGTTTGTTTATCAGATCTAGTTTGACATACTTTTCTTCTTGTTTATATATTTGTGGTTCAGTGCACTCTGTTTGATCATAGGTGAACTATTGAATAATAGCACATAAGGGATCCTTTGTTTTTAAGTTTTCTATATATAATGCAAACAGGAGAGGCGACATTGGGTACCCCGCCTGGTACCCCTTTCAATTGAGAACAGGGAGTCCTCACTATTAACTGACAATCTGGCCACTGACAGCCTGTATCCACTAAAAACCCATGTATGGAACCTAGGGACAAAGTCATACATCTCAAGTGCTTAAAAGTGATATTTAAACAATCAACTGGCTTATTTCTTTAAAAAAATAAACATAGTTTGTGCAAATAAAACCAAAGGGAGGCAACCAAAATTATTTTTGCTCTGAAAATGTGATTTTTCTACAACGAAAATTTTTAATTGATATATTTTATAAAATGTACTCTGGGATACTGTGCATGGGAGGGCCTATTCTGTGCTAATTACTATCAAAGGAGATCTCCTCTGGGTGAACACAACATTTTCAAATGCTTCTGACAGATTTTTAATTCAATATTTTTTACCTCTAGCTCTTGCTCATCATCAGGTCTCATTAATTGCCGCTTCTCTAGTTCCAGAAAATCATCCAATTCACTTGAAGATCTTTCACTTCTACGTTGATTGAAGTCAGTTATCTACAAAAGAAAAGGTAAAGCTAAGAGCAGCTTTTAAGAGTGAACAGAAAGTTACTTACCTTTGGTAACTCTCATTCTGGTAGATACTCTACCTAACCACATATTCATCACCTTGTGAGTCACGAAAGGTGCCAGACAGGGTCAAAAAAACTTCTGAAATAGCTCCTGAGGGTCAGCAGGGGGCGCCATCGGCCACTATTGCAACTCAGTACCACTTTCCAGACATGACGACAGGCAGCCATACTTAGATGCTACCCTCGCATACTTATGTCGGTTTATTTACTTTCAGACAGAGAGCGTAGTTGACAGACTGCATTGAACTTGTGGTGTGCTTATCTAACTTGGCATTATTAACGTTCTACAGTTCAATCCACAGAATGATAATGTGGGAGGGCGGTAAATAATCTGCAGTTAAAGTATCCAACAAAAAGATCAAGTTAAGAAAGGTAGCTTACTTCTCATGGGTATGTCTAACCATGGGTTCCTTATCTTGTGAATCAATACCAAAGCAATACCCCCTCCCAGAGAAAGGTCTGAAGAATAGGCTTCACACTAGGAAGTCCTGCAGGACAAAACAGGCAAAATGGCCCTCCCTTCAGGCTTGTGCATAGATGCAGTAGTGTATGATGAAAGGATGGAAGGATGCCAGCACAGCTGCTTGGCAGACATCCAAATCAGGACACCCCAAGTCAGGGCTCTAGGTGTAGCGTTTGCCATGGTGGAATGACCCTGTAGTCCCAAAAGGAGGGATCTTTTGGCGAAGACATAACTCAGTTTAATACAAAGGAAAATCCATCACAATAAAGTCTGTTTATGGACTACCTTTCCCTTTTTTGAATCCAACAAAGAGTTAACGACTACCAGCTACTCCTCAGTAATATCTAAGTTAAACTAAAGGGACCACCATTGGAAACCTCTTCTCGCCTTGTTAGAGGTGTGTTGCAGGGAAAAGAAAGCAGGCAGCGTAATGGACTGCCCACATGAAAGGGTGACATCATATTTGGCTGAAATGTTGCGTGGGTTCCAAGAACCAGTTTGTCAAGAAAGAAAGCAGTTTAGTGGGCTGTCAAAATTTGAAACTTATTGAAGTGATGTGGAGATTCGATTCGAATGAGGAACACGGTCTCCAAAGTGAAAAACAGAGAGTATAGCTGTGGAGTTGAATCCAAAGAAGTGCACATTAAAAATGATGGAACCAATGAAGGCCACACAATGCATGATAAAGGGAGCTGGGGGATACATATGAGAGAGTATTTTAAAAAACATGCATCACAATGGGTGATTTGAGTAATGAGGGTTGATCAGAAAAACAAAACAAAGAAAAGGGAACACATGCCAACAAGCAGCCTTTAACAGTGCCCACATCAATGTCTTTATGGGCAAAAGACAAAACAAAAAGAGATCAGAATGTTTTGCATAAAGTAGGTCGACTTGCTTCACCTCACACCAGGAGACAAATGTAGACCAATAACCTGAAGACTCCGTGGAAAGGAGGCAGGCTTCCAGAATGGCACCTACTACTTCCGATGGAGATCAAAACTTCTCAGTTGCTTCCACACTATCTCCATGCATGGAGGTGTATACTGTGGAAATTTGGATGGAGCACTCTGCCCGGCTGCTGGGACAGCAAGTCTTCCCAAAGTAATAATGTAAATGGAGGACAGATGCTTAGAGTCAGCAGCTCTGAGTACCACACTCACCAAGTCCAATCCATGGCCCCCAGGATTAGTTGCACTCATTGCTGCTTTACTTTCTTCAGAATAACGGAACAAGAGACTGTTAGAAATTTGGTTCCTGGTTGGAAGAGTATACACCCTGTTCAAGCAGGAACACAATCCTAGTGTGTAGGAAAGTAGGATCAGCTTTCATGGTACCTCCCCCCCTTTGCTGGTATTATGTTGTTTTCTGACTAGTCTGACAGGGATCCTGCTGATCAGGACCCCAGTCACTATGCTCTCTTCCTAAATTTGACAATGGTAAGTACTTTGGTAACTCCACAATTGGCTACCGGTGTACCCTTATAAGTCCCTAGTATATGGTACTAAGGTACCCAGGGCATAGGTACACCAGGGGTCTCCCCTGGCCTGCATGTATTATGGCACCCATGAGAGACCACTCAAACTGTGACTACAGGCCTGCCATTGCTGCCTGTTTGAGTGGGTGCTTGCACCCCTCATCACAGATATAAGTTCCCTTATATCTGAGGTCATTACACTTAAAACCTATAAATCAGCCCTATGACAGGCTCTTCAGTCCCGTGGGCAGGGTGCTTGGTTTCAAGTGTGAGGGTGCCCCTGCATGAGTAGGGCACACCTACAAACCCCAGAGGCGATTTTCCAGGCTTTTTAAGTGCGGTCAGCCATTTAATACATATAGTGGACATCAAGTTAATTACAAGATGTCTAACTATATATTGGCTGCACTGAAACCGGTCTCAAACATGTTGGAATCCTACCCCAACACAGATTCCAGTGTTGGATGTAGGATCCCATGTACTGAGGGGCTCCCCTAGGAAGCCCCCCTGTATTCCTGGTACCAGCCTTTCAGGGTCTTACAGCAAGCTAGTACTGCTGTCGACCACAGACACGATTCTGCAATCCTGCTGCTGAGCTGAGCTCGAGCAGGGGAAGGCAAAAGAGGTTTCCTGCCACAGGGCGGTGTGACCACCTTACAGACCAGACTTAGTGTATTGGGCTGGGGTGGGGGCGCTTGCCAGCGCCACCAGACTGCTTTGAAGGGCACATTTGGTGCCCTCCTTGCATTCTTCAGTTTGAGCCAGTTCAGGGAGCCCTTGACTCCACTCTGGTGCGGAACTGAACAAAGGACATGGGAGTATCCTCCCCTCTGTCCATCCCCTCCTCTGAGAGGGACCCATGTGTTGTTCCAAACCTTTCCGTAGGGTACTTAAGGGCTTACCTGTGGGTGGCTTTTCAGATTTGTCGTGGACAAGATACAAACTACAAACCACTTCACCTTCAACCTTCTTGGTACCTTTGACTTCGCCTGGAACTGAGACTGCACCAAGGAAGACTCCTGCTGCTCCTGGTCTTGCTGTTCTGCAAGTCTTCTTCGTTGTCTGTGCCTGTGCTCCAGGTTCCTCTCCAGGCCTGTGGGCATCAAAGACACCCGAAGGAATCTCCCTTGGAGTGAATGAGTCAATCCCCTGCATCTGCCGGCACCGCAATGAAGCTGACCGGTCTGCTGCTGTGGTTCTGCAACTCCCTCAAGGCCTGACCTCTCTTCTCAGCAAGTTTGAGGCGAGTATCCCTCGTCGGAACCGCAGGAACAGAACCCCTGAGCACCGCGTCCACTTGCCGTGACTAAGGCTTATTGGCTCTGTCCTCCAGAGATCTTCGGGCTCCAAGAAGCTCCAGCATCTCTTCCTGCCAAGATCTTCGTCCTCACTGCATCATCTGCTTCGTGGGCCTGCATCTTTGGTGAGCTGCTTGAGGTCCTCTTGCGACTCCTGTGCCTTCGGCCAGTGGGTCCTCTTGAGGATCTTCTTTTGCTTCAGCTGGCTCCCCTGCTTGGTCAGGGCCTGCTCTGACTCTCGTACATTTGGGGAGTCCCTTGGACCTTGCTGGTCCCAACTTTGCACCATTTTCGTTTTCCACGTCTGTTGCTGCTGCCAAGGCTTGTTGGTTCTCCCGCCGAACACCGACTCTTTGGTTCTTGACTCCCGACGTGGGACAGCTTGTGAACGGCTCCTGGTCTTCCACAGCGTCGCCTAGTCCTCACAGCTGCAGCGACAAGATCACAGTCAACTCTCCCGCATCTTCCGTAATCGGTGGTCATTGGTCTTCTGTGCCTCCTGGTGACTCCAGAATGGCAGACTCTGTCCACTCTGCTTGCAGGTACTCTTCTTCAAGAATCTTCCCTTGGATTCCACCAGACTCTTTCACCTTCGTCGCCAGCGGCATCTTCATTGAAGTCCTCCATTGTGGTCCACGGCGGTTTCCGACGTCACTTCGCACCTATGCACCCGGCTTCCCTGGTGTAGGTATCCCGTTCCTGGGGTATCCACGGGTGGGGTGACTCTCCAAACTTCCATCTTCCACTGGGTTTCTTGAGGGTTTGCTGGGAAGGGTCCTTTTTCTTTAAAACTGCAACCGCGACTTACCTATTGACTTACACTGAGCACGCTGTCATGTTCCCACTCTGCACATGACCTCCGTGGGGGCCCCTAGATACTCACATTGCGTGGTTCCATGGGTCCACGGCTCTTCTACATCTTATGGGTCCATTCTCGACTTAGGTCGTGGCTCGCATTCCACTATTTTAGTATATGGTTTGGTCTCCCACTGGGGACCACTGTGTATTTGTGTTACTTACGTGTTCTATTTCCAAAATATTTGTGCATATTGTGTTTATATCTCCGGGTAGGAGAAAATGCAATGTGTTAGTGAGTGTTTATAATAAATACATATTTTTATAATCGCACTGTGTGGGTCTTTTTCACTTAACCTATACCATAAGATTAAGTACTGGTAAAACAAGCTGCTTTACACTCCTTCTGGACTATGCCTGAAGGCTGCTCTCCACAGCTACCACTTGGAGAACTTTTCTATGGTTGTCTAAGACCACTAAAATCACTGTA
This sequence comes from Calotriton arnoldi, assembly GCA_963921515.1. NCBI lineage: Eukaryota > Metazoa > Chordata > Amphibia > Caudata > Salamandridae > Calotriton > Calotriton arnoldi. The sequence continues at coordinate 326,393 of CAWUFW010013123.1, read as the reverse complement.
AGGGTTGTCTGGATTAGTGCAGGGTGCTACACTTGCATAAGTAAGCACCATATACTAAGCCAGCCTCCTACAGCCCCAGATATACATAAAAAGCTGTACTTGGTCAACCTGTATATCAAATGTTCATGGGCCGCTGCCATCGCCATAATGTTCAGTCAATTAACAATGGTGAGTGCTACTGGCTTTGCCCAATTCCTGAGATTAAACAGTTTCGCCGAGGAAAGAGCAGTGCCCATACAGCGCTTTTCATGATGATTCAAGTCAGGTATGTCCCGGGTATCATGCAGCCAATGGAACAAAAGAGAGATCATGAGTGTCTTTAATCACCTGCCATATGTGTGACCAATAGGGCCGGATTGTACAGCAAGACTAGAGAACATGCAGGTTGTCACTGTCTGATTGGCTACACCTCCAGCAATGAGAGGTAGACCGCAACTTTGCCCTGTAAAGATTGTCAGGGGACCAGTCCCACTCCTAGAGGATCTAAAAATAACTGCATTTCATCCTGGGATTTCTGAGGCTCCTATTGTGTGTTGTATGCAAAAAGAACAATTGATGGACAGAATGCAGAACAATGTCATACATTCACCCCAGTACAGAGATCTGGGCCTATATCCATCGTTTTTTTGCTCCCCATGCCGTTTCAGCTTAAAACCAGCCATATGCAAATCAATCTTGACCCTTCGCCCAATGGGAGCAGTTGAGCCCGAACTGCCAGGCCAGGTCCTCCCTGGACTGGGAACAAGCATCCTAGGACCAGTTTCGGGGTTTCACCCCTCATCAGCCAGGACAGCTTGACTCCAGTGGCATGGAGAGCATGGGGCCCACGTCTGGGCATATCCGTCCCACTCGGGTGACAAATGCAAAAAGAACAATTGATGGACGAAATGCAGAAAAATGTCATACGTTCACCCCAGTACAGAGGTCTGGGCCTAAAGCACAAGTTACTAACTTGTGTAACGATATATCTGTAAGAGACAGTAGTTAGTGACAGATTCCTTACCTTAGAACAGATTCCTTACCTTAGAATATCCCCAGGCGTCAGGCTGGATCCGGAAAGTTTTTGCGTAGCAGTACCCTTGCGCGTCGGTAGGCGGCGTCGTGCGGCTCCGCGTCCGTCGTCGGCTTCGTGATCGCCGGGATGACGTCGCGGGCAGTACTTAGACGCCGCCCCTGCGCGCTGAGCGTCAGTTCTGTACACGACTTTCCGCGCCAGGAACGCAGAGCCATGCAAGAAGCTGACATAGGTGTCTGAAAAATACTAGGGCCCTGAAAGGGATGTCCTTAACCCTAGAAATCAGTTCGCAGAACGGGGAGGATGGGTGGGACGGTAGGAATCTGTCACTAACTACTGTCTCTTACAGATATATCGTTACACAAGTTAGTAACTTGTGCATCTGGAAGAGACACGTTAGTGACAGATTCCTTACCTTAGAATAGATACCCCAGCAATACCAACCCCGGTGGTGGGTCTGCGAACAAAGATCAGACAAGGAAGTCCCGGAGGACAGAACGGCCAAAGAAGCCGTCCCTCCGGACCTGACTGTCAAGGCAGTAATGCTTTGTAAACGTGTGCAGCGAGGCCCACGTAGCTGCCTGACAGATATCCTGCAGCGGAACACCGCGGCCCAAAGCCGTGGTAGCAGCCGTTGCCCTGGTGGAATGGGCACGCAGCCCAACAGGAGGCTCCTTCTTAGCCAAAGAATAGCAGGCTTTGATACACAAGGTTACCCAGCGGGAGATGGTTCTCTTGTGCACCGCCCGACCTTTTTGGCGCCCACGTAGCCAACAAAGAGCTGGTCATCCACCCGGAAGTGTTGTGTGCGGTTGATGTAAAAGGAAAGCGCACGTTTTGGGTCCAGACGGTGGAGCCTCTCTTCCTCTCTGGAAGGATGCGGAGGCGGAAAGAAGGTGGGCAAAGTGATGGTCTGCCCAATGTGGAAGGCAGTAACCACCTTTGGCAAGAAGGACGGACGCGTCCTAAGAACAACCTTGTCTGGATGGACAGACAGAAAGGGAGGTTTGCATGAAAGAGCCTGGAGCTCACTCACCCGCCGAGCGGAGGTGATGGCCACCAGAAAGGCTGTCTTCAGAGTGAGAAGACGAAGAGGACAGTTATGTAGAGGCTCAAAGGGAGCGCACATAAGAAAGGTAAGAACCAAGTTCAAGTCCCACTGAGGCATAACAAACGGAACAGAAGGGAAGAGGTGTGTAATGCCTTTAGAAACCTGTTAACAACAGGGGACTTGAAAAGGGAGGGCTGATCAGGAAGCCTGAGGAAGGCCGAGATGGCACAAAGATAGCCCTTGATGGTACCCAGGGCATAACCCTGTTGGGCCAGAGAAAGAAGGAACAGAAGAACATCAGAAAGAGGGGCAGAAAGGGGATTCACAGCCTTTGCTGTGCACCATGCCACAAACTTGTTCCACCTGCAGGCGTATACCACCTTAGTGGAGGGACGCCTGGCTGCCAGAATCACATCACAAACTTCGGGAGGCAAGTCGAAAGGAATCAACTGCCGCCGCTCAATCTCCACGCAAGCAGGTGGAGGCTGGACAGGTTCGGGTGGAGGACCGTCCCCTGCTGCTGCGACAGAAGATCCTCCCGAAGAGGCAGACGGATCGGGGGATCTACGCTCATACTGAGTAGCTCGGGATACCAAACTCTTCGAGCCCAGTCCGGAGCCACAAGAATGACTTGGGCCCGGTCGTGCCGAATCTTCTTTAACACTCTGGGTAGAAGTGGTATAGGCGGAAAGGCGTACAACAGACCGCAACTCCACTCGCGACGAAAAGCGTCGCCGAGCGAGTGCCGCCTTGGAAATTCCAACACGCAGAACTGATGATATTGCGCGTTCTCTTCGGTGGCGAATAGATCTAACCAAGGCTCTCCCCACTGTAGAAAGAGTCCTTGCGCCACTTCCGAGTGAAGACGCCATTCGTGATCCATCATGCACCTGCGGCTCAGTTCGTCCGCCATGGCGTTCAGGGAACCTGCCAGGTGTTGAACCATCAGGAACATGCCCTGATGTTCCAGCCATGTCCAGAGGCGCAGAGCCTCCTGACAAAGGGTCCACGACCCCACCACGCCTTGTTTGTTGCAATACCACATGGCGGTGGTGTTGTCTGTGAAGACCTGCACTACCTTCCCTTTGACAGAGGGAAGGAATGCCTTGAGTGCAAGTCGGATCGCCCGGAGCTCCAGAAGGTTGATATGGAGCCGGGACTCCGCCGGAGACCAGAGGCCTCTGATCTCCGCCTCTCCCATGTGACCGCCCCATCCCAGAAGGGACGCGTCCGTCACAACTGTGTGCTCTGGCTGGGGAAGGGAGAGGGATCTGCCCATGACCCATTGCCGGTTCGAGAGCCACCACTGCAACTGTCTTGCAGTCCCCTTCGAGATCTGGACGTGATCGGACAGGTTGCCCTGGTGCTGCGCCCACTGGAACTTCAGGTCCCACTGCAGAGCCCGCATATGCCATCTGGCATGATTGACCAGCAGGATGCAGGAGGCCATGAGGCCCAGCAACCTCAGGGTCATCCGTACCGAAACCCAGGATAAAGGCTGAAAGATCGGAATCATAGCCTGAATATCCCGGACTCGCCGTTCGGGAGGATAGGCCCAAAACTGCGTCGTGTCCAGAACTGCTCCGATGAAAAGGAGCTGTGGAGAAGGAACCAGATGCGACTTCGGCACATTGATGGAGAACCCCAGCGAGTGCAGGAGTTCGGCCGTAGTCTGGAGGTGGGAGACGACTGCCTGGGACGAACCCGCCATCAGCAGCCAGTCGTCGAGGTAGGGGAAGACTGGAACCCCTGCCCGGCGCAGATGAGCTGCGACCACCGCCATCACTTTCGTGAACACCCGAGGGGCACTTGTAAGGCCAAAGGGGAGCACGGTGAACTGAAAATGCTCGAGGCCTACCGAGAACCGCAGGTAACGCCGGTGGGCCGGCAGGACGGGGATGTGAAAATAAGCGTCCTGCAAGTCCAACGCTACCAACCAGTCTCCAGGGTCGAGGGCAGTCAAGACCTGAGCTAGGGTGAGCATCTTGAACTTCTCCTTCCGGAGGAAGCGATTGACGTTCCGGAGGTCCAAGATAGGACGCATGTCCTCCTTGTCCTTTTGGGCACCAGGAAGTAGTGGGAGTAGCAACCACGTCCTACTTCTGGGGTCGGAACATGCTCGATGGCCCTCTTGGCCAAGAGGGCCGTGACTTCCTTCTGCAGAAGTATCAAGTGATCCCCGGACATGCGGTGGAATTGAGGTGGCATGGCTGGGGGTGGTCTCGAAGGGGAGGGAGTAGCCCCTTCGGACAATGTCCAAGACCCACCTGTCCGAGGTGATGGGACGCCAGTGGTGAAGGTGATGGCGGACCCTGCCCCCTACTGGCGTGCTGTGCACCGGAAAGGAGGGACTAGGAGGGCTTGGAGGCCGCGGACGGGTTGGAGGTGGTGGCCTGACCCGCATGCTGGTTGCCCGAACCGCCACGGCGGTATCCACGTCCTCTGCCACGCGAAGACTCTTGCTGCGCGGGCCGGTGGCTGGGCAGCTGACGTGACTGGGCGCCCCTTCCGTGGCCACGAAAGGGGCGAAAGGCAGAGGTGAGCGGAGGGCGTACAACAGAAAGGCCCAGGGACTTGGCAGTAGCCCGTGAGTCCTTAAATCGCTCCAGCGCATGGTCTGCCTTTGAACCAAAAAGACCGACTCCATCAAAGGGCATGTCCATGAGTGTTTTCTGGACATCACCCGAGAAACCAGTTGTTCTCAGCCAGGCGTGGCGACGTAGCGCCACCGTCGTCGCAAGCGATCTGCCCAAAGAGTCGGCGGTATCAAGGCCACAACGGATGGTGTATTTAGCCGCATCTCGCCCTTCCGCAATGGCGCGGGTAAGCAGTGTCTGGACCTCCTCAGAACACTGCGGCAAAACAGCCGCCACCGAATCCCACAGGGAGTGGGTATATCGGCCCAAAAGGCACGCGGTGTTGACGGACCGCAAGCCAGCACTGGAGGAAGAAAAAGCCTTCTTCCCAAATTGGTCCAGGCGTTTGGATTCCCTATCCGGAGGGGCGGTAAGGAAGGCGGTTTGGGAGGCAGAGGCTTGGACAACCAAGCTCTCAGGGGTGGGATGTTGGGAGAGAAACAAGGGGTCGCCCGGAGCAGGGCGATGGCGTCGGGCCACGTTCCTATCCACAGGAGCCCCTGTGGTGGGTTTGGACCAGGCACCCAAAAGAACGTCAGTGAGTGCATCATTAAACGGCAGCACAGTCTCCGAGGAGGAAGCCGCCGGCTGAAGCACTTCTGTCAGGAGGTTAGTCCTGATGGCCACAGTAGGCAACTGGAGATGTAAGGCTCCAGCCGCTCTACGCAACACCGTTGCAAAATTAGCTCCTCCTCCGTAGCCACGGGAGGAGACAGCATGCCAGTGTCAGGGGAGGTGTCTAGACCACTGGCATCCCCAAGTTCCTCAGCCCAGTCCGGATCATAATCACACTGTTGTGTGAGAGGGTCCTCAGACCCCTCCCAGCTCTCCTGGTCCTCCTCTTGTTCAAAATATGGAGGAGGAGGGACATTTGGGACCCAAGGTCTCATCAGCGCCGGCGTCGAGCGGCGTCGGTCCGGCACCATGTCCGGAGCCGGAGAGAGCCGGGGACCGACGCCGTCCGGAGCCCCGGACGGCGTCAGGAACGGCACCGGGGACATCGGCGTCGGCGGAGGCGTGGTTAGGTCAACCGGCGTCGATGGGGTTGCGGTACCACCGGAGCCGGGATCGAGGCCGGGGCCGGAGCCGAGGCCGGGATGAAGGCTGGTGGGACAGGCGGCGCCGGGACCGGAGTCGACGGCGACGCCGGGGCAACCCCATCAGGGCCCGCGGGGCCCGAAGGCGCACCGGAGGGACCTGAAGGCCCGAAGAGGCGGGCCATGGCCGATAGGAATTCCTGTATTTCAGCCGGAGTCGCCCCCGAACCCGGAAAGAACGGGTAATGCGGGGGTGGCTCTACAGGCATGTCCGGGGCCGCGGGGACGGTGCCGACTGGGGCCTCAGCCGAGTCGCGAGACCGGCGAGGCGAAGTCTTAGAGCGATGACGCCTCTTAGACTTCTTGTGCTTCGACTTACCGGAGGAGCGCGAAGACTTGGACTCCGACGAACGGCGGGGACTCCGCGACCGGCCCCTCGACCTCTCACGGGACCCGGGCTTGGTGCGGCGCGGAGCCGACTGCCGGACCTCGAGTAGCTTTCGAGACCGCTCTCGCAAAGCCTTCGGATGAAGTTTCCGGCAGTCAAGGCACGACTTCGTGTCGTGGTCTCGGCCGAGACAGAAGAGACACTCGAGATGCGGGTCCGTGATCGACATCATGCGACCACAGGCCTCGCATGGCTTAAAGCCGGGCATCCCTACGACACCTAAGAGTCGTGAAGACTCGTGAAGAAAACAGTGAAAAAATTCACAAAAAAGGTTAGTCAAAAAGTGACTAGGGCACTGCTCTTCCCGGATCTGCGCTTACTGGCGCGGAAAAAGAAGAACTGACGTCAGCGCGCAGGGGCGGCGTCTAAGTACTACCCGCGACGTCATCCCGGCGATCACGACGCCGACGACGGACGCGGAGCCGCACGACGCCGCCTACCGATGCGCAAGGGTACTGCTACGCAAAAACTTTCCGGATCCAGCCTTACGCCTGGGGATATTCTAAGGTAAGGAATCTGTCACTAACGTGTCTCTTTCAGATGCGCCTAGCGGAGGTTATGGCAACCAGGAAAGCAGTCTTCAAGGTTAATAAACGAAGAGGACAGTTATGAAGCGGCTCAAAGGGAGCGCACATCAAATAAGTAAGAACCAGATTCAAGTCCCACTGTGGCATCACAAACGGAATAGGAGGGAAAAGGTGAGTAATGCCTTTGAGAAATCTATTTACAACAGGGGACTTGAAAAGAGAGGGCTGATCAGGTAGCCTGAGAAAGGCTGAAATTGCAGAAAGGTAGCCCTTGATAGTGCCCAGAGCAGAGCCCTGCTGGGCTAAAGAAAGAAGGAACAGTAGGACCTCAGAAATAGGGGCAGAAACTGGATCCACAGCCTTGCTGTGCACCATGCCACAAATTTGTTCCACCTGCAGGCGTATACCGATTTAGTGGAGGGACGCCTGGCTGCCAGAATGACATCACAGATTTCAGGAGGCAAGTTAAATGGAATCAACTGTCGCCGCTCAATCTCCACGCAAGGAGGTGGAGACTGGACAGATTCGGGTGGAGGACAGTCCCCTGCTGCTGCGACAGAAGATCCTCCCGAAGAGGCAGTCGGATCGGGGGATCCACGCTCATACTGAGTAGCTCGGGATACCAAACTCTTCGAGGCCAGTCCGGAGCCACAAGAATGACTTAGGCCCGGTCGCGTCTGATCTTCTTCAGCACTCTGGGTGGAAGTGGTATAGGCGGAAAGGCGTACAATAGACCGCAACTCCACTCGTGACGAAAAGCGTCGTCGAGCGAGTGCCGCCTTGGAAATTCCAACGCGAGAACTGCTGACATTGCGCGTTCTCTTCAGTGGCGAATAGATCTAACCAAGGCTCTCCCCACTGTTGAAAGAGACCTTGCGCCACCTCCGAGTGAAGACGCCATTCGTGATCCATCATGTACCTGCGGCTGAGTTCGTCCGCCCTGGCGTTCAAAGACCCTGCCAAGTGTTGAACCACCAGGAAAATGCCCTGGCGTTCCAGCCACGTCCAGAGGCGCAGAGCCTCCTGACAAAGGGTCCACGACCCCACCCTGCCTTGCTTGTTGCAGTACCACATGGCGGTGGTGTTGTCTGTGAACACCTGCACTACTCTCCCCTTGACAGAGGGAAGGAATGCTTTCAGTGCAAGTAGGATCGCACGGAGCTCCAGAAGGTTGATATGGAGCCTGGACTCCGCCGGAGACCAGAGGCCTCTGATCTCCGCCTCTCCCATGTGGCCGGCCCATCCCAGGAGGGACGCGTCCGTCACTACTGTGTGCTCCGGTTGGGGAAGGGAGAGGTATCTGCCGCTGACCCAATGCTGATTCGTGAGCCACCACTGCAATTGTCTTGCAGTGCCCTCCGAGATCTGGACGTAGTCGGACAGGTTCCCCTGATGCTGCGCCCAATGGAACTTCAGGTCCCACTGCAGAGCCCGCATATGCCATCTGGCATGATTGATCAGCAGGATGCAGGAGGCCATGAGGCCTAGCAGCCTCATGGTCATCCTGACTGAAACCCAGGATAAGGGCTGAAAGATTGGAATCATAGCCCGAATATCCTGGACTCGCTGTTCGGGAGGATAGACCCGAAACTGCGCCGTGTCCAGAACTGCTCCGATAAAGAGGAGCTTCTGAGAGGGAATCAGGTGCGACTTCGGCACGTTGATGGAGAACCCCAGCAAATGCAGGAGGTCGGCCGTAGTCTGGAGGTGGGAGACAACTGCCTGGGCGAGCCCGCCTTCAACAACCAGTCGTCGAGATAGGGGAAGACTGAAACCCCTGATCTGCGCAGATGAGCTGCGACCACCGCCATCACTTTCGTGAACACCCGAGGGGCGCTGGTAAGGCCAAAAGGGAGCACGGTGAACTGAAAGTGCTCGTGGCCTACAGTGAACCGCAGGTAACGCCGGTGGGCCGGCAGGACGGGGATATGAAAGTAAGCGTCCTGCAAGTCCAACGCTACCATCCAGTCTTGCGGGTCTAGGGCAGACAAGACCTGAGCAAGTGTGAGCATCTTGAACTTCTCCTTCCGGAGGAAGAGATTGACGTTCCGAAGGTCCAAGATAGGACGCAGGCCTTTGTCCTTCTTTGGAATCAGAAAGTAGTGGCAATAACAACCACAACCTACTTCTGGCGTTGGAACGCGCTCTATGGCCCCCTTGGCCAAGAGGGCCACAACTTCCTGCTGGAGAAGTGCCAAGTGAACCCCCGACATGCGGTGGCACTGAGGTGGCATGGCTGGAGGGGTAGTCTCGAAGGGGAGGGAGTAGCCCCTTCGGACTATCTGTAAAACCCACCTGTCCGAAGTGATGGCATGCCAGTGGGGGAGGTGATGGCGAAGCCTGCCACCCACTGGCGTTTGATGGGCCTCAAAGGTCGGACTAGGAAGGTCTGGAGGCAGTGGTAGGTGGGGTGGAGATGGACTGACCCTGCCGCTGGCCCCCTGAACTGTTGCGGCGGTTCCCATGTCCGCGGCTGCACGTGGACTGTTGCGCCGGCCTGTGGCCCTGTTGCGAATGTGGTGGGTTGACCCTTCCGCGAGCACGAAAGGAGCGAAAGGCAGAAGGCTGAGGAGGCCGCGTGGCCGAAAGGCCCAAGGACTTGGCCGTAGCCCGCGAGTCCTTAAATCTCTCCAAAGCACTGTCTGCCTTGTTGCCAAAGAGGCGAATGCCATCAAAGGGCATGTCCATCAAAGTGTTTTGGACATCCCCCGAAAAGCCAGTTGTCCTCAGCCAGGCGTGGCGGCGGAGCGCCACTGTCGTGGAAATCGCCCTGCCCAGCGAGTCGGCGGTGTCAAGGCCACAACGGATCGTGAACTTGGCTGCATCTCTCCCCTCAGCAATAGCCTGGGAGAGTAGTGTCCGGGCCTCCTCCGGACACTGAGGCAGCAGCTGCGCCACCGTATCCCACAGAGAGTGAGAATAACGGCCCAAGAGGCATGCGGTGTTCACAGACCGCAGCCCTAGACTGGCGGAAGAAAAAACCTTCTTCCCAAACTGTTCCAGTCTCTTGGATTCCCTGTCCGGGGGTGCGGAAGGGAATGCGCTTGGGGAAGCGGAGGCTTGGACAACCAAGCTCTCAGGGGTGAAGTGTTGGGAGAGGAAAATGGGGTCGCCCGGGGCCAGGCGATGGCGTCGGGCCACGTTCCTGTCCACAGGAGCCCCTGTGTTGGGCCTGGACCAGGAGCCCAAAAGAACATCCGAAAGTGCGTCGTTAAAGGGCAGCAGTGGTTCCACAGAGGTAACTGCTGGCTGAAGCACTTCTGTCAAGAGGTTGGTCCTGACGGCCATTAAAGGCAGCCTCACTCAACAAAGACCTTTCGACTCCTACAAAATCCATCATGAGAGGAACACTGGTCGGTTTAATCCAGGCTGCGCCAAGAGCTCCTGACGCGCCAACTGAATCAAGAACAGGCCAACCACTTGAACCCTTGGTCACAGTAGTGACAGGAAGAGAAGATTCAAACTCCAAGTATTCGCAAACTCTCAAGGAGGGGCAAACGACTATTGCTACGGACATTTCTTTTTTAATTTCAACTACGGAGGTCATTAATACTGCACAAGAGACTGCAGTACAGCGCACTACGACACAAGATGAACAATTATCAATGGCCGAAGAGCCTCCTTCCTCGCCAGGGGTACAGGGAACCTCAGAACAAACCTCCTCCATATTGGAGTCTGATTTGGTTGCCCTGTGGTTTTCAAGCAGTCCCGGAGGAAAGGGGGAAGGACGAGGTGAGGCAAAAGAGGAACTCAGCACTACGGGCCAGATGCGAAAAGTAATACTATAATGGCATCTTCAGGCATTGTGTCTAACAGATCTCCCGAAAACCCAACAGGAAACATCTTGACCCAAGACTGGGGGAACCAGAAGTGCCACACTCTGAGCCCGATAGTAGTGGGCCTGACATGTGGCCAGAACAAGAGCAGCATGACTCATAAAAACTCCTTGTATTAGGCACCCGGAGGCCCAAAGTGGGCACCGAATCCGTCCCAAGGAATCGGACGGCCTAGATACAGGTAGGCTGTGGTCGTCCTTACTGGATACTATGCAGTTGTCCATCAAGGCAATGCAATTTCACTCGGACAAAATGGATATACAACTAACTATTCTTAATTCAGTTGCTAATCACGTTGCTAATATTGACCACAGACTTACAAACATGGCTGAAATGATACACAGGGTGCAGGAGGGAACACAATTAACGCAAGCACACTGTATCTGCTACACCATAGTGGACAAACTGTCCACACTCCCTGCAGCGATGGGGGATCTGGTGAGCGACATTAGGAACCTTACGAACACTGCCAGGACAAACCCCCAAGAAACCTTCAAAAAAGATAACATGGAGGTAATTACCAGTGGAGAAATAGCCCCTGAGGACAAGGGTAGGAGTATTTCCCCCTTAAAGGCTCACACCAAGAAGAATGGATCTACTATCTCCCCAAGTCCACGCCGGCTTAATACATCAATTGCCGCTGAGGGCCAGATAATAGAGTTATCCTGGGCCGAAAGGTTAACCAGGGATGGTAACAAAGTAAAAGAAGCAAGCATCAACTCAGAACAAAGTGATCGCATTCAGCAGCCAGAAGGGGAACTATTGATAACACAAGCCCCCAACATCCAAGGCGAGGAGAACGGGCAAGGCAAGGAGAAGCGGACCCAAAACCGCAAGAAAAAGAGGAAAGGGAGAAATAGGAAGAAGAACATAATGGACTACTTTCCTCTAAACAGACCAGATTCAGGGACAATAAGCTCGGTTGATATTGCTACTTCTGAACCCTCCTCGCTAAAGATAGAAAACAAAGCGGACCATTCAACCATGAAGACTTCCCAGGAGACGCCCCCGAGTTATCTGGGGAGACACCTGAACCAGAGGTGGAAGCTCCCGTAGTAAAATGACCCAAGCAAAATCGTTTCACGGGATGCAAACGCACATCGACCGACAGGAACAGTAATCTGGCCTGTATAACTAACAGCACACTGGCACTTTCGTATGCCGGACACAAGCAGACCTCCGAGTCATTGCAGGAGACACCAGAACCAGTAGCGGAAGTTCCCGGAGTAGAACAGTCCAAGCAAAACTGCTCCACGGGAAGAAAAAGTACGCCGATTGACAGTAACAGCAACCTGGCCTGCATAACTAACAACACACTGGCACACTCGCTTGTTGGACAACAGCAGGCCGTTGGAGGCACAGTCGGCGGTATCGATCGCCCCCCACCATTAGGCAAGTTAAACCAGACAAAGCATTTCCCCATTAATACCATGAATCAGAAGAGCCGTGCAATTTTATTCATCCCTGAATTCAAATCGAGAGCCAGGGGGATACGCTTAATAGAGGGAACATCTTGCGTCTGATTCAATCAATCAGGAGCTTGGCAGACATCAATTCAGCGGATCTTGAAGGAATTGAGTTCAAAACCAATGAAGAGCTTTCAAGAAGAGAGATGACCAAGGCAACTTGGGCCTCAGAGGAAACAGCAAGGAGGATCCTCGCGGAGGGTGCCCAATTAAAAGCCTGGGGAATCAAAATACTGTTACACCAACAATCGGGCTATCCTGAACCTCTTATATCCAACAGGCCGGTTCATTCAGACTATCAACATCCCAGGAGCGTCCAATCAGTCCTCAAAGGGGCGCGTAGCACGGACGTGCATCCATCGGGAGGGAAAAGCCAGGATGAAGAATTCCCACAGGACGATTGGACCTGGTTAGCTAGAACAATAAACCCTCAAGGAGAGGGCACTTGATGTAGCTCCACCAAAGCCCCCGAGGGCGGCCCGCAACTTCGAATATGCTTGTGGAATGTAAATGGCCTGGGAAACAAGGTATCAGACACAGAATTTCTCTCCTATATCCAAGGCTTTGACTTAATTCTAATGCAGGAGACGTGGTTGGAAGAACCTCAGCACTTACTTGGTTATAAAACCCATCACCTCCCTGCAACTAAAGGAACCAAATTTGGCCACCTGAAGGGTGGCCTATCTATTTACTCGTCAATCAGCTCCATAAGGGGGACAAGAGAAGTTGACTCCATTCTAACCCCAACAAACGGGCTCAAAATTCTTGCACTGGACATAGAGGAGGGCAACGCTAAACAACAAATTATAGTGCTAAACGTTTACATTCACCCAAGAGACAGAGCCAGAGGAGTTAAAATGGTGGGCACGGAAATAACAAAGTTACTCTCGGAAGAGTCGACAACTAACCTTGTATTGGCCGGAGATTTTAACATGCATCTATTAGGACCACAATCAAGGGACAACGAGCTGGAGGAACAACTTACGGCAGGGAAGATTCCCATCAAGGGACAGGGCAAAAAGATAAATCTGTCAGCCCAGTCCAGGAACTTTATACAGGATATGGAGCACCTGAGCCTTGTGGTACTAAATGGCCGTTTTCCGGGAGATCAACCGCCTGCGGCAACTTATCATAAAGCTATGGCAAGCTCTACAATAGATTACACATTGGTTACTCTGCAACTGTTTAGCAGGATTTCTAGTTTCAGGATTGGAACAAAAGAGCACAGCGATCACCAGCCCCAGGAAATTTTGATATGTATAAAGGAGAGGCCCCTGATCTTCCCAGTGGGGGATCCAGCAACTATTTACACCGTGAATTTCAGAAGGCTCAACTGCAAAACCAGCCAACCAGACAAACTGCAAACCATAGCTAAGTCAATCTGGGAAAACCAAGCAGAGGCACATAGTAATGCGAAAGACCGCTGGGAAACATTGACCAAACAACTAGGGGAACAGTACGCCAAAAAATCAGGAGGCCCCGTTCCAGGCAGGGGACCACCCAACACCCAGATTGTAAGATCGCGATCAGGAAACCAACTTAACCATCTACCAATCTCCGAAATATCAAACTTGAGGGCCCTCAAACAAAGGGGAAACAAAACTACTCTACAAAAAACCCTTGCGCAGTTAAAAGCAACAAAGAAAAAAATGATCTGGCAAGCAAAAAGGGTAGCAGAAGATACTCTGTGGGCTAAACTCTTGTATGACGCAAAGACAAATCAGAGCGCAAAATTCTGGCAAACAATAAACAACCTAGGTAACGCCAACGCGCAGGGTATCAATTCCCACCTAACAGAGGAAACCTGGGGAGGCCACCTTCTGGAACACTTCAACTCAAAAGGGGAAAGTACAGCTACAGCACCAGCGGGGTCAGGTCAGCCCGACAAGCTGAGCCCCCATGGAAACAAAAGCAGGAGGTCAACAAAAGATCTGCATTTCACGACTTTGCAGATTAAAAACCGAGTAGCCAAAGGTAGGCCAGAGGGCGCACCTGGCCAATGTTCCCTCTAATTTTTTTCCTCTGTGTGCGGCAGTGTAAGGTCTCTGTGCACTGCAGCCCAGGCTATGTGCGCCGGGAACCAGACCGCGCGTAAGGGTGCAGCGCCAAATATCACTCCAAGTTTTTGCTTAAAAAAGTGAAAGGACGGTGCATTTCCACACCTGTAGCACCACATGAAGGGTCTAAAGGCAGGTGTTCAATTTAGATACACACTCCATGACATGAATTGGTTACACAGGCAAGTACACTTCGGGTTTAGAAAAGCATAGGACTCCAACGATGGTACCTTAAGATTTCACTAAAGATCCTCAACTCGAGCACTGTTCATAGGGTGGGAAAATGTTGGGAGCCTATACAAGATCACAGATATACAATACACATGGATATGGCACTAGATGAATCTGGCTGTGGGCGGCTTGGAGAAGCCTTTAAACACACAAAGTGCAAGCACTGGGTCTAGCCTCACAATGACCCCGGCACCTTTTCTTATTTTCCGGCTCCTGAAACTACTGAGCTTAAACACGGAGTTGCATAAAACCGTGTTCCAATACTGCCCAGCGCATTGGCTTGCAATGCCAAAGGAGTGTGTAGTAATTACAAGGAGACTGACCCAGCATCACCCAGCTTGTCAATGAGGTGCCTTACACAGTGTTTGGTTAAAGATAGAACATCCTTTCAAGCAATAATACAGTAAATTACCTTTGACACAATTCTGTCCCGAGTCACTATCAGAGAAGTGTATTTGTTGTGCTTGATCCCATTAAAATGGAAAAGGTTGAAAGAGTGGCGGATTTCAGAAAGGAAAGTCTATTGTGATTTAATGTAGTTCTCTGCTCATATAGTTTGTTTTGCTTAATTTTGATTCTTCTTGAATCTGTACATTTGTGAGCGATAAAAGGTTCACACCTTTTAATTGCTGCCTAGTACCAGTGATCACTCATGTTCAAGTGTTAGTAGTTGAATAGTGGTTATTGGAGGTAGATGTGAAGACGTCTTTTTCAAAGAAAATCCTGCAACACCTTGTATTGCAAAGGAATTGGTTACTATTCGGTATGCTTGAAGTGTTATGTAGATGCCTTTTTAATTTCAGAACAATTTTATATGTAAAAGGAAACATCATGAAATGCAATACAAGCTTTGTAAAGTATACAAAGGCAACACACACTAAAATCAGATGTGAAATCACAAGTTCTACAGTTTAAGGTGCAGTGCTAATAGGGATTAAAGACTATGTTAATTAATTCACTGTTATATTGGTTATGGATCAAAATGTTGTTGGGAAGCAAAATATTGAGACGCATCAGACATAAGAATAGAAATGTCACACAAACACAAGGAAAATATGAAAATGTCACATAAGGAAAATGAAACTTGCCAGCTATTTTTTGCTGGAAATAAAGCGTCACTCATAGTTGTTGAAATGTCACTAATAATTACACTGAAATCATGAAAAGGTCACACAGAGCAATGTGAAACCTTGACAGCTATGCATGTAATTTCTATATGCGTTTCCCTCCTCTTTATGGCTTGATTTTGCTGGCGAGAAAGTGTTACTCACAGCCCTGCCAAGGACGACGCATCAGGTGTTAGACTAACGCATTTCAGCCTTGGCTGTCAAGCCATAACGCCGCTATGCTGAAACTGGAGTGGCAGCAGGCCTGTGCGAGAGCGCTGCTCCTGGTAGGCTTTGCGGGCTGCTGGCTACAATGAATTAGTTAAAATGGGAAGTAATCCTCATGGCTGCATGCGGCATTACGCTGGACGTGACAATGCCAGGGCAGTGCTTCCACCGCAGCGCAGTAATTTAAGCATAATCATGAATGATCCCTGCCACCGCCGAGACCCAATCCCACGGACTTGTGGCGGCCGCTGGAGTCCAGAGCATGCACTGTGCAGCTGCTGAGTCTGAATGCAGCCCGGGTGGCACGTTTGCTGAGGGAGTCATTCGTTGTGGCCAGGAGGACTCTGGTTTCTATGATTCGAGAGAGGGCAAAGCTCTGGTAAAATAGGCGCATCAGTGCTTGTTGGTAAGTGTGCTCGCTTTTAAGATGCATGCTTTTAATAAATATGCATACTTAAGCTCATGGTATTTAGAGAAAAAACGTGCCTTGGAGTTGAAAACATTCCCGACTTCAGCCTAATCTATATCTAATCACGAGTGTATGATTTTTATTGATCCAGCTATCTGGTTAGTGGGGTGATCAGTGCCCCAGTTGTACGCCGGCGGAGCCAGAGGGCAGGGCCGCCAGTCACTGACTCTGTGCCCCCTCCCGTGGAGAGCGAACAAAGACTTTAACATGCGAGGGTGCTCCCTTTGACCTTTTGCAGTACCATTCCTATACCTGAAGCGGAGACAACCTTTAACAGTATTTAACATTATTTCTGCACTGGTGAATATTGTATTGTCTTTCTATATCTCAAATCTTGCTCCCCACAGCCCACTTTCTCCACCAGTGGCGCCAGCAGAACCCCTCCAGGAACCCTCTCCTCTTATGCTGCAGTCTGGCTGTTTTCGGCTGCCTCCAATGCTGCCTCATTGCAAACACGTCTCCCGGCTGGCAATTACCAGAACCCCTCGGGGTGATCCAGGCAGGCCCCTGTGTTATGACCGATCGCCTGTCTTGACCGCAGCGCAGCCGGTTCTCGCCAGGGGCTCTTCAGCCCCCAGGGCACCCCCACAAAAGACACCGCCCTCCACTGGGTCAGCCCTCCTTCACGCAGCCTCCACTTCGGAGTCTTCTCCTCAGGGGCCTCCGCACCAGTGCCTTGCTGCAGGCCTCACACAACTTTGTTTCTGCCGTTAGCCCCTCTTTCGGCTCTCTGTCCTAACCCAGGTGGCGGGGACTGCAGGATTCAGCGTTGGATTAAAAATTACAGTTTTGTGTCCAGGATGAAGCACTTCTTGTCGACATCTTGCCGGCCATGCCTTCCCATGTGTGGGCATTTCAATGCCAAAATGAGTGTTTCTACTCAGGGCCGGCTCTGGGGCGGTGCGATCGGTGCCATCGCACCGGGCGCTGACTTGGGGTGGGGGTGCCATGTTTATTGTTTTAGAGGCAGCTGGTGCCGAGTTCTTGGTTCCAGCAATAAAAATCTCAAGATAACTCATCTGATTAATGTTCTTCCTGGAGAGAGACCGGAGCTTTGTCTAAGAAATGTTGACTTGTACTGCAGAGGGTTAATATGTCTGCTGCAAATAACGTGTCCCATTCATATCACAAAGTGCATAAAATATAAATTGGTCAATGGGTTACCACTTTTGTCAGAGAGATCCTGTTGTTACTTGTATAAGTTAAAATCCTAATATATTCACTGTCATCAAAGAGCTGCATGCAAACTGCAAGGAATGTGTTAAGAGCTATGTGTGTTTTTTGCCAGTCTTTTGTTATCCTAATATTGCAAAAAGGGTTCATTTATGTAGAAATCAATTCTTATTATTTAGGAAAACCCCCAACATTGGTGTAACATTTTTAAATTCTGAATTTGTATTTTTCAAGACCAAAGACTCAAACTATACTGCCTACCAGAATGGATGACATTATACTCCTACACCTTGTAGGCCTTTGTCTTATGTAACATTTCCTATACACTCATTTACACATGGGATTGTTTCTGTGCAATGTGTGTGTGATCTAAAGTGTTCTGACACCTTACTAACTGGTATGAGTCGCGCTATAAAACGAAATTAATCTAAGAGACAGTGGTTATTGAGACTTGAGGAGCACTGTCAAATGGTGGTAGTGTGGGAATCTGTGGCGGAGGTGGTCATTGGGGGGCGCCACAAAACATTGTCGCACAGGGCGCCACCATTGCTAAAGCCGGCCCTGTTTCTACATATGCCTTGTGCAGGCGAATGCATCAATAATGTCGCCTTGCACCTAATTTGTGTTTTGACTCTAAGGGAAATGAAGTGGAACTTAGTCAAGACCTATGATTTAGTGATTTTGTAAATGTCATGAAAAAGAGTCCACCTCACAGTTTCTAGTGGTCGATAGTTTTCACGAACAGTGAAACGTACTTGCAATAATACAGCGCCCTTGCTCACTCCGCTGCTGCCCGGCTATGTGTGCCCCTCAGCCTCTCTTGCACCCCAATTAATGCCCCTTAGCTGTTTGCCGTGGCGGTTGTTAAACCGTGAATTTTAGTGTGTTGATTTTGCTTGTGAGAAAATGTCACTCATATTACACTGAAACATATGAAAATGTCACACATAGCAATCTGAAACCCTGGCAGCTATGTACTCATGATCCTTAAAATGTCACTCATATTACACAAACATATGAAAATGTCCCACATGGCAATCTGAAACCTTGGCAGCTATGAAGCACACGTCCTGCGTTACATTTGCTACATTCCTTTTCCTACTAGTGGGCAGCTGCGGGACTGAATGTGGGCCTTTGAGATAATAATCATGTTAATTGCAGCGCACGCGTGCACTGCAATTAACAAGAATACTATCTCAAAGGCCCACATTCAGCCACGCACTTTTAATAAAAGAAATGCAGGGTCAAACACGACATGTGATTCTGAAAGCACAAGTTGTTTCACCCTGCATTCGTTTTGCTAATAGTGCGGGGCTGAATGTGGGCCTTTGAGATAGTATTCTTGTTAATTGCAGTGCACACGGGCGCTGCAATTAACAAGAATACTATCTCAAAGGCCCACATTCAGCCCCGCAGCTGCCCACTATTAGCTAAAGACTGCAGGGTCAAATACGACGTGTGCTTTCAGATGATTCTGAAAGCACACGTTGTGTATGACTCTGCATTCCTTTGCTGATAGTGCGGGGCTGAATGTGGCCCTTTGAGATAGTATTCTTGTTAATTGCAGCGCCCGTGTGCACTGCAATTAGCATGAAAACTATTTCAAAGGCCCACATTCAGCTAGCAAAGGAATGCAGAGTCAAACACGACGTGTTCTTTCAGAATCATCTGAAAGAACATGTCGCGCTTTAGATTGCCGCATTACTTTTCCTAATAGTGCACGGCTGCGGGCAGATTGTGGGCCTTTGTAAAAGTATTCATGTTAATTGCAGCGCATGACGACGCTGCAATTAACATGAATTCTTTCACAAAGGCCCACAAACTGCCCGCTGGCGTGCACTATTAAGAAAAAATGCAGCAAGTGCAGGCCCCACTTGCTCGTAAACCCGAGCCCTCCCTAACCATACAGGACTATAAGGGAGACACTTTCCTGACGCTCGACTGTGTCCTCTCCACCGTTGTCTCCAGCTCTGCCTCGTGCAACCAGGAAATTGCCGTTTTCGCGCCGCTCGCGTTTTAAAAGCGGTGGCGCGAACGAACTTACCGGCTGTGTTGTGTGTGTGCGCGCTACAATTGGGACACTGCGCGCTCGGGGTGACGTCAGTGCGCGGGCGCGCACCCGCGCACGTTCTAGGGAACAGTGCACCTGGCCCCAACGGCATCCCCCCAACATTATTCAAAACTGACCCAAACTACTGGGCGGCCGCATTACTATTAGTGTTTAACACCATAGGAGAAGGGGCCGGTATTCCAGACTCCTGGAAAGGCTCCATAATATCTCCAATTTACAAGAAGGGAGATAAGAATAAAGCAACCAGCTACAGACTTATAGCCCTAATAGATGTTGAGGCAAAATACTACGCCGGTCTCCTCCTGGACGAATTAACAGCATGGGCAAATGAAAAAACCCTCATCCCTATCAATCAGACAGGCTTTTCCAAAGGCACAGGGACCATCACAAATCTACTTGCACTGACACTATTGATGGACGGCGCCAAAGCAGCAAACCTCCCCCTCTTTTTTTGCTTCATTGACTATTCTGCTGCTTTTGACAGTATAAACAGGCACAAATTGTGGGCTAAACAAGCGAAGATGGAAATTCCAGTAGCGCTATTAAAGCAGATAATCCTCTTATATACTAACACTTGGGTTCAAGTAAAGTTAGGAACCGGTGAATATCTGTCAAGGAGAATACCAACTACAAGGGGATTGAAGCACAAGTTACTAACTTGTGTAACGATATATCTGTAAGAGACAGTAGTTAGTGACAGATTCCTTACCTTAGAATATCCCCAGGCGTCAGGCTGGATCCGGAAAGTTTTTGCGTAGCAGTACCCTTGCGCGTCGGTAGGCGGCGTCGTGTGGCTCCGCGTCCGTCGTCGGCGTCGTGATCGCCGGGATGACGTCGCGGGCAGTACTTAGACGCCGCCCATGCGCGCTGACGTCAGTTCTGTACACGACTTTCCGTGCCAGGAACGCAGAGCCATGCAAGAAGCTGACATAGGTGTCTGAAAAATACTAGGGCCCTGAAAGGGATGTCCTTAACCCTAGAAATCAGTTCGCAGAACGGGGAGGATGGGTGGGCGGTAGGAATCTGTCACTAACTACTGTCTCTTACAGATATATCGTTACACAAGTTAGTAACTTGTGCATCTGAAAGAGACACGTTAGTGACAGATTCCTTACCTTAGAATAGATACCCCAGCAATACCAACCCTGGTGGTGGGTCTGCGAACAAAGATCAGACAAGGAAGTCCCGGAGGACAGAACGGCCAAAGAAGCCGTCCCTCCGGACCTGACTGTCAAGGCAGTAATGCGTTGTAAATGTGTGCAGCGAGGCCCACGTAGTTGCCTGACAGATATCCTGCAGCGGAACACCGCGGCCTAAAGCCGTGGTAGCAGCCGTTGCCCTGGTGGAATGGGCACGCAGCCCAACAGGAGGCTCCTTCTTAGCCAAAGAATAGCAGGCTTTGATACACAAGGTTACCCAGCGGGAGATGGTTCTCTTGTGCACCACCCAACCTTTTTTTGGCGCCCACGTAGCCAACAAAGAGCTGGTCATCCACCGGAAGTGTTGTGTGCGGTTGAGGTAAAAGGAAAGCGCACGTTTTGGGTCCAGACGGTGGACGGATGCGGAGGCGGAAAGAAGGTGGGCAAAGTGATGGTCTGCCCAATGTGGAAGGCAGTAACCACCTTTGGCAAGAAGGACGGACACGTCCGAAGAACAACCTTGTCTGGATGAACAGACAGAAAGGGAGGTTTGCATGAAAGAGCCTGGAGCTCACTCACCCGCCGAGCGGAGGTGATGGCCACCAGAAAGGCTGTCTTCAGAGTCAGAAGACGAAGAGGACAGTTGTGCAGGGGCTCAAAGGGAGCGCACATAAGAAAGGTAAGAACCAAGTTCAAGTCCCACTGAGGCATCACAAACGGAACAGGAGGGAAGAGGTGTGTAATGCCTTTTAGAAACCTGTTAACAACAGGGGACTTGAAAAGGGAGGGCTGATCAGGAAGCCTGAGGAAGGCCGAGATAGCACAAAGATAGCCCTTGATGGTACCCAGGGCAGAACCCTGTTGGGCCAGGGAAAGAAGGAACAGAAGAACCTCAGAAAGAGGGGCAGAAAGGGGATTCACAGCCTTTGCTGTGCACCATGCCACAAACTTGTTCCACCTGCAGGCGTATACCACCTTAGTGGAGGGACGCCTGGCTGCCAGAATTACATCACAAACTTCGGGAGGCAAGTCGAAAGGAATCAACTGCCGCCGCTCAATCTCCACGCAAGCAGGTGGAGACTGGACAGGTTCGGGTGGAGGACCGTCCCCTGCTGCTACGACAGAAGATCCTCCTGAAGAGGCAGACGGATCGGGGGATCTACGCTCATACTGAGTAGCTCGGGATACCAAACTCTTCGAGCCCAGTTCGGAGCCACAAGAATGACTTGGGCCCGGTCGTGCCGAATCTTCTTCAACACTCTGGGTAGAAGTGGTATAGGCGGAAAGGCGTACAACAGACCGCAACTCCACTCGCGACGAAAAGCGTCGCCGAGCGAGTGCCGCCTTGGAAATTCCAACGCGCAGAACTGATGACATTGCGCGTTCTCTTCGGTGGCGAATAGATCTAACCAAGGCTCTCCCCACTGAAGAAGGAGTCCTTGCGCCACTTCCGAGTGAAGACGCCATTCGTGATCCATCATGCACCTGCGGCTGAGTTCGTCCGCCCTGGCGTTCAGGGAACCTGCCAGGTGTTGAACCATCAGGAACATGCCCTGATGTTCCAGCCATGTCCAGAGGCGCAGAGCCTCCTGACAGAGGGTCCACGACCCCACCCCGCCTTGTTTGTTGCAGTACCACATGGCGGTGGTGTTGTCTGTGAACACCTGCACTACCTTCCCTTTGACAGAGGGAAGGAATGCCTTGAGTGCAAGTCGGATCGCCCGGAGCTCCAGAAGGTTGATATGGAGCCGGGACTCCGCCCGGAGACCAGAGGCCTCTGATCTCCGCCTCTCCCATGTGACCGCCCCATCCCAGAAGGGAAGCGTCCGTCACAACTGTGTGCTCTGGCTGGGGAAGGGAGAGGGATCTGCCCATGACCCATTGCCGGTTCGAGAGCCACCACTGCAACTGTTTTGCAGTCCCCGCCGAGATCTGGACGTGATCGGACAGGTTGCCCTGGTGCTGCGCCCACTGGAACTTCAGGTCCCACTGCAGAGCCCGCATATGCCATCTGGCATGATCGACTAGCAGGATGCAGGAGGCCATGAGGCCCAGCAGCCTCAGGGTCATCCGTACCGAAATCCAGGATAAAGGCTGAAAGATCGGAATCATAGCCTGAATATCCCGGACTCGCCGTTCGGGAGGATAGGCCCGAAACTGCGTCGTGTCCAGAACTGCTCCGATGAAAAGGAGCTGTGGGGAAGGAATCAGATGCGACTTCGGCACATTGATGGAGAACCCCAGCGAGTGCAGGAGTTCGGCCGTAGTCTGGAGGTGGGAGACGACTGCCTGGGACGAGCCCGCCTTCAGCAGCCAGTCGTCGAGGTAGGGGAAGACTGAAACCCCTGCCCGGCGCAGATGAGCTGCGACCACCGCCATCACTTTCGTGAACACCAGAGGGGCACTGGTAAGGCCAAAGGGGAGCACGGTGAACTGAAAATGCTCGAGGCCTACCGTGAACCGCAGGTAACGCCGGTGGGCCGGCAGGACGGGGATGTGGAAATAAGCGTCCTGCAAGTCCAACGCTACCAACCAGTCTCCAGGGTCGAGGGCAGTCAAGACCTGAGCTAGGGTGAGCATCTTGAACTTCTCCTTCCGGAGGAAGCGATTGACGTTCCGGAGGTACAAGATAGGACGCATGTCCTCCTTGTCCTTTTGGGCACCAGAAAGTAGTGGGAGTAGCAACCACGCCCTACTTCTGGGGTCGGAACACGCTCGATGGCCCTCTTGGCCAAGAGGGCCATGACTTCCTTCTGCAGAAGCATCAAGTGATCCCCTGACATGCGGTGGAATTGAGGTGGCATGGCTGGGGGCGGTCTCGAAGGGGAGGGAGTAGCCCTTCGGACAATGTCCAAGACCCACCTGTCCGAGGTGATGGGACGCCAGTGGTGAAGGTGATGGCGGACCCTGCCCCTACTGGCGTGCTGTGCACCTGAAAGGAGGGACTAGGAGGGCTTGGAGGCCGCGGACGGGTAGGAGGTGGTGGCCTGACCCGCACGCTGGTTGCCCGAACCGCCACGGCGGTATCCACGTCCTCGGCCACGCGAAGGCGCTTGCTGCGCGGGCCGGTGGCTGGGCTGTACAACAGAAAGGCCCAGGGACTTGGCCGTAGCCCGTGAGTCCTTAAAGCGCTCCAGCGCATTGTCTGCTTTAGAACCAAAAAGACCGACTCCATCAAAGGGCATGTCCATGAGTGTATTCTGGACATCACCCGAGAAACCAGTGGTCCTCAGCCAGGCGTGGCGACGCAGCGCCACCGTCGTTGCAAGCGATCTGCCCAGTGAGTCGGCGGTATCAAGGCCACAACGTATGGTGTACTTTGCCGCATCCCTACCTTCCGCAATGGCGCGGGTAAGCAGTGTCTGGACCTCCTCAGAACACTGGGGCAAAACAGTCGCCACCGAATCCCACAGGGAGTGGGTATATCGGCCCAAAAGGCAAGCGGTGTTCACCGACCGCAAGCCAGTACTGGAGGAAGAAAAGGCCTTCTTCCCAAATTGGTCCAGGCGTTTGGATTCCCTATCCGGAGGGGCGGTAGGGAAGGCGGTTTGGGAGGCAGAGGCTTGGACAACCAAGCTCTCGGGGGTGGGATGTTGGGAGAGAAACACGGGTCGCCCGGAGCAGGGCGATGGCGTCGGGCCACGTTCCTATCCACAGGAGCCCCTGTGGTGGGCTTGGACCAGGTGCCCAAAAGAACGTCAATCAGTGCATCATTAAATGGCAGCACAGTCTCCGCAGAGGAGGCTGCCGGCTGAAGCACTTCCGTCAAGAGATTAGTCTTGACAGCCAGAGTAGGCAATTGGAGGTGCAAGGCTCCAGCTGCTCTACACAACACCGTTGCGAAATTTGCTCCCTCCTCCGTAGCCACGGGAGGAGACAGCATGCCAGTGTCAGGGGAAGTATCTAGACCACTGGCATCCCCAAGTTCCTCTGCCCAGTCCTGATCATACTCACACTGCCGTGTGAGAGGGTCTTCTGACCCCTCCCAGCTCTCCTGGTCCTCCTCTAGTGAAAAATATGGAGGAGGAGGGACATTTGGGACCCAAGGTCTCGTCGGCGCCGGGTCGGGCGACGCCGGTCCGGCTCCATGTCCGGACCCGGAAAGAGCTGGGGAACGACGCCGTCCGGAGCCCCGGACGGCATCAGAAACGGCACCGGGGACATCGGCGTCGGCGTGGTTAGGTCAACCGGCGTCGATGGGGGTTGCGGCACCACCGGGGCCGGGATCGAGGCCGGGGCCGGAGCCGAGGCCGGGATCAAGGCTGGCGGGACAGGCGACGCCGGGACCGGAGTCGTCGGCGGCACGCCGGAGCAACCCCATCAGGCCCGCGGGCCCGAAGGCGCACCGGAGGGACCTTGAGGCCCGAAGAGGCGGGCCATGGCCGACAGGAATTCCTGTACTTGGGCCGGAGTCGCCCCCGAACCCAGAAAGGACGGGTAATGCGGGGGCGGCTCGACAGGCACGTCCGAGGCGGCGGGGACGGTGCCGACAGGGGCCTCAGCCGAGTCGTGAGACCGGCGAGGCGAAGTCTTAGAGCGATGATGCCTCTTAAGACTTTTTGTGCTTCGACTTACCCGAGGAGCGCGAAGACTTGGACTCCGACGACCGGCGGGGACTCTGCGACCGGCCCCTCGACCTCTCCCGGGACCGGGGCTTGGTGTGGCGCGGAGGCGACTGCCGGACCTCGAGTAGCTTTCGAGACCGCTCTCGCAAAGCCTTCGGGTGAAGTTTCCGGCAGTCAGGGCACGACTTCGTGTCGTGGTCTCGGCCGAGACAGAAGAGACACTCCAGATGCGGGTCTGTGATCGACATCATTCGACCACAGACGTCGCATGGCTTGAAGCCGGGCATCCCTATCGAC
The DNA here is from genome assembly GCA_963921515.1 of Calotriton arnoldi. Classification (NCBI taxonomy): domain Eukaryota; kingdom Metazoa; phylum Chordata; class Amphibia; order Caudata; family Salamandridae; genus Calotriton; species Calotriton arnoldi. The sequence continues at coordinate 301,041 of CAWUFW010013123.1, read as the reverse complement.
ACCTAGGAGTCGACGACTCGAAAACAAAACAGTGAAAAATCAACAAAAAAATGTAGTCAAAAATTGACTAGGGCACTGCTCTTTCCGGATCTGCGCTTACTGGCGCGGAAAAAGAAGAACTGACGTCAGCGCGCAGGGGCGGCGTCTAAGTACTGCCCGCGACGTCATCCCGGCGATCACGACGCCGACGACGGACGCGGAGCCGCACGACGCCGCCTACCGACGCGCAAGGGTACTGCTACGCAAAAACTTTCCGGATCCAGCCTGACGCCTGGGGATATTCGAAGGTAAGGAATCTGTCACTAACGTGTCTCTTTCAGATACAGGGGTATGTGTTGGCCCTAACGCTTTTTAACCTGTTTATGGCAGATCTTACTTCAGAATTAAACAACAGTACCTCACATGCACCTAGGCTAGGGGGGCTGTCACTCTCTAACCTACTGTATGCTGACGACGTCGTGCTAATTAGCCGAACTCCAATCGGGCTTCAGCACCTGCTAAATACAACTGTCAAACACGCAGCTTCTAACGGTTTAACCATCAACCTAGATAAGTCAAAGATCATGCGCTTTAACCCGAAAAAGAACACAACCGGGTTTCACTGGAACCTCGCAGGTGCACCCATGGAAGTCGTGGCGGAATACAAGTACCTAGGGGTGATACTTGACGAGAAAGGCACTTTTAAACCACAAAAAGAAGCCATAAAACGGAGAGGAAACTCCATAGCGGTAGCTCTAAGATCTCTGAAACTTAAAACTGCCGGGCCAAGCTTTTTCCCCTTACTACAAGTTCTACAAGCAAAGTTAATCCCAGCTATCACTTACGGGAGCGAGTGCCTTAGGGGAAAAGACAAGGACACTTTGGATCAAACTGTGTTGAGATCAGCAAGAATAATTTTCAGCCTACCAAATTATGTCTCTCCCGCACAAATCAGGCTGGAGCTTGGTCTACAGTCGCAAAAAATAGCTCGAAACGCCGCTTATGTGAAATGCTGGTTTAGGATCAGAACCTCCGATAAGAGCTCTCTGAATTTCCATCTATGGAAAGAGATAAACTCAAGCAAAGCCTGCACCCCAAGAGATTACCTGACCGCATCCATAAATCGCCTAGGCCTGAAAGAGCTCTGGGCAACTACGGGAACGCAGAACAGCTTCAAGTCTTTGGTAAATAAGACAGTAAAAAGGCTGTCAGCACTAGAGGACAAAGAAGCGCTCGGGGGAAGGTCTCACGGTTGGTGTGTGCTGCAGAGTTATACAAACCCTGGCCCGCAAAATTATCTGTGTGCTGGCTTCAGCAGGAGACTAAAAGAGAAATATCTCCGGTTTAGACTGGGAATTCTTCCTGTCCTGCCGCACCTTCCACCATGGAAGCGATCCACAGAAATAACTAAGTGCCGCCTTTGCTGGAAAGCAGAAGAGAGTATCACGCATCTACTATGCATCTGCCACGGACTGGACTCAGAACGACGCTTGTTTTTTAAATCAATCTTTAACATCAAGAGGATAAGAACCTGCAGACAAGCAGTGAAGGCTTGTTTTGGAGGAGGAGACACACAGCTGGCATGCCGGTTCGTACAATTCATGGGGGCAGTAGAGGAGAAAATGAAGAGATCCGGTGCACCATAAACAGCTCCAATCAAGGGTTCTCCACTCCCTGGAATTGGCATTCTTTAACTGGGGAAGCGCCTGATACAAAAAACTCTCCTCTCACCACATTGAGAACTATTAGGCACTTGAGAGGCCACGGTCCTGTTGCATCTCTATTATAAAAATAGACTACAAGCATGATAAACGATATTATTAATTTTGCTACTTTTAAATATAAGTGTAACCCATAAATTTTATTAACTCATGTTTTTATATCATATGTTTGGTACTAAGGACCGATCCAAAGCTCATCAGATGAAGAGACATTCTGTCAGAGCAAGGCACAAGCCAGCTGAAAAGGAAACGCAGGGCTAGGCCAAACTGTCCCATAGCTCTTTTTTCTTCTGTTGTTTGTATAAATGATGAAATTGTAGTGTACTTTTTATGAACTTTCGCCTTGAGCAATTCCTTTTTGTAAAGGTTTTTATTAACTTATACAATAAATAACTTACTTACTGACGGCCACAGTAGGTAGCTCGAGGTGGAGTGCCTCGGCTGCCCTACGCAACACCACAGAAAAAGAAGCAGCCTCCTCCGTAGCCAAGGTAGGAGGAGACAGCATGCCAAGGTCTGGAGAGGTGTCCAGACCACTGGCGTCCCCCAACTCCTCTGCCCAGTCCGGGTCATACTCGCATTGAGCAGCGAGAGGGTCCTCAGACCCCTCCCAGTCCTCCCCTTCCTCCTCATGCTGTTGTACAGGCCTAAAAGGAGGAGGATGGAGATAGGAAACAGATTCCCAAACGGCAACGGAATCGGCGTCGGTCGACACCCTCCCGGCACCGTCTTCACTTCGGGGCTGAAACCGGGGCAGACGTCGTCCGGCGCGCCGGGCGACGTGAAACGTGGTGCCGGTGGGGTCGGTGGAGGTGTCACGTGGTCAACCGGCGCCGACCGGGATCCACGACGGGATCCACGGGAGTCCTGCGGCGCCGAGGCCGGAGCCACCGGCGTCAAAGGAGATGGACTCACAGTCGGGCCCGCGGGGCCCGAAGGCGCACCGGAGGGGCCCGACGGCCCAAATAGGCGAGCCATAGCGGACAGGAATTCCTGTACCTGGGCCGGAGTCGCCGACGAACCCGGGAAAGGCGGGTAGGTCGCCGGCGACTGCGTAGGATCCGCCGGAGCCGCGGGGGTCGCACCACCCGCACCCTCAGCCGAGTCGCGCGACTGGCGAGGGGAAGTCGGAGAACGATGACGTTTCTTCGACTTCTTTTGGCGCTTCGCCTTACCTGACCACGAGTGCGAAGACTTTGATTAAGACGATTTCCGATGGTGGTGGCTCCTCGACCTCCCTCGGGACCGGGACCTTTCACGGCGTGGAGCCGACTGCCGGGCTTCAAGCAGCTTTCGGGACCGCTCCCGCAAAGACTTCGGTGCCATGGACCGGCAGTCGGGGCATGACTTGGGGTCGTTGTCTCGCCCCAGGCAGAAGAGACACATGCGATGCGGGTCCGTCACCGACATCATCTGATGACAGTCCTCGCAAGACTTAAACCCGGGCATCCCTAACTGCACCAGGAGTCGATCAACTCGAAAGGCTGAGACAAAAAATCTCCAAAAACTCAGTCAAAAAATGACTGGGGGTACCGTTCTCTCCGGATCTGCGCTTGCTGGCGCGGAAAAAGAATGAACTGACATCAGCGCGCAAGAGCGGCGTCTAAGTAGCTGCTGCAACGTCATCCCGGCGATCACGACGCCTACGACGAACGCGAAGCCGCATGACGCCACCTTCCGACGCGCAGGGGTACTGCTGACGAAAACTTTCCGGATCCAGACTGACGCCTGGGGATATTCTAAGGTAAGGAATCTATCACTAACGTGTCTCTTTCAGATTGCCAGGCCAGGTCCTCCCTGGACTGGAAACAAGCATCCTATTGTCTGTTGTCATCAGTTAGGACCAGTCATACGGCGAATAGTGCACATGTAGTCTCTACTGCCCCCTTCACTGGAGGAGTTGTTCAAGTGGGCGAGAGAAGAGCTTTCTTATTGACTGATCGTACAGTCTTTGATAAGTTTCTTATAATGTCTCCTTTGCACTAGATAACAATGCAGCGAGGAAGGATTATGAATCCATTTACGGAACTTCTGTTATGTCATAAAGCAATGGCGCATTTGTAGGTACCTCAAACAGTGAGATCTCAGCAGATGGTATTCCTCGGCGAGGTCTGCAAAGGTCTTGAATGACTCGCCAGCCAATAAATGTCACACTTCAGAAATTCCTTGGTGAACCATTCTGTCCATATCAAGGGAACTTTATCAATAGTGCAGGCTCGAATGTAAGATAATGGGGCCTTGGGATATAGTAGGCCATCCTCCTGTTGGAGGGCCTGTGTTGATATCCAGGCATTATTGATTTCTGTTAACATTGGGTTCTGAGAGACCTTCAAAGCATTGGGCCCCTCGTATAATAGAGAGACCTTGTGCATAAGTGGCTCTTTATGCATGTTTAAATAAGCTATTTATGACAGAAGTTGTGCCCTATAGTAGGGTCGCAAATGAGGGAGATGAACCTCTCCTGAAATCGTAGCAGCATACAATTTGGCAGAGGCTGATCTTGGTGGTGTCTGCCCCAAGATGTATTCACGAATAGTGGTGTCAATCTTTTACAGGGTGCCAAATGGACTCTTAAATGGGAGCATACCAAAGACATAATTGAACCTAGGGGCAATAACCATCTTAACAGTCTGGACTCTACGCCATAGCGGCAGTTGGAATGCGGACCATTTCGAAAAACCAATCTTCGCCTACTCTAGCAGGGTGATAACATTGTCTTTGACCATTGCGCAGAAGTTACTGCTCACCCACACTCCAAGGAATTTCAGACCTCTTTGCAATCATTTTGTCAGTAGATGGTGAAGACAGCGTAGTCGTGTAAGCTGTCATTGGAATGGCCTCTGTCTTAATCCAATTTCTTTTCATATCTTGAAAAATAGGTAAAAATCATCAACCAGACTCAGAACAGAGGACCTGGGATTGCTGAGTGTTAAAAGCACATCATCTGCGTAAAGTAACATTTTAAGGCCTCCAGCTGGAGTTAAAATGCCCTTCACCTGCATCGAAGATCTTATAGTGAAAGTCAATGGCTCCAAGACTAAGAAGAAGAGTAAAGGAGAGAGTGGGCAGTCTTGTCTCGTTCCACGTTGAACGTGAATTGGGTCCGACAAGAATCCGTTGCAAGCAATCTGTGCTGATGGAGCCTGATAAAACCACTGCACCGTGTTTAGAAAGTTCTGACCAATTTCAATATGTTCCATAGTGCGGAAGAGATATGGCCACTCAACACGATCAAACACTTTCTAAGCGTCTAGTGAGAGAAGCAGATTCTCATCAGTGTCCGACCTGGTCTGCCAGAGCAAGTGCGCCAGTGTTCACATGTAATTGCGGGAGGATCAATGAGGCACAATCCAACTTGGTTATCATGTACTAAAAAAGTATCACTTTCCCCAACCTGATTGCCAAATTTTAGGCAGGGTCTTCATATAGCAGGTCAATTAGGAAATGGGGCAGTAGCTCGCGCAGGACAGAGTCTCTTTATCCATCTTAGCAATAAGGAAAATATGCGTTCTATTAAATTCTGCGTAGGGATCTGGCTTCTTGATACGACTGTGAGAATGGCCACCATTTTCTTCTGAGTGATCATGTAAAATTCTAACGAAAAACCCTCTTCTCCAGGTACCCTTCCCATCCATTTGATAGCCTACTCCAACTCCTCCTCAGTAATGTCTTCTTCCAGCTCATCGCTGGAATAAGACAGCAGTCGACTCCGCATGACGTCGTAGGCGTCGTGTTTGTTGTGATGTCCGTGTCGTCAATATAACCACCACTCCGGCGCGCTGACGTCAGTACTTGTCACAGCTTTCCACGCCAGAAGCGCGGAGCCCTGAAGGGACTGACCGTAGTGTGTTCAAAAAGGCAACTAGGGCCCTGAAGCGAAAAGCCCTCAACAATAGAACCAATCTGCAGTGTGGGGACGATGGGTGGGTCGGTAAGGAATCTGCGGCTAGATCATGTCTCTACCAGATAAGGCGTTACCAAAGGTAAGTAACTTGTCCATCTGATAGAGACATCTAGCTGCAGATTCCTTACCTTTGAACAGATACCCAAGCAATGCCAGTCCCAGAGGAGTGACTGCGGAAAGGTTTAGACCAGGAAGTCCTACAAGACAGAGCGACCAAACAGACCTTCTTTGTGAACCTGGGAATCCAGGCAGTAGTGTCTGGCAAATGTGTGCAGCAATGCCCACATGGCCGCTTGGCAGATATCTGAAAAAGGAACACAACGCTGAAGAGCCGTGGTGGCCACTTTTGGCCTGGTGGAATGGGTTCCAAGCCCTACAGGAGGATCCTTCTTCGCTAAGGCTTAACAGATTTGGATACAGAGGATAACCCAGCGAGATATAGTCCTCTTTTGGGCAGCAAACCCTTTCTTTGCACCCACGTATCCTATAAAAAGTTGGCCATCCACCCGGAACTCTTTGGTTCGATCGAGGTAGAATGATAAAGCTCTTTTTGGGACCAGACAGTGGAGATGCTCCTCTTCCCTGGAAGGGTGCGGAGGTGCATAGAAAGTGGGTAGATTAATCAACTGCCCCATATGAAAGGGTGTTACCACCTTAGGTAGAAAAGAAGCCCATGTGCGGAGCACCACTTTATCTGGAAAGACCGTCTGGTAAGGAGGCTGTGATGACAGTGCCTGCAGTTCGCTCACCCTCCTGGCAGAGGTTATTGCCAATAAGAAAGCTGTTTTGATGGTGAGCAGCCGTAGAGGGCAGTTGTGCAGCGGCTCAAACTGTGCACACATCAGAAAGGCGAGAACCACATGAAGGTCCCACTGTGGCATGATAAAGGGTGAAGGGTGAAACAAGTGGGTTAACCCCTTCAACAATATCTGCATTAGAGGGGATTTGAAAAGAGAAGGCTGATCAGGCAGCCAAAGAACAGAGAAAATGGCTGAAAGATAGCCCCTCAAGGTGCCCAGGCAGAGCCTGCTGGGCCAAGGAAAGTATGAACAGGCGGATATCAGATAAAGACGTAGATAAAGGGTCAATAGACCGTTCTGTACAATATTTACAAAATTTGGGCCATCGGCAGGCATATACCGACTTCATGGAGGGACGCCTGGCTGCCAGAATAACCTCACAGACTTCGGGAGGAAGGTCGAAAGCGGTCAGCTGTCGCAGCTCAATCTCTACTCAAGGAGGCGTAGATGTGGCAGGTTCCCCACCTTGCTTATTGCAGTACCACATGGCGGTCATGTTGTCCGTGAACACCTGATCTAGCCCCCCTTGATGGACGGCAAGAAGACTTTTAGTGCCAGCTGGATCGCCCGAAGCATCGACAGGTTTATATGGAGCCGGGCCTCCGCCAGAGACCAGAGTCCTCTGATCTCCACCTCTCCCAGATGGCCGCCCCATCCCAGAAGGGACACATCCGTCACTACTGTGAAGTCTGGATGGAGAAGGGAGAGGGGTCTGCTTCTGACAGAATCGCAGTTTGATGCTCTTCCGAGATCTGGACCAGATCGGTGAGATTTCCCCGATGCTGCACACATTGGAACTTCAGATCTCATTGCAGAAACTGCATGTGCCATCTGGCATTGTCCACAAGAAGGATGCAAGAGGCCATGAGGCCCAACAGTCTCAGAGTCATTCTCACCGAAATCCACGATATAGGTTGAAATATCGGTATCTTAGCCCGAATATCCTGGACTCGCCGCTCCAGGGGATAAGCCCGAAACTGCACTGTGTCCAGAACTGCTCCGAAGAAGGGGAGCGTCTGAGAGGGAGTCAGGTGTGACTTCGGCACATTGATAGTGAACCCCAGTGAAGACAAGAGGTACACCGTAGTCTGGATAGGAGACGCCTTCAACAACCAGGCGTCGAGATCAGGGGTTCCAGTCTTCCCCTGATCTCTGCCGATCAGCTGCGACCACCGCCATCACCTTGGTTAACATCTGCGGGGCACTGGTGAGGCCAAAGGGGAGCACAGCAAACTGAAAGTGCTCCTGGCCCACTGTAAACCGCAGGTAGCGACGATGGGCTGGCAGGACGGGAATTTAGAAATAAGCGTCCTGCAAGTCCAATGCTACCATCAAGTCTCCCGAGTCTAGGGCAGACAGTACCTGAGCCAGCGTGAGCATCTTGAATTTCTGCTTCTTGAGGAAGTAGCTGAGGGCTCTGAGGTCGAGGATAGGACGGAGTCCTTCGTCTTTCTTTGGGACCAGGAAATAGCAGGAATAACAACCACAGCCTATTTCTGGCCGGGGAACCCTCTCTATAGCTCCCTTGACCAAGAGAGTCTTGACTTCCTCACAGAGTAGCGCAAGATGATCCTCCGTCAGCCGATTGTGAGTTGGAGGCATAGAGGGAGGGGGTAGTCTCGAAGGGGGGGAGCATCCCCTTCGGGCTATCTGCAACACCCACCTGTCTGAGGTGCTGTCGCGCCAGTGGTGGAGGTGATGGATTATCCTGCTACCCACTGGACGCTCGTGACCCCAAAGGACCGGACTAGGAAGGTTTTGCAGTGGAGGTTTTGCAGTGGATGGTGGCTTGGCTCAACTTCCGGCCTCCCGACCCTCGAGGACAGGATGAACCGCGGCCACGGCCCAGCAGAGGTTGCTGAACTTGCGGAAGCCGCTGGATGGAATAGGGTTGAAGCGGTTGGAAGCCCCTTCCGCAGCCACAAAAGGAGCGAAGCACAAGTTACTAACTTGTGTAACGATATATCTGTAAGAGACAGTAGTTAGTGACAGATTCCTTACCTTAGAATATCCCCAGGCGTCAGGCTGGATCCGGAAAGTTTTTTGCGTAGCAGTACCCTTGCGCGTCGGTAGGCGGCGTCGTGCGGCTCCGCGTACGTCGTAGGCGTCGTGATCGCCGGGATGACGTCGCGGGCAGTACTTAGACGCCGCCCCTGCGCGCTGACGTCAGTTCTGTACACGACTTTCCGCGCCAGGAACGCAGAGCCATGCAAGAAGCTGACATAGGTGTCTGAAAAATACTAGGGCCCTGAAAGGGATGTCCTTAACCCTAGAAATCAGTTCGCAGAACGGGGGAGGATGGGTGGGCGGTAAGGAATCTGTCACTAACTACTGTCTCTTACAGATATATCGTTACACAAGTTAGTAACTTGTGCATCTGAAAGAGACACGTTAGTGACAGATTCCTTACCTTAGAATAGATACCCCAGCAATACCAACCCCGGTGGTGGGTCTGCGAACAAAGATCAGACAAGGAAGTCCTGGAGGACAGAACGGCCAAAGAAGCCGTCCCTCCGGACCTGACTGTCAAGGCAGTAATGCTTTGTAAACGTGTGCAGCGAGGCCCACGTAGCTGCCTGACGCACAAGTTACTAACTTGTGTAACGATATATCTGTAAGAGACAGTAGTTAGTGATAGATTCCTTACCTTAGAATATCCCCAGGCGTCAGGCTGGATCCGGGAAAGTTTTGCGTAGCAGTACCCTTGCGCGTCGGTAGGCGGCGTCGTGCGGCTCCGCGTCCGTCGTCGGCGTCGTGATCGCCGGGATGACGTCGCGGGCAGTACTTAGACGCCGCCCCTGCGCGCTGACGTCCAGTTCTGTACACGACTTTCCGCGCCAGGAACGCAGAGCCATGCAAGAAGCTGACACAGGTGTCTGAAAAATACTAGGGCCCTGAAAGGGATGTCCTTAACCCTAGAAATCAGTTCGCAGAACGGGGAGGATGGGTGGGCGGTAGGAATCTATCACTAACTACTGTCTCTTACAGATATATCGTTACACAAGTTAGTAACTTGTGCATCTGAAAGAGACACGTTAGTGATAGATTCCTTACCTTAGAATAGATACCCCAGCAATACCAACCCCGGTGGTGGGTCTGCGAACAAAGATCAGACAAGGAAGTCCTGGAGGACAGAACGGCCAAAGAAGCCGTCCCTCCGGACCTGACTGTCAAGGCAGTAATGCTTAGTAAACGTGTGCAGCGAGGCCCACGTAGCTGCCTGACAGATAACCGGCAGCGGAACACCGCGGCCCAAGGCCGTGGTAGCAGCCGTTGCCCTGGTGGAATGGGCACGCAGCCCAACAGGAGGCTCCTTCTTAGCCAAAGAATAGCAGGTCTTGATGCACAAGGTAACCCAGCGGGAGATGGTCCTCTTGTGCACCGCCCGACCTTATTTGGCGCCCACGTAGCCAACAAAGAGCTGGTCATCCACCCGGAAGTGTTTTGTGCGGTCGATATAGAAGGAGAGCGCACGTTTTGGGTCCAGACGGTGGAGCCTCTCTTCCTCTCTGGAAGGATGCGGAGGCGGAAAGAAGGTGGGCAAAGTGATGGTCTGCCCAATGTGGAAAGCAGTAACCACCTTTGGCAAGAAGGACGGACGCGTCCGAAGAACAACCTTGTCTGGATGAACAGACAGAAAGGGCGGTTTGCAAGAAAGAGCCTGGAGCTCACTCACCCGCCGAGCGGAGGTGATGGCCACCAGAAAGGCTGCCTTTAGAGTCAGAAGACGAAGAGGACAGTTATGCAGAGGCTCAAAGGGAGCGCACATTAAAAGGTAAGAACCAAGTTCAAGTCCCACTGAGGCATTACAAACGGAACAGGAGGGAAGAGGTGAGTAATGCCTTTTAAGAACCTGTTAACAACAGGGGACTTGAAAAGGGAGGGCTGATCAGGGAGCCTGAGGAAGGCCGAGATAGCACAAAGATAACCCTTGATGGTACCCAGGGCAGAACCCTGTTGGGCCAGAGAGAGAAGGAACAGAAGGACCTCAGAAAGAGGGGCAGAAAGGGGATCCACAGCCTTTGCTGTGCACCATGCCACAAACTTGTTCCACCTGCAGGCGTATACCACCTTAGTGGAGGGACGCCTGGCTGCCAGAATCACATCACAAACTTCGGGAGGCAAGTCGAAAGGAATCAACTGCCGCCGCTCAATCTCCACGCAAGCAGGTGTAGACTGGACAGGTTCGGGTGGAGGACCGTCCCCTGCTGCTGCGACAGAAGATCCTCCCGAAGAGGCAGACGGATTGGGGGATCCATGCTCATATTGAGTAGCTCGGGATACCAAACTCTGCGAGCCCAGTCCGGAGCCACAAGAATGACTTGGGCCCGGTCGTGCCGAATTTTCTTCAACACTCTGGGTAGAAGTGGTATAGGCGGAAAGGCGTACAACAGACCGCAACTCCACTCGCGACGAAAAGCGTCGCCGAGCGAGTGCCGCCTTGGAAATTCCAACGCGCAGAACTGATGACATTGCGCGTTCTCTTCGGTGGCGAATAGATCTAACCAAGGCTCTCCCCACTGTAGAAAGAGTCCTTGCGCCACTTCCGAGTGAAGACGCCATTCGTGATCCATCATGCACCTGCGGCTGAGTTCGTCCGCCCTGGCGTTCAGATAACCTGCCAGGTGTTGAACCATCAGGAACATGCCCTGATGTTCCAGCCATGTCCAGAGGCGCAGAGCCTCCTGACAAAGGGTCCAAGACCCCACCCCGCCCTGTTTGTTGCAGTACCACATGGCGGTGGTGTTGTCTGTGAACACCTGCACTACCTTCCCTTTGACAGAGGGAAGGAATGCCTTGAGTGCAAGCCGGATCGCCCGGAGCTCCAGAAGGTTGATATGGAGCCGGGACTCCGCCGGAGACCAGAGGCCTCTGATCTCCGCCTCTCCCATGTGACCGCCCCATCCCAGAAGGGACGCGTCCGTCACAACTGTATGCTCTGGCTGGGGAAGGGAGAGGGATCTGCCCATGACCCATTGCCGGTTCGAGAGCCACCACTGCAACTGTTTTGCAGTCCCCTCCGAGATCTGGACGTGATCGGACAGGTTGCCCTGGTGCTGCGCCCACTGGAACTTCAGGTCCCACTGCAGAGCCCGCATATGCCATCTGGCATGATTGACCAGCAGGATGCAGGAGGCCATGAGGCCCAGCAGCCTCAGGGTCATCCTTACCGAAACCCAGGATAAAGGCCGAAAGATCGGAATCATAGCCTGAATATCCCGGACTCGCCGTTCGGGAGGATAGGCCCGAAACAGCGTCGTGTCCAGAACTGCTCCGATGAAAAGGAGCTGTGGAGAAGGAATCAGATGCGACTTCGGCACATTGATGGAGAACCCCAGCGAGTGCAGGAGTTCGGCCGTAGTCTGGAGGTGGGAGACGACTGCCTGGGACGAGCCCGCCTTCAGCAGCCAGTCGTCGAGGTAGGGGAAGACTGAAACCCCTGCCCGGCGCAGATGAGCCGCGACCACCGCCATCACTTTCGTGAAAACCCGAGGGGCACTGGTAAGGCCAAAGGGGAGCACGGTGAACTGAAAATGCTCGTGGCCTACCGTGAACCGAAGGTAACGCCGGTGGGCCGGCAGGACGGGGATGTGGAAATACGCGTCCTGCAAGTCCAACGCTACTAACCAGTCTCCAGGGTCGAGGGCAGTCAAGACCTGAGCTAGGGTGAGCATCTTGAACTTCTCCTTCCGGAGGAAGCGATTGACGTTCCGGAGGTCCAAGATAGGACGCATGTCCTCCTTGTCCTTTTGGGCACCAGAAAGTAGTGGGAGTAGCAACCACGCCCTACTTCTGGGGTCGGAACATGCTCGATGGCCCTCTTGGTCAAGAGGGCCGTGACTTCCTTCTGTAGAAGCACCAAGTGATCCCCTGACATGCGGTGGAATTGAGGTGGCATGGCTGGGGGTGGTCTCGAAGGGGAGGGAGTAGCCCCTTCGGACAATGTCCAAGACCCACCTGTCCGAGGTGATGGTGCGCCAGTGGGGAAGGTGATGGCGGACCCTGCCCCCTACTGGCGTGCCGTGCACCTGAAAGGAGGGACTAGGAGGGCTTGGAGGCCGCGGACGGGTTGGAGGTGGTGGCCTGACCCGCACGCTGGTTGCCCGATCCGCCACGGCGGAATCCACGCCCTCGGCCACGCGAAGACGCCTGCTGCGCGGGCCGGTGGCTGGGCTGCTGACGTGAAGGGCGCCCCTACCGTGGCCACGATAGGGGCGAAAAGCAGAAGGCAGCGGAGGGCGTGTAGCAGAAAGGCCCAGGGACTTGGCAGTAGCCCGTGAGTCCTTAAAGCGCTCCAACGCATGGTCTGCTTTGGACCCAAAAAGACCGACTCCATCAAAGGGCATGTCCATGAGAGTATTCTGGACATCCCCTGAAAAACCAGTGGTTCTCAGCCAGGCGTGGCGGCGGAGCGCCACCGTCGTTGCAATCGACCTGCCCAGCGAGTCGGCGGTGTCAAGGCCACAACGGATAGTGTATTTGGCCGCATCCCTTCCTTCCGCAATGGCGCGGGAAAGCAGTGCCTGGACCTCCTCAGGGCACTGGGGCAAAACATCCGCCACCGAATCCCACAGAGAGTGGGTATATCGGCCCAAAAGACAAGCGGTGTTAACGGACCGCAAGCCAGCACTGGAGGAAGAAAAACCTTTCTTCCCAAACTGATCCAGGCGTTTGGATTCCCTATCCGGAGGAGCGGTAGGGAAGGCGGTTTGGGAAGCGGAGGCTTGGACAACCAAGCTCTCAGGAGTGGGGTGGACAGAAAGAAACAGGGGGTCGCCCGGAGCGGGGCGATGGCGTCGTGACACGTTCCGATCCACAGGAGCCCCTGTGTTGGGCTTGGACCAGGCGCCCAAAGAACGTCTGTGAGGGCGTCGTTAAACGGCAGCACAGTCTCCGCAGAGGAGGCTGCCGGCTGAAGCACCTCTGTCAAGATGTTAGGCTTGACCGTCAAAGTAGGGAGCTGGAGACGTAAGGCCCCAGCAGCCCTACGCAACACCGTACCAAAATTGGCCCCCTCCTCCGTAGCCACGGGAGGAGACAGCATGCCAGTGTCAGGAGAAGTATCCAGACCACTGGCCTCCCCTAGACTCTCTGTCCAGTCCTCATCATACTGACAGTTGCGAGTCAGAGGGTCATCAGACCCCTCCCAGTCCTCCTGGTCCTCCTCTGGTTCAAAATAAGGAGGAGGAGGGACATTTGGGACCCAAGGTCCCATCGGCGCCGGAGCCGGCGCCGAGCGACGTCGCTCCGGGTCCATGTCCGGAGCCGGAAGGAACTGGGGACGACGCCGCCCGGAGCCCAGGGCGGCGTCGAGAACGGCACCGGAGACATCGGCGCCGGCGGAGGTGTCGTGAGGTCGACCGGCGTCGATGGGGGTTGTGGAGCCGGGATCGAGGCCGGGGCCGAAGCCGGAGCCGGGATAGAGGCTGGAGGCCCGGGCGACGCCGGAGCCGGAGCCGCCGGCGACGCCGGAGCAACCCCATCAGGGCCCGCGGGGCCCGAAGGCGCACCGGAGGGGCCTGAAGGCCCGAAGAGGCGGGCCATGGCCGACAGGAACTCCTGTAGCCTTGGCCGGATCCGCCCCCGAACCCGGGAAGGGCGGGTATGACGGGGGCGACTCCACAGGCAAGTCCGGGGCCGCGGGGGCGGGGACGGTGCCGGGAGGGGCCTCAGCCGAGTCGCGAGACCGGCGAGGCGAAGTCCGAGAGCGACGATGCTTCTTGGACTTCTTGTGCTTAGACTTACCGGACGAAGAAGACTTCGACGCCGACGACCGGTGTGCACTCCGCGAGCGACCCCTGGACCTCTCACGCGACCGGGGCCTCCGTGGAGCCGAATGCCGGGCCTCGAGGAGCTTTCGAGACCGCTCTCGCAAAGCTTTCGGGTTGAGGGCCTGGCATTCGGGACAAGACTCGGTGTCGTGGCCTCGGCCGAGGCAGAAGAGACACTCCCAATGCGGGTCGGTGACGGACATCATCCGCGCACAGGCGCCGCATCGCTTGAAGCCGGGCATCCCTACGACACCTTAAAGATGGAAAAAAAACAGTGAAAAAATCACCAAAAATAATGGTCAAAAATTGACCAGGGCACTGCTCTTCCCGGATCTGCGCTTGCTGGCGCGGAAAAAGAAGAACTGACGTCAGCGCGCAGGGGCGGCGTCTAAGTACTGCCCGCGACGTCATCCCGGCGATCACGACGCCGACGACGGACGCGGAGCCGCACGACGCCGCCTACCGACGCGCAAGGGTACTGCTAGGCAAAACTTTCCGGATCCAGCCTGACGCCTGGGGATATTCTAAGGTAAGGAATCTATCACTAACGTGTCTCTTTCAGATATATAACCGGCAGCGGAACACCGCGGCCCAAGGCCGTGGTAGCAGCCGTTGCCCTGGTGGAATGGGCACGCAGCCCAACAGGAGGCTCCTTCTTAGCCAAAGAATAGCAGGTCTTGATGCACAAGGTAACCCAGCGGGAGATGGTCCTCTTGTGCACCGCCCGACCTTTTTTGGCGCCCACGTAGCCAACAAAGAGCTGGTCATCCACCCGGAAGTGGTTTGTGCGGTCAATATAGAAGGAGAGCGCACGTTTTGGGTCCAGACGGTGGAGCCTCTCTTCCTCTCTGGAAGGATGCGGAGGCGGAAAGAAGGTGGGCAAAGTGATGGTCTGCCCAATGTGGAAAGCAGTAACCACCTTTGGCAAGAAGGACGGACGCGTCCGAAGAACAACCTTGTCTGGATGAACAGACAGAAAGGGAGGTTTGCAAGATAGAGCCTGGAGCTCACTCACCCGCCGAGCGGAAGTGATGGCCACCAGAAAGGCTGTCTTCAGAGTCAGAAGACGAAGAGGACAGTTATGTAGAGGCTCAAAGGGAGCGCACATTAAAAGGTAAGAACCAAGTTCAAGTCCCACTGAGGCATCACAAACGGAACAGGAGGGAAGAGGTGTGTAATGCCTTTTAAGAACCTGTTAACAACAGGGGACTTGAAAAGGGAGGGCTGATCAGGGAGCCTGAGGAAGGCCGAGATAGCACAAAGATAACCCTTGATGGTACCCAGGGCAGAACCCTGTTGGGCCAGAGAGAGAAGGAACAGAAGGACCTCAGAAAGAGGGGCAGAAAGGGGATTCACAGCCTTTGCTGTGCACCATGCCACAAATTTGTTCCACCTGCAGGCGTATACCACCTTAGTGGAGGGACGCCTGGCTGCCAGAATCACATCACAAACTTTGGGAGGCAAGTCGAAAGGAATCAACTGCCGCCGCTCAATCTCCACGCAAGCAGGTGTAGACTGGACAGGTTCGGGTGGAGGACCGTCCCCTGCTGCTGCGACAGAAGATCCTCCCGAAGAGGCAGACTGATCGGGGGATCTACGCTCATATTGAGTAGCTCGGGATACCAAACTCTTCGAGCCCAGTCCGGAGCCACAAGAATGACTTGGGCCCGGTCGTGCCGAATCTTCTTCAA
This sequence comes from Calotriton arnoldi, assembly GCA_963921515.1. Taxonomy (NCBI): domain Eukaryota; kingdom Metazoa; phylum Chordata; class Amphibia; order Caudata; family Salamandridae; genus Calotriton; species Calotriton arnoldi. The sequence goes on along the minus strand of CAWUFW010013123.1, from coordinate 285,174 downwards.
CACTCTGGGTAGAAGTGTTATAGGCGGAAAGGCGTACAACAGACCGCAACTCCACTCGTGACGAAAAGCGTCGCCGAGCGAGTGCCGCCTTGGAAATTCCAACGCGCAGAACTGATGACATTGCGCGTTCTCTTCGGTGGCGAATAGATCTAACCAAGGCTCTCCCCACTGTAGAAAGAGTCCTTGCGCCACTTCCGAGTGAAGACGCCATTCGTGATCCATCATGCACCTGCGGCTGAGTTCGTCCGCCCTGGCGTTCAGGGAACCTGCCAGGTGTTGAACCATCAGGAACATGCCCTGATGTTCCAGCCATGTCCAGAGGCGCAGAGCCTCCTGACAAAGGGTCCATGACCCCACCCCGCCTTGTTTGTTGCAGTACCACATGGCGGTGGTGTTGTCTGTGAACACCTGCACTACCGTCCCTTTGACAGAGGGAAGGAATGCCTTGAGTGCAAGTCGGATCGCCCGGAGCTCCAGAAGGTTGATATGGAGCCGGGACTCCGCCGGAGACCAGAGGCCTCTGATCTCCGCCTCTCCCATGTGACCGCCCCATCCCAGAAGGGACGCGTCCGTCACAACTGTGTGCTCTGGCTGGGGAAGGGAGAGGGATCTGCCCATGACCCATTGCCGGTTCGAGAGCCACCACTGCAACTGTCTTGCAGTCCCCTCCGAGATCTGGACGTGATCGGACAGGTTGCCCTGGTGCTGCGCCCACTGGAACTTCAGGTCCCACTGCAGAGCCCGCATATGCCATCTGGCATGATTGACCTGCAGGAGGCCATGAGGCCCAGCAGCCTCAGGGTCATCCGTACCGAAACCCAGGATAAAGGCTGAAAGATCGGAATCATAGCCTGAATATCCCGGACTCGCCGTTCGGGAGGATAGGCCCGAAACTGCGTCGTGTCCAGAACCGCTCCGATGAAAAGGAGCTGTGGAGAAGGAATCAGATGCGACTTCGGCACATTGATGGAGAACCCCAGCGAGTGCAGGAGTTCGGCCGTAGTCTGGAGGTGGGAGACGACTGCCTGGGACGAGCCCGCCTTCAGCAGCCAGTCGTCGAGGTAGGGGAAGACTGAAACCCCTGCCCGGCGCAGATGAGCTGCGACCACCGCCATCACTTTCGTGAACACCGGAGGGGCACTGGTAAGGCCAAAGGGGAGCACGGTGAACTGAAAATGCTCGGGGCCTACCGTGAACCGAAGGTAACGCCGGTGGGCCGGCAGGACGGGGATGTGGAAATATGCGTCCTGCAAGTCCAACGCTACCAACCAGTCTCCAGGGTCGAGGGCAGTCAAGACCTGAGCTAGGGTGAGCATCTTGAACTTCTCCTTCCGGAGGAAGCGATTGACGTTCCGGAGGTCCAAGATAGGACGCATGTCCTCCTTGTCCTTTTTGGGCACCAGAAAGTAGTGGGAGTAGCAACCACGCCCTACTTCTGGGGTCGGAACATGCTCGATGGCCCTCTTGGTCAAGAGGGCCGTGACTTCCTTCTGTAGAAGCACCAAGTGATCCCCTGACATGCGGTGGAATTGAGGTGGCATGGCTGGGGGTGGTCTCGAAGGGGAGGAAGTAGCCCCTTCGGACAATGTCCAAGACCCACCTGTCCGAGGTGATGGTGCGCCAGTGGGGAAGGTGATGGCGGACCCTGCCCCCTACTGGCGTGCCGTGCACCTGAAAGGAGGGACTAGGAGGGCTTGGAGGCCGCGGACGGGTTGGAGGTGGTGGCCTGACCCGCACGCTGGTTGCCCGATCCGCCACGGCGGAATCCACGCCCTCGGCCACGCGAAGACGCCTGCTGCGCGGGCCGGTGGCTGGGCTGCTGACGTGAAGGGGCGCCCCTACCGTGGCCACGATAGGGGCGAAAAGCAGAAGTCAGCGGAGGGCGTGTAGCAGAAAGGCCCAGGGACTTGGCAGTAGCCCGTGAGTCCTTAAAGCGCTCCAACGCATGGTCTGCTTTGGACCCAAAAAGACCGACTCCATCAAAGGGCATGTCCATGAGAGTATTCTGGACATCCCCTGAAAAACCAGTGGTTCTCAGCCAGGCGTGGCGTCGGAGCGCCACCGTCGTTGCAATAGACCTGCCCAGCGAGTCGGCGGTGTCAAGGCCACAACGTATAGTGAATTTAGCCGCATCCCTTCCTTCCGCAATGGCGCGGGAAAGCAGTGTCTGGACCTCCTCAGGACACTGGGGCAAAACATCCGCCACCGAATGCCACAGGGAGTGGGTATATCGAACCAAAAGACAAGCGGTGTTAACGGACCGCAAGCCAGCACTGGAGGAAGAAAAACCTTTCTTCCCAAACTGATCCAGGCGTTTGGATTCCCTATCCGGAGGGGCGGTAGGGAAGGCGGTTTGGGAAGCGGAGGCTTGGACAACCATCTCTCAGGAGTGGGGTGGACAGAGAGAAACAGGGGGTCGCCCGGAGCTGGGCGATGGCGTCGTGACACGTTCCGATCCACAGGAGCCCCTGTGTTGGGCTTGGACCAGGCGCCCAAGAGAACGTCAGTGAGGGCGTCGTTAAACGGCAGCACAGTCTCCGCAGAGGAGGCTGCCGGCTGAAGCACCTCTGTCAAGATGTTAGGCTTGACAGTCAAAGTAGGGAGTTGGAGACGTAAGGCCCCAGCTGCCCTACGCAACACCGTACCAAAATTGGCTCCCTCCTCCGTAGCCACGGGAGGAGACAGCATGCCAATGTCAGGGGAAGTATCCAGACCACTGGCCTCCCCTAGACTCTCTGTCCAGTCCTCATCGTACTGACAGTGTCGTGTCAGAGGGTCATCAGACCCCTCCCAGTCCAACTGGTCCTCCTCTGGTTCAAAATAAGGAGGAGGAGGGACAGTTGGGACCCAAGGTCCCATCGGCGCCGGAGCCGGCGTCGAGCGACGTCGGTCCGGAGCCATGTCCGGAGCCGGAAGGAACTGGGGGACGACGCCGCCCGGAGCCCAGGGCGGCGTCGAGAATGGCACCGGAGACATCGGCGCCGGTGGAGGTCTCGTTAGGTCGACCGGCGTCGATGGGGGTTGTGGAGCCGGGATCGAGGCCAGGGCCGAAGCCGGGATCGAGGCTGGAGGCACGGGCGACGCCGGGGCCGGGAGCCGTCGGCGACGCCGGAGCAACCCCATCAGGGCCCGCGGGCCCGAAGGCGCACCGGAGGGGCCTGAAGGCCCGGAGAGGCGGGCCATGGCCGACAGGAATTCCTGCACTTTGGCCGGATCCGCCCCCGAACCCGGGAAGGGCGGGTATGGCGGGGGCGACTCCACAGGCATGTCTGGGGCCGCGGGGCGGGGACGGTGCCGGGAGGGGCCTTAGCCGAGTCGCGAGACCGGCGAGGCGAAGTCCTAGAGCGATGATGCTTTTGGACTTTTTGTGTTTCGACTTACCGGACGAAGAAGACTTCGACGCCGACGACCGGTGTGGACTCCGCGATCGACCCCTGGACCTCTCACGCGACCGGGGCTTCCGCGGAGCCGAGTGCCGGGCCTCGAGGAGCTTTCGAGACCGCTCTCGCAAAGCTTTCGGGTTAAGGGCCTGGCAGTCGGTACAAGACTCCGTGTCGTGGCCTCGGCCGAGGCAGAAGAGACACTCCCAATGCGGGTCGGTGACGGACATCATCCGCGCACAGGCGCCGCAACGTTTGAAACCGGGCATCCCTACGACACCTTGAGAGATGAAAAAACAGTGAAAAAATTCACCAAAAAGTATGGTCAAAAAATGACCAGGGCACTGCTCTTCCCGGATCTGCGCTTGCTGGCGCAGAAAAAGAAGAACTGACGTCAGCGCGCAGGGGCGGCGTCTAAGTACTGCCCGCGACGTCATCCCGGCGATCACGATGCCTACGACGTACGCGGAGCCGCACGACGCCGCCTACCGACGCGCAAGGGTACTGCTACGCAAAAAACTTTCCGGATCCAGCCTGACGCCTGGGGATATTCTAAGGTAAGGAATCTGTCACTAACGTGTCTCTTTCAGATAAACAGACGCAGGGAGCGGTGCAGTACTGAGGTCCAAGGATTTGGCCGTAGCCCTCTAATCCTTGAAGCGCTCAAGCGCTGCGTCAGCCTTGTCTCCAAAGAGATGTCAGCCATCAAAAGGCATGTCCATGAGGTTTGCCTGTACATCCCCTGAAAAGCCAGACGTCCTCAGCCAGGCGTGGCGCCCGATGGCCACAATATAAGAAATCGCTCTGCCCAGCGAGTCCGTCGTGTCCAAGCTACAGCAAGTGGCGCACTTCACTGCATCTCGTCCATCTGATATTGCTTGGGAGAGCAGGATCCGGTCCTCCTCCAAGACCCTAGGCAGCACCTGCGCAACCGTATTCCATATAGAATGGGAGTAACAGCCCAAAAGGCATGTAGTGTTCACCGACCGCAACGCAAGGCTGGCGGAATAGAAAACTTTCTTCCCAAAGGTCTCCAGCATTTTTGGATTCCCTGTCCTGAGGGGTGGAAGGGAATGTGACAGGGGAAGTGGAAGCCTGGACCACCAAGCTTTGGGGGGTGGTCAGTAAGGAAAACTGGGTCGCCCGGTGCAGGGCGTTGGCCGCGGGCAATCGTTCTATTCACAGGAGCCCTTCTGCTGGGTTTGGACCAGGTGTCCAGAAGAACGTCCGCTAAGGTCTTAAAAGGCAGCAAGGGTTTCAATGAGGAGACACCAGGCAGCAGGACCTCCGTCAAAACATTCGCCTTGACCGCCACTGTAGAAAGCTGCAGGTCCAGGCCCTCTGCAGCCCTATGCACCACCATAGCAAATGACTCCCCCTCCTCCGTAGCCAGGTTAGGGGGAGACAGCATGCCAGAATCTAGGGGGGTGTCCAGGCCACTGTCATCACCCAGTTCCTCATACCAGTCCATGTCCTGGGGCTGCAGGATTTCTAAGGGATCCTGCTCCCCCTCCCAATCCTCTTCATCCAGCCCTTAACCTTCAGAAAGGGGTTGGTTAGCCGGTATGAAGCCGTACGGCTCCGTCGGCGCCCGCCTCGGCATCGGTGGACGCCAGACCGGCTCCGTATCGTCTAGAATAAGGATGGGGAGGTGCCACCGGCAGGCGTCGGAGACTTTGGTCGCTGTGGAGGTGCGACTGGCGTCGGTCCGGACCAGGGAACGGGTCCGACACGAGGCTGTGGCACCAAGGTTTGAGCCGTAGGTGCGGGACCCACGGGATCTCCTTCACCTGGGCCTGCGGGGCCCGAAGGCGCGCCGGCAGGGTCAGGCCGCCCAAAACTCGGCACACATGGCGTCGTAAAATTCCTTAAGTTGGGCGGGGGTCGCTCCTGTCACCGGAAAGGAAGGGAGACGCAGAGTCGATCCAGGTGCCAGCTCCGTGGAACGGGGCCTAGAACGCCGAGGCTCCTCCGCCTCGCCACGTGGTGGACGGGGCTAAGTCAAAGCACACTTCGACTTCTTGTGGTGCCTCTTACCTGACGAATAGGACTTCGAGCCCCCAGAGCGATGCTCGGACCTTCCTCTCGACTGAGAACGACGAGGTGACCTCCGTGGTGCGTACCCGGCCACGAGGAGCTTCAGGGACCGCTCCCTCAAAGCCTTCAGCGCCACGGCCTAGCAATCGGAGCACGACTTCGTGTCATGGTCGCGCTCCAGGCACGAGAGACACCCGAGGTAGGGGTCCGTTACCAACATGGCGCAGTGACATGCGCCGCAAGGCTTGAGCCCCGAAGTCTTCCTACTGGACATCCTAACACACCAAAAGGAGTCGACAAAAGGTAAAAAAAACCTCTGTGAAAAAGTGACGGAGGTAGCTCCCTTCAACAGATCGGCGCTGGCTGGGACGGAAAGAAAACAACTGACGTCAGCGCGCAGGAGTGGCTGTTATATTGACGACGCGGACGTCACGACGACGACGAACAAGATTGCCTACAGCACAAGTTACTAACTTGTGTAACGATATATCTGTAAGAGACAGTAGTTAGTGACAGATTCCTTACCTTAGAATATCCCCAGGCGACAGGCTGGATCCGGAAAGTTTTTGCGTAGCAGTACCCTTGCGCATCGGTAGGCGGCGTCGTGCGGCTCCGCTCCGTCGTCGGCGTCGTGATCGCCGGGATGACGTCGCGGGCAGTACTTAGACGCCGCCCCTGCGTGCTGACGTCAGTTCTGTACACGACTTTCCGCGCCAGGAACGCAGAGCCATGCAAGAAGCTGACATAGGTGTCTGAAAAATACTAGGGCCCTAAAAGGGATGTCCTTAACCCTAGAAATCAGTTCGCAGAACGGGAGGATGGGTGGGGCGGTAAGGAATCTGTCACTAACTACTGTCTCTTACAGATATATCGTTACACAAGTTAGTAACTTGTGCATCTGAAAGAGACACGTTAGTGACAGATTCCTTACCTTAGAATAGATACCCCAGCAATACCAACCCCGGTGGTGGGTCTGCGAACAAAGATCAGACAAGGAAGTCCCGGAGGACAGAACGGCCAAAGAAGCCGTCCCTCCGGACCTGACGCACAAGTTACTAACTTGTGTAACGATATATCTGTAAGAGACAGTAGTTAGTGACAGATTCCTTACCTTAGAATATCCCCAGGCGTCAGGCTGGATCCGGAAAGTTTTTGCGTAGCAGTACCCTTGCGCGTCGGTAGGCGGCGCCGTGCGGCTCCGCGTCCGTCGCCGGCATCGCCGGGATGACGTCGCGGGCAGTACTTAGACGCCGCCCCTGCGCGCTGACGCCAGTTCTGTACACGACTTTCCGCGCCAGGAACGCAGAGCCATGCAAGAAGCTGACATAGGTGTCTGAAAAATACTAGGGCCCTGAAAGGGATGTCCTTAACCCTAGAAATCAGTTCGCAGAACGGGGAGGATGGGTGGGGCGGTAAGGAATCTGTCACTAACTACTGTCTCTTACAGATATATCGTTACACAAGTTAGTAACTTGTGCATCTGAAAGAGACACGTTAGTGACATATTCCTTACCTTAGAATAGATACCCCAGCAATACCAACCCCGGTGGTGGGTCTGCGAACAAAGATCAGACAGGGAAGTCCTGGAGGACAGAACGGCCAAAGAAGCCGTCCCTCCGGACCTGACTGTCAAGGCAGGAATGCTTTGTAAACGTGTGCAGCGAGGCCCACGTAGCTGCCTGACAAATAACCGGCAGCGGAACACCGCGGCCCAAGGCCGTGGTAGCAGCCGTTGCCCTTGTGGAATGGGCACGCAGCCCAACAGGAGGCTCCTTCTTCGCCAAAGAATAGTAGGTCTTGATGCACAAGGTAACCCAGCGGGAGATGGTCCTCTTGTGCACCGCCCGACCTTTTTGGCGCCCACGTAGCCAACAAAGAGCTGGTCATCCACCCGGAAGTGTTTTGTGCGGTCAATATAGAAGGAGAGCGCACGTTTTGGGTCCAGACGGTGGAGCCTCTCTTCCTCTCTGGAAGGATGCGGAGGCGAAAAGAAGGTGGGCAAAGTGATGGTCTGCCCAATATGGAAAGCAGTAACCACCTTTGGCAAGAAGGACGGACGCGTCCGAAGAACAACCTTGTCTGGATGAACAGACAGAAAGGGAGGTTTGCAAGATAGAGCCTGGAGCTCACTCACCCGCCGAGCGGAGGTGATGGCCACCAGAAAGGCTGTCTTCAGAGTCAGAAGACGAAGAGGACAGTTATGTAGAGGCTCAAAGGGAGCGCACATTAAAAAGGTAAGAACCAAGTTCAAGTCCCACTGAGGCATCACAAACGGAACAGGAGGAAAGAGGTGAGGCACAAGTTACTAACTTGTGTAACGATATATCTGTAAGAGACAGTAGTTAGTGACAGATTCCTTACCTTAGAATATCCCCAGGCGTCAGGCTGGATCCGGAAAGTTTTTTGCGTAGCAGTACCCTTGCGCGTCGGTAGGCGGCGTCGTGCGGCTCCGCGTCCGTCGTCGGGCGTCGTGATCGCCGGGATGACGTCGCGGGCAGTACTTAGGCGCCGCCCTGCGCGCTGACGTCAGTTCTGTACACGACTTTCCGCGCCAGGAACGCAGAGCCATGCAAGAAGCTGACATAGGTGTCTGAAAAATACTAGGGCCCTGAAAGGGATGTCCTTAACTCCTAGAAATCAGTTCGCAGAACGGGGAGGATGGGTGGGCGGTAGGAATCTGTCACTAACTACTGTCTCTTACAGATATATCGTTACACAAGTTAGTAACTTGTGCATCTGAAAGAGACACGTTAGTGACAGATTCCTTACCTTAGAATAGATACCCCAGCAATACCAACCCCGGTGGTGGGTCTGCGAACAAAGATCAGACAAGGAAGTCCTGGAGGACAGAACGGCCAAAGAAGCCGTCCCTCCGGACCTGACTGTCAAGGCAGTAATGCTTTGTAAACGTGTGCAGCGAGGCCCACGTAGCTGCCTGACAGATAACCGGCAGCGGAACACCGCGGCCCAAGGCCGTGGTAGCAGCCGTTGCCCTGGTGGAATGGGCACGCAGCCCAACAGGAGGCTCCTTTTAGCCAAAGAATAGCAGGTCTTGATGCACAAGGTAACCCAGCGGGAGATGGTCCTCTTGTGCACCGCCCGACCTTTTTGGCGCCCACGTAGCCAATAAAGAGCTGGTCATCCACCCGGAAGTGTTTTGTGCGGTCAATATAGAAGGAGAGCGCACGTTTTGGGTCCAGACGGTGGAGCCTCTCTTCCTCTCTGGAAGGATGCGGAGGCGGAAAGAAGGTGGGCAAAGTGATGGTCTGCCCAATGTGGAAAGCAGTAACCACCTTTGGCAAGAAGGACGGACGCGTCCGAAGAACAACCTTGTCTGGATGAACAGACAGAAAGGGAGGTTTGCAAGATAGAGCCTGGAGCTCACTCACCCGCCGAGCGGAGGTGATGGCCACCAGAAAGGCTGTCTTCAGAGTCAGAAGACGAAGAGGACAGTTATGTAGAGGCTCAAAGGGAGCGCACATTAAAAAGGTAAGAACCAAGTTTAAGTCCCACTGAGGCATCACAAACGGAACAGGAGGGAAGAGGTGAGTAATGCTCTTTAAGAACCTGTTAACAACAGGGGACTTGAAAAGGGAGGGCTGATCAGGGAGCCTGAGGAAGGCCGAGATAGCACAAAGATAACCCTTGATGGTACCCAGGGCAGAACCCTGTTGGGCCAGAGAGAGAAGGAACAGAAGGACCTCAGAAAGAGGGGCAGAAAGGGGATCCACAGCCTTTGCTGTGCACCATGCCACAAATTTGTTCCACCTGCAGGCGTATACCACCTTAGTGGAGGGACGCCTGGCTGCCAGAATCACATCACAAACTTCGGGAGGCAAGTCGAAAGGAATCAACTGCCGCCGCTCAATCTCCACGCAAGCAGGTGTAGACTGGACAGGTTCGGGTGGAGGACCGTCCCCTGCTGCTGCGACAGAAGATCCTCCCGAAGAGGCAGACGGATCGGGGATCTACGCTCATATTGAGTAGCTCGGGATACCAAACTCTTCGAGCCCAGTCCGGAGCCACAAGAATGACTTGGGCCCGGTCGTGCCGAATCTTCTTCAACACTCTGGGTAGAAGTGGTATAGGCGGAAAGGCGTACAATAGACCGCAACTCCACTCGTGACGAAAAGCGTCGCCGAGCGAGTGCCGCCTTGGAAATTCCAACGCGCAGAACTGATGACATTGCGCGTTCTCTTCGGTGGCGAATAGATCTAACCAAGGCTCTCCCCACTGTAGAAAGAGTCCTTGCGCCACTTCCGAGTGAAGACGCCATTCGTGATCCATCATGCACCTGCGGCTGAGTTCGTCCGCCCTGGCGTTCAGGGAACCTGCCAGGTGTTGAACCACCAGGAACATGCCCTGGTGTTCCAGCCATGTCCAGAGGCGCAGAGCCTCCTGACAAAGGGTCCACGACCCCACCCCGCCTTGTTTGTTGCAGTACCACATGGCAGTGGTGTTGTCTGTGAACACCTGCACTACCTTCCCTTTGACAGAGGGAAGGAATGCCTTGAGTGCAAGTCGGATCGCCCGGAGCTCCAGAAGGTTGATATGGAGCCGGGACTCCGCCGGAGACCAGAGGCCTCTGATCTCCGCCTCTCCCATGTGACCGCCCCATCCCAGAAGGGACGCGTCCGTCACAACTGTGTGCTCTGGCTGGGGAAGGGAGAGGGATCTGCCCATGACCCATTGCCGGTTCGAGAGCCACCACTGCAACTGTTTTGCAGTCCCCTCCGAGATCTGGACGTGATCGGACAGGTCGCCCTGGTGCTGCGCCCACTGGAACTTCAGGTCCCACTGCAGAGCCCGCATATGCCATCTGGCATGAGTGACCAGCAGGATGCAGGAGGCCATGAGGCCCAGCAGCCTCAGGGTCATCCGTACCGAAACCCAGGATAAGGGCTGAAAGATCGGAATCATAGCCTGAATATCCCGGACTCGCCGTTCGGGAGGATAGGCCCGAAACTGCGTCGTGTCCAGAACTGCTCCGATGAAAAGGAGCTGTGGAGAAGGAATCAGATGCGACTTTGGCACATTGATGGAGAACCCCAGCGAGTGCAGGAGTTCGGCCGTAGTCTGGAGGTGGGAGACAACTGCCTGGGACGAGCCCGCCTTCAGCAGCCAGTCGTCGAGGTAGGGGAAGACTGAAACCCCTGCCCGGCGCAGATGAGCTGCGACCACCGCCATCACTTTCGTGAACACCCGAGGGGCACTGGTAAGGCCAAAGGGGAGCACGGTGAACTGAAAATGCTCGAGGCCTACCGTGAACCGAAGGTAACGCCGGTGGGCCGGCAGGACGGGGATGTGGAAATAGGCGTCCTGCAAGTCCAACGCTACCAACCAGTCTCCGGGGTCGAGGGCAGTCAAGACCTGAGCTAGGGTGAGCATCTTGAACTTCTCCTTCCGGAGGAAGCGATTGACGTTCCGGAGGTCCAAGATAGGACGCATGTCCTCCTTGTCCTTTTGGGCACCAGAAAGTAGTGGGAGTAGCAACCACGCCCTACTTCTGGGGTCGGAACATGCTCGATGGCCCTCTTGGCCAAGAGGGCCGTGACTTCCTTCTGTAGAAGCACCAAGTGATCCCCTGACATGCGGTGGAATTGAGGTGGCATGGCTGGGGGTGGTCTCGAAGGGGAGGGAGTAGCCCTTCGGACAATGTCCAAGACCCACTTGTCCGAGGTGATGGGACGCCAGTGGTGAAGGTGATGGCGGACCCTGCCCTCGACTGGCGTGCTGTGCACCTGAAAGGAGGGACTAGGAGGGCTTGGAGGCCGCGGGACGGGTTGGAGGTGGTGGCCTGACCCGCACGCTGGTTGCCCGAACCGCCACGGCGGTATCCACGTCCTCGGCCACGCGAAGGCGCTTGCTGCGCGGGCCGTTGGCCGGGCTGTGGACGTGACTGGGCGCCCCTTCCGTGGCCACGAAAGGGGCGAAAAGCAGACGTTTGCGGAGGGCGCACAACAGCAAGGCCCAGGGACTTAGCAGTAGCCCGTGAATCCTTGAAACGCTCCAGCGCATGGTCCGCCTTTGAACCAAAGAGACCGACTCCATCAAAGGGCATGTCCATGAGAGTATTCTGGACATCCCCTGAAAAACCAGTGGTTCTCAGCCAGGCGTGGCGACGCAGCGCCACCGTCGTTGCAAGCGATCTGCCCAGCGAGTCGGCGGTATCAAGGCCACAGCGGATGGTATACTTAGCCGCATCACGCCCTTCCGCAATAGCGCGGGTAAGCAGTGTCTGGACCTCCTCAGAACACTGCGGCAAAACATCAGCCACCGAATCCCACAGGGAGTGGGTGTATCGGCCCAAGAGGCAAGCGGTATTAACAGACCGCAAGCCAGCACTGGAGGAAGAGAAAGCCTTCTTCCCAAAGTGATCCAGGCGCTTGGATTCCCTATCCGGAGGGGCGGTAGGGAAGGCTGTTTGGGAGGCAGAGGCTTGGACAACCAAGCTCTCAGGGGTGGGGTGTTGGGAGAGAAACAGGGGGTCGCCCGGAGCCGGGCGATGGCGTCGGGCCACGTTCCTATCCACAGGAGCCCCTGTGGTGGGTTTGGACCAGGCACCCAAAAGAACGTCAGTGAGTGCATCGTTGAACGGCAGCACAGGCTCCGAAGAGGAGGCCGCCGGCTGAAGCACTTCAGTCAGGAGGTTAGTCCTGACGGCCACTGTAGGCAACTGGAGATTTAAGGCTCCAGCAGCTCTACGCAACACCGTTGCAAAATTAGCCCCCTCCTCCGTTGCCACGGGAGGAGACAGCATGCCAGAGTCGGGGAGGTATCCAGCCCACTGGCATCCCCAAGTTCCTCAACCCAGTCCGGGTCAAACTCGCACTGTTGTGTGAGAGGGTCGCCAGACCCTCCCAGCTCTCCTGGTCCTCCTCAGGTTGAAAAGATGGAGGAGGAGGGACATAAGGGACCCAAGGCCTCATCGGGCGCCGGAACCGGCGTCGGGCGACGCCGGTCCGGCTCCATGTCCGGACCCGGGAGAACCGGGAACGACGCCGCCCGGAGCCCCGGACGGCGTCGGAAACGGCACCGGGGACATCGGCGTCGGCGAAGGCGTGGTTAGGTCAACCGGCGTCGATGGAGGTTGCGGCACCACCGGAACCGGGGTCGAGGCCGGGGCCGGAGCCGAGGCCGGGACGAAGGCTGGTGGGACAGGCGACGCCGGGACCGGAGTCGACGGCGACGCCGGAGCAACCCCATCTGGGCCCGCGGGGCCCGAAGGCGCACCGGAGGGACCTTGAGGCCCGAAGAGGCGGGCCATGGCCGACAGGAATTTCTGTACTCGGCCGGAGTCGCCCCGAACCCGGGAAGGACGGGTAATGCGGGGGCAACTCGACAGGCACGTCCGGGGCCGCGGGGGCGGGGACGGTGCCGACAGGGACCTCAGCCGAGTCGCGCGACCGGCGAGGCGAAGTCTTAGAGCGATGACGCCGCTTAGACTTCTTGTGCTTCGACTTACCGGAGGAGCGCGAAGACTTGGATTCCGACGAACGGCGGGGACTCCGCGTCCGGCCCCTCGACCTCTCCCGGGACCGGGGCTTGCTGCGGCGCGGAGCCGACTGCCGGACTTCAAGGAGCTTTCGAGACCGCTCTCGCAAAGCCTTCGGATGAAGTTTCCGGCAGTCAGGGCACGACTTCGTGTCGTGGCCTCGGCCGAGGCAGAAGAGACACTCGAGGTGGGGGTCCGTGATGGACATCATACGACCACATACCTCGCAGGGCTTAAAGCCGGGCATCCCTACGACACCTTAGGAGTCGTGAAGACTCGTTGAAGAGAACAGTGAAAAATTTCACAAAAAGATAGTCAAAAAGTGACTAGGGCACTGCTCTTCCCGGATCTGCGCTTACTGGCGCGGAAAAAGAAGAACTGACGCCAGCGCGCAGGGGCGGCGCCTAAGTACTGCCCGCGACGTCATCCCGGCGATCACGACGCCGACGACGGACGCGGAGCCGCACGACGCCGCCTACCGACGCGCAAGGGTACTGCTACGCAAAAAACTTTCCGGATCCAGCCTGACGCCTGGGGATATTCTAAGGTAAGGAATCTGTCACTAACGTGTCTCTTTCAGATTAATGCCTTTTAAGAACCTGTTAACAACAGGGGACTTGAAAAGGGAGGGCTGATCAGGGAGCCTGAGGAAGGCCGAGATAGCACAAAGATAACCCTTGATGGTACCCAGGGCAGAACCCTGTTGGGCCAGAGAGAGAAGGAACAGAAGGACCTCAGAAAGAGGGGCAGAAAGGGGATTCACAGCCTTTGCTGTGCACCATGCCACAAATTTGTTCCACCTGCAGGCGTATACCACCTTAGTGGAGGGACGCCTGGCTGCCAGAATCACATCACAAACTTCGGGAGGCAAGTCGAAAGGAATCAACTGCCGCCGCTCAATCTCCACGCAAGCAGGTGTAGACTGGACAGGTTCGGGTGGAGGACCGTCCCCTGCTGCTGCGACAGAAGATCCTCCCGAAGAGGCAGACGGATTGGGGGATCTACGCTCATATTGAGTAGCTCGGGATACCAAACTCTTCGAGCCCAGTCCGGAGCCACAAGAATGACTTGGGCCCGGTCGTGCCGAATCTTCTTCAACACTCTGGGTAGAAGTGGTATAGGCGGAAAGGCGTACAACAGACCGCAACTCCACTCGCGACGAAAAGCGTCGCCGAGCGAGTGCCGCCTTGGAAATTCCAACGCGCAGAACTGATGACATTGTGCGTTCTCTTCGGTGGCGAATAGATCTAACCAAGGCTCTCCCCACTGTAGAAAGAGTCCTTGCGCCACTTCCGAGTGAAGACGCCATTCGTGATCCATCATGCACCTGCGGCTGAGTTCGTCCGCCCTGGCGTTCAGGGAACCTGCCAGGTGTTGAACCATCAGGAACATGCCCTGATGTTCCAGCCATGTCCAGAGGCGCAGAGCCTCCTGACAAAGGGTCCAAGACCCCACCCCGCCCTGTTTGTTGCAGTACCACATGGCGGTGGTGTTGTCTGTGAACACCTGCACTACCTTCCCTTTGACAGAGGGAAGGAATGCCTTGAGTGCAAGTCGGATCGCCCGGAGCTCCAGAATGTTGATATGGAGCCGGGACTCCGCCTGGAGACCAGAGGCCTCTGATCTCCGCCTCTCCCATGTGACCGCCCCATCCCAGAAGGGACGCGTCCGTCACAACTGTGTGCTCTGGCTGGGGAAGGGAGAGGGATCTGCCCATGACCCATTGCCGGTTCGAGAGCCACCACTGCAACTGTCTTGCAGTCCCCTCCGAGATCTGGACGTGATCGGACAGGTTGCCCTGGTGCTGCGCCCACTGGAACTTCAGGTCCCACTGCAGAGCCCGCATATGCCACCTGGCATGATTGACCAGCAGGATGCAGGAGGCCATGAGGCCCAGCAGCCTCAGGGTCATCCGTAACGAAACCCAGGATAAAGGCTGAAAGATCGGAATCATAGCCTGAATATCCCGGACTCGCCGTTCGGGAGGATAGGCCCGAAACTGCGTCATGTCCAGAACCGCTCCGATGAAAAGGAGCTGTGGAGAAGGAATCAGATGCGACTTCGGCACATTGATGGAGAACCCCAGCGAGTGCAGGAGTTCAGCCGTAGTCTGGAGGTGGGAGACGACTGCCTGGGACGAGCCCGCCTTCAGCAGCCAGTCGTCGAGGTAGGGGAAGACTGAAACCCCTGCCCGGCGCAGATGAGCTGCGACCACCGCCATCACTTTCGTGAACACCCGAGGGGCACTGGTAAGGCCAAAGGGGAGCACGGTGAACTGAAAATGCTCGGGGCCTACCGTGAACCGAAGGTAACGCCGGTGGGCCGGCAGGACGGGGATGTGGAAATATGCGTCCTGCAAGTCCAACGCTACCAACCAGTCTCCAGGGTCGAGGGCAGTCAAGACCTGAGCTAGGGTGAGCATCTTGAACTTCTCCTTCCGGAGGAAGCGATTGACGTTCCGGAGGTCCAAGATAGGACGCATGTCCTCCTTGTCCTTTTTGGGCACCAGAAAGTAGTGGGAGTAGCAACCACGCCCTACTTCTGGGGTCGGAACACGCTCGATGGCCCTCTTGGTCAAGAGGGTTGTGACTTCCTTCTGTAGAAGCACCAAGTGATCCCCTGACATGCGGTGGAATTGAGGTGGCATGGCTGGGGGGTGGTCTCGAAGGGGAGGGAGTAGCCCCTTCGGACAATGTCCAAGACCCACCTGTCCGAGGTGATGGTACGCCAGTGGGGAAGGTGATGGCGGACCCTGCCCCCTACTGGTGTGCTGTGCACCTGAAAGGAGGGACTAGGAGGGCTTGGAGGCCGCGGACGGGTTGGAGGTGGTGGCCTGACCCGCACGCTGGTTGCCCAATCCGCCACGGCGGAATCCACGCCCTCGGCCACGCGAAGACGCCTGCTGCGCGGGCCGGTGGCTGGGCTGCTGACGTGAAGGGGCGCCCTACCGTGGCCACGATAGGGGCGAAAGCAGAAGTCAGCGGAGGGCGTGTAGCAGAAAGGCCCAGGGACTTGGCAGTAGCCCGTGAGTCCTTAAAGCGCTCCAACGCATGGTCTGCTTTGGACCCAAAAAGACCGACTCCATCAAAGGGCATGTCCATGAGAGTATTCTGGACATCCCCTGAAAACCAGTGGTTCTCAGCCAGGCGTGGCGTCTGAGCGCCACCGTCGTTGCAATAGACCTGCCCAGCGAGTCGGCGGTGTCAAGGCCACAACGTATTGTGTATTTAGCCGCATCCCTTCCTTCCGCAATGGCGCGGGAAAGCAGTGTCTGGACCTCCTCAGGACACTGGGGCAAAACATCCGCCACCGAATCCCACAGGGAGTGGGTATATCGGCCCAACAGACAAGCGGTGTTAACGGACCGCAAGCCAGCACTGGAGGAAGAAAAACCTTTCTTCCCAAACTGATCCAGGCGTTTGGATTCCCTATCCGGAGGAGCGGTAGGGAAGGCGGTTTGGGAAGCGGAGGCTTGGACAACCAAGCTCTCAGGAGTGGGGTGGACAGAGAGAAACAGGGGGTCGCCCGGAGCTGGGCGATGGCGTCGTGACACGTTCCGATCCACAGGAGCCCCTGTGTTGGGCTTGGACCAGGCGCCCAAAAGAACGTCAGTGAGGGCGTCGTTAAACGGCAGCACAGTCTCCGCAGAGGAGGCTGCCGGCTGAAGCACTTCCGTCAAGAGATTAGTCTTGACAGCCAGAGTAGGCAATTGGAGGTGCAAGGCTCCAGCTGCTCTACGCAACACCATTGCGAAATTTGCTCCCTCCTCCGTAGCCACGGGAGGAGACAGCATGCCAGTGTCAGGGGAAGTATCTAGACCACTGGCATCCCCAAGTTCCTCTGCCCAGTCCTGATCATACTCACACTGCTGTGTGAGAGGGTCTTCTGACCCCTCCCAGCTCTCCTGGTCCTCCTCTAGTGAAAAATTTGGAGGAGGAGGGACATTTGGGACCCAAGGTCTCGTTGGCGCCGGATCCGGCGTCGGGCGAAGCCGGTCCGGCTCAATGTCCGGACCCGGAAAGAGCTGGGGAACGACGCCGTCCGGAGCCCCGGACGGCGTCAGAAACGGCACCGGGGACGTCGGCGGAGGCGTGGTTAGGTCAACCGGCGTCGATGGGGGTTGCGGCACCACCGGGGCTGGGATCGAGGCCGGGGCCGGGATCAAGGCTGGCGGGGCAGGCGACGCCGGGCCCGAAGGCGCACCGGAGGGACCTTGAGGCCCGAAGAGGCGGGCCATGGCCGACAGGAATTCCTGTACTTGGCCGGAGTCGCCCCGAACCCGGAAAGGACGGGCAATGCGGGGGCGGCTCGACAGGCACGTCCGGGGCTGCGGGGCGGGGACGGTGCCGACAGGGGCCTCAGCCGAGTCGTGAGACCGGCGAGGCGAAGTCTTAGAGCGATGATGCTTCTTAGACTTTTGTGCTTCGACTTACCCGAGGAGCGCGAAGACTTGGACTCCGACGACCGGGCGGGGACTCCGCGACCGGCCCCTCGACCTCTCCCGGGACCGGGCTTGGTGTGGCGCGGAGCCGACTGCCGGACCTCGAGTAGCTTTCGAGACCTCTCTCGCAAAGCCTTCGGGTGAAGTTTCCGGCAGTCAGGGCACGACTTCGTGTCGTGGTCTCGGCCGAGACAGAAGAGACACTCTAAATGCGGGTCTGTGATCGACATCATTCGACCACAGACGCCGCATGGCTTGAAGCCGGGCATCCCTACCGACACCTAGGAGTCGACGACTCGAAAAGAAAACAGTGAAAAATCACCAAAAAATGTAGTCAAAAATTGACTATGGCACTGCTCTTCCCGGATCTGCGCTTACTGGCGCGGAAAAGAAGAACTGACGTCAGCGCGCAGGGGCGGCGTCTAAGTACTGCCCGAGACGTCATCCCGGCGATCACGACGCCGACGACGGACGCGGAGCCGCACGACGCCGCCTACCGACGCGCAAGGGTACTGCTACGCAAAAACCTTCCGGATCCAGCCTGACGCCTGGGGATATTCTAAGGTAAGGAATCTGTCACTAACGTGTCTCTTTGAGATATGTCACGCGGAGTTGACCGATGCCAACTACTGGCGCGCAGTATTACTGCTATTAAAAATCTTCTGGATCCAGCCAGACCCCTGGAAGTTCAAAGGTAAGGAATCTACGGCTAGATGTCTCTATCTGATAAAAGGATGCAAAATTTCCATGCTATGTGCACGGGCTGTGAAAGATTCTCACTCGAAGCAGCACGAACAGCCAGTATGGCTCATTGAGCCTCCCTTTGTCGCAGCTGCATGGCTAGCAGCCTGCCCGCTTTCTCACCCTGTTCATAAGGGTTCTGTTTAATCTGGGCCAATGCTTTCTTTGCCACCAAGGTGTACATGGCATTCAATTCAAACTTATGTTGTGAGGGAGCGCAGGCATTCCTTGCAAGGGATTGTAATAGTATTCGTCTTGCATGGACTTTATTTCCATTTCCAAGGTTAGTCTTTGGCTTTCCCCAGCCTTCCGTGCCATATGTGAGTGCCGCATTAGTATCCCTGAGGTAGAACTTCTCAGCTTCTCTTAGTTGTTTCAAGTCCGTGGTAGGACAGTTAGGTACTCAGTGAGTAAGGAAATGATTCTTTTTTTCCTGCGGAGATTTAAATCTTGTTACATTAGGCACCATCAGTTGCAGGTCTAGAGCAAGTAATATAGGGATGTGGTCAAATACACTCCCAGCTGCAATCCATCAGGTATGTATTCTCCGTAGGATAGCAGCATTTATTAGGAAATAGCAACTTTGGGTCAGTGAGATGACGACAAATAAAATTGCATGCCCTCAAATTCAGCTAAATGGCAACATCAATTAGGGTCAACAAAGTCATGCAATTTCAGTCCCAACACTGAAGAAAAAAAGCACACATTCTGCAGGGCGAATTAGTAAAACCCTAGATTTCAAGTTTAAAAGAGCATGTGCCTAGACAGCTACATGACGATCTCCCTAAGATGACGGGATTCTCAAACCCTAGAACTCACTCTGTTGCATCTTGCTGGAAAAGATTCACACAGAAAGAAAATTTGTGGTCAGCACATGGACAGAAAAGGAAAGTGTAGTTAAGAGTACTACTGAAAAGAAGGACAAATCCCCATGCACAATCCAAATGCCTCAGCAGCCCTTACTAACTGAATGCCAGCATGTCAGGCAGGAAGGAACTGCTTTCCCACAGGGTGTATGTGATCCTGCACTGATGCATTCATGGGGTATAACAGGGGAAGACAGGGAGGAGGAGTAGGAAGAAAATTGCTGTTATCATCCTGGCACCCTTTGAAAGCATCACGCCTTTTCACAGCAATTGTAAGCCTCAGATGCTAGTAGGTCAAGTTAACAAGACAGACATTGCTTGTTAGGCTGTATTCCTTTATAGCCTTTGAATCTCCTGTATCACTGAAGGGAAAGTTATGCTTAAGAACCCAGCCACAAGAATGGACAATGGCTCATATTTAATCTCCCACAAGGCAAGTAACCCTTTGTGCCAAAGAGGTGGTAGCCATCAAAGGGTGTATGCATCAAGTTTGCCAGAACGCCTCTAGGGAGACCAGAGGAGCACATCCATGTATGTGTACAAATGATCAGAGAGAAACCATAGACCTGACCATCAAATCTGCGATGTCAAGACCAGATCTGAGAAGTTCCTTGCTTCCCAAATCCTTTACAAACCACTTCAGCGAATTGGCCTCTCACATGGTTTAGAAGAAGTGGAAACAGCATCTGCATCATTCTGCAAACAGCATGGGACTAGCACCCCAACAGATATAAACAAAGAGCTAGGCTCCCAGATGACAACAATTTCTGTCCCACACCTTAATCCACTGTTACCCTCTATTGCATGGAGAGGGGGGGGAAGTATTTGTATTAAACTTGCAGCAAGAAGGAGCCCACAGTTCAGACCCTCAGGCGAAGGATCAGAGGATACAAATTGTGGATCATCTAGAGTCACGCGATGACGGTGAACAACAAGATGCCGCTTAACACAAACGGACATAATATGGTCTAGAAGAACACGTTACTTACCTTTGGTTAACGCCTTATCTGGAAGAGACTATCTAACTGCAGATTCCTTATCTTAGGATATTCCCCGGGCATTTGACAGGATCCGGAAAATTTCGAGCAGTACTCTTACTCGCCTTTAGGTGGCATTGTTCGGCTTTGCGTTGGCAGCATCGTCCGTGGTAGAAGTGGGACGCAGTGCCTATAAAGGCACCACCCCAGCGTACTGACATCATTTTTTTTGCGATCTTTCCACGCCAGAAAGCGCAGAGCCACGAAGAATACGGATGTGATTTGCTCAGCATTCCATCCATTATCTGTTCTTTTTGCTTTTGTCGCCCTAAGTGGGAAGGGTATGCCCAGAGGTCGGCCCTGTGCTCAGTGTGCCACTGGATTCAAGCTAGCCTGGCTGATGAGGGGGTGATTCCCCAAAACCGGTCCCAGGATGCTTGTTTTGGTCCACGGAGGACCTGGCCTTTCAGTTCGGGCTGGACTGTTCCCATGGAGAGCAGGGGCTAACTGATCTGGCAAGGTCTAAACTGGGGTAGGGTGGTGAGCAAAAAAACAATGGATTAAACCCAGATCTGTGACTGGGGGGTGAATGTTTGATTTGTTCAGCATTCCGTCCATCATCTGTTCTTTTTGCGATGGACTGATGTGCATCACATGTGCTGCAATAGGGTGACCCTAAGCAGAAATCCGTTCACAGAGCGGGGAGGATGGGAGTGTCGGTAAGGAATCTGCAGCTAGATAAGAGTCTCTACCAGATAAGGCATCACCGAAGGAAAGTAGCTTGTTCATCTGATAGAGACTTCTAGCCGCAGATTCCTTACCTTAGAAAAAGATACCCAAGCAATACCTCCCCGAAGGTGGGTCTGCAAACAGATAAGACCAAATAATCCTGCAGGACAGGCAGTAGTGTTTGGTGAAAGTGTGTAAAGACACCCACATTGCTGCCTAAAAGATGTCCAGGACAGGGACTCCGCGAGCTCCGGTGGAATGAGCGCGCAAGCCCTTAGGTGGTTGCTTTTTGGCCAATGTGCAGTAGATTTTTATGCAGAGCACAATCCATCATGAGATGGTCCGTTTCTGCACTGCCTTGCATTTCTTTGCCCAGACATACACAACGAAGCCTTGATCATCCACCCGAAACTCTCTGGTTTGATCAATGTTGAACAACAATGTTCTTTTTGGGTCCAGAAGATGGAGTCTTTCCTCTTCTTTAGAAGGGTGAGGCGGAGCAAAGAAATTAGGCAAGGCGATAATTTGACCTACATGGAGGGTGTCACTACCTTTGGAAGGAAAGACACCTGGGTTTTCAGAAACAGTTTGTGTGGGTAGAATGCTGTGTAGGGAGGGCACACAGAGTGCCTGCAGTTTGCTGACCCTCCAGGCCGCTGCTATGGCCACCAGAAAAAGCTGTTTTGATGGTTAATAATTGAAGTTGGCAATTGTGCAGTGGCTCGAAGGGAGTGCACACGAGGAAGGTTAAGATGAGACTGAGGTGCCCTTGGGGCATGATGAATGGTTATGGGGGAAAACAGATGTTGGAGTCCCTTAAGAAATTGAGTCACAACAGGTGACTTAAACAAAGAAAGTTGGTCCGGCAACTGCAAGAAAGTTGATATGGCTGATAAGTAACCATTAAAAGTGCCCAGAGCAGAGCCCTGCTGGGCCAGAGAAAGAACAAACAGTAAAACATGGGATGAAGGTGCAGAAAGAGGGTCAATGTAATTAGATACACACCCTGTTACGAACTTGTCCCAAAGGCAGGCGTATACTGACTTGGTGACGGGACGCCTGGCTGGCAGAATAACATCATACACTTCTGGAGGAAGGTCGAAGGCTGTCAACTGCTGCAGCTCCTTCTTCATGCATGAAGGCGAATGGTGCGTAGATGCTGCTGCGACAGAAGATCCTCCCGAATGGGCAGCCTGATCTTAGGACTGATGCTCAGGGGTTCAAGATACCAAATTTCCATGCCCAATCTGGAGCCAGAAGAATGACTTGGGCCCGGCTATTCCTAATCTTCTTGAGGACTCTGGGCAGGATTGGTATCAGCGGAAAGGCTTACAGGAGGTCTGAGCTTCACTGGAGACGAAAAACGTCTCCAAGCAAGAGCCACCTTGGGAACTCCAGCGCACAGAACTGCTGAAATTGCATGTTCTCTGCAGTGGCAAATAGATCTAACCAAGGTTCTCCCAAGGTACTCCCCAATCTTGGAAGAGACCTTGCACCACCTCTGGATGCAGACTCGATTCGTGATCCGTTAGGCATCAGTGGCTTAGCTTTTCCGCTCTGGCATTCAGAAAGCCTGCCAGGTGTTGAACCACCAGGTAAATGCACTGAGTTCCAGCCACATCCAAAGTTGCAGGGCCTCTTGACACAGGATCATGAACCCACTCTGCCCTGTTTGCTGCAGTATCACATGGCGGTGGTGTTGTCTGTGAATACCTGAACTAGCCTTCCCTTGACTGAAGGATGAAAGGCTTTTAATGCCAGTTGGATCGCCCGCAGCTCCAGCAGGCTGATCTGGAGCAGGGACTCAACCAGAGACCAGTGCCCTCTGATATCCACCTCTCCCAGATGTCTGCCCCAACCCATGAGTGACGCATCTGTCACTACAGTCAACTCTGAATGGGGAAGTGAGAAGTGTCTGCCTATGACCCAAACGCAGTTTGTCAGCTGCCACTGCAGGTTGTGTGCAGTTCCCTACAAGATCTGGACCGTGTTGGATAGACTTCCCTAATGCTGTGCCCATTGGGACTTCAGGTCCTACTGCAGAGCCCACATATGCCAACAAGCATGTGTTACCAGCAGGATGCAGGAGGCTATGAGGCCTAACAGCCTCAGAGCCAGACTCACCGAAATCCAGGATAGAGGCTGAAACATCAGAATTATAGCATGAAAATCCTGGACTCGCCGTTCAGGATTATAGGAACGAAACTACAATGTGTTTAGAGTAGCTCTGATGAAAGGGAGCATCTGAGAGGAAGTCAGGTGTAAGTTTGGCACGTTTATTGTGAACCCCAGCAAATGCATGAGGTCCACCACAGTCTGGAGGTGGGAGACGACTGCCTAGGGCGAGCCCGCCTTCAAAAGCCAATCGTCGAGCTAGGGCAGGACTGGAACCCTTGACCTCTGCATGAGACCTGCAACCACCGCCATCACCTTGGTGAACACCCGAGGGGCACTGGTATGGCCAAAGGGGAGCAAAGGGAACTGATAATGCTTGTGGCCCAAAATGAACCACAGATAACACCAGTCAGCAGGCTGGACAGTGTGTCAAAATAGACATCCTGCAAGTCCAGCGCTACAATCCAGTCTCCCGGATCGAGGGCAGACAGGACCTGTGACAACATGGACATCTTTAACTTGTCCTTCTTCAGGAAGAATTTAGAAGGCACAGGTCTACAATAGGATGGAGCCCCCGTCCTTTTTGGGCACCAAAAAATGTGGGAACAGCACAACAACCTACTTCTGATGCCGGCACACTCTTGATGGCCCCTTTGGCTAAAAGAGCCGGAAATTCCTGATAGAGCAAGGAGAGATGGTACTCCATCAGCCGATCCTGCGAAGATGGCATGGGTAAGGGTTTTTCCAGAAAGGGGATGGAGTAGCCCGTCTGGACGATTTGTAGGACCCACTTGTCTGATGTTATGGACTGTCAGTGGGGCAGGTGAAGGTGAATCCTGCCCACCACTGGGTGCCCGTGCTGGTATGAGGACAAACTAAAGGGGCTCTGGGGTGACGGCTGCCAGGGAGGCGGTGGATTGGGTCGACTTCTGGCTGGTGGTCTCATGTGGCTAGTGGGAACCGTGTCTGCGGCCAAGAAAAGGCAGGGAAGCCTGCTGCCATTGGTGGCTGGGTGGAAAAGGACGCGATTGGTAGCCCCTACCGTAAACATGGAAAGGGTCGAAAGACAGACTTGGGTTTCTGGTAAACCATGGAGACGCCCAAAGATCTGCCCGCAGCCTGCTGTCTTTAAAGCACTTAGTATTTTTTTTTGCCAAAAAGGCGAGAGCCATCAAAGGGCATGTTCATCAGGAAAGATTGGACATGACCTGAATAGCCAGTGGTTCTCAACCAGGCGTGGTGCCTGAGTGCCACTGACGATCCAATCGCACTGCCCAGTGAGTCAGTCATGTCCAGCCCCCATCTTATGGTGAACTTTGCTGTGTCTCGCCTGTCAGCATAGCTTGGGAGAGTACAGCTTGGACCTCCTCTGAGGCCATGGCAGCACTTGCGCAACCGTATCCCACACTGTGCGGATAATTCAGCCCCAAAGTGCTAGGCTGGCGGGAGAGAACATACTCTTGCCGAACGTGTACAGCCTTTTGGACTCCCTATCTGGTAGAGTGGTAGGGAATGCGTCCAGGTTGATTCAGGAGGTGGAGGCTTGGACCAGCAAGCTCTCCAGGGTGGGGTGCTGGGTGAAGAAACTGGGTTCCAAAGCAGTGGGGCGATGGTGGTGAGCAATTGTCCTGTGCACAGGAGACCCTTTGCAGGGCTTTGACTAGGCCTTGAGTAAGACATCCGTAAAGGCTTCATTGAAAGGGAGTAAGGGTTCGGAGGGTGGAACTCTTGGCTGAAGCATTTCTGTCAAGATGTTCGTCTTGAATGCCACTGAGGGCAACTGCCAGTTTTTCATACCAGTTGTCCTCTGGTTAGTATAGGGGATGATGGAAAGCGTAAGTGTCCTCAGACCCCTCCGAATTGTCTCCCTCTCCAGGCTTATCAAAAGAAAAAGGCACTGGCTCTGACTTGGAGGGCATGGTACTGACCGACATCGGGCAATGTCGACCCAGCTATGTATCGAAGTTGGGAATGACCATGGAGTCAGCGCCGCAGATGGCATAGGCAGTGCGCGACTGACAGCACTGGAGTGGGCTCCGTGGAACGTCGTTGTCTCGCTGGTGGAGTCTCTCCGAATCCAACAATGGACCCATGAGGTCCAACTGTCTGACAAAGTGTTGGTACTATCTGCCGAGAAATGTAAATAGTTTGAGTATTTGAAGACACACCTTCTCAGCCAAGGGTGTGGTTCCAAAGGAGGCCGATATAGGTGGAATCAAAAAAGCCACCACTCCAGACAACAAGGAGAAACTCATGTCATTTAATGGGATGTGAAAATACTATAGTAAGTTTGTAAAAATCTTTGCAACTTTAATGAAGCCACTTAGCAAACTGTTGTGTAAAGATGAAGAGTTTGTGTGGAAACAAGAACAGGATTCTTTTCAGAATGTAAAACAACACACAATTGAGGCCCCTAATCTGCAACATTTCAATATTGAAAAACAGTGCATCCTAACTGTTGATGACCTGCCTATAGTATGGAGGCAGTCCTCTCACAATGGTCAGGCAATAATGAATAGGTGGTGGCAAAAGCATTAAGGACCCTAAGCAAGACTGTGAGGTGTTATGCTGTTATTGAGAGAAAGATTTACTTTGTTCTATTTGGGTCACTAACCATTTCAGGTACTTTATTTGGGGAAGCAAATTAATCATGAAGACAGACCATGAACCTTTAAAGCACAAGTTACTAACTTGTGTAACGATATATCTGTAAGAGACAGTAGTTAGTGACAGATTCCTTACCTTAGAATATCCCCAGGCGTCAGGCTGGATCCGGAAAGTTTTTTGCGTAGCAGTACCCTTGCGCGCCGGTAGGCGGCGTCGTGCGGCTCCGCGTCCGTCGTCGGGCGTCGTGATCGCCGGGATGACGTCGCGGGCAGTACTTAGGCGCCGCCCTGCGCGCTGACGCCAGTTCTGTACACGACTTTCCGCGCCAGGAACGCAGAGCCATGCAAGAAGCTGACATAGGTGTCTGAAAAATACTAGGGCCCTGAAAGGGATGTCCTTAACCCTAGAAATCAGTTCGCAGAACGGGGAGGATGGTGGGCGGTAGAATCTGTCACTAACTACTGTCTCTTACAGATATATCGTTACACAAGTTAGTAACTTGTGCATCTGAAAGAGACACGTTAGTGACAGATTCCTTACCTTAGAATAGATACCCCAGCAATACCAACCCCGGTGGTGGGTCTGCGAACAAAGATCAGACAAGGAAGTCCTGGAGGACAGAACGGCCAAAGAAGCCGTCCCTCCGGACCTGACTGTCAAGGCAGTAATGCTTTGTAAACGTGTGCAGCGAGGCCCACGTAGCTGCCTGACAGATAACCGGCAGCGGAACACCGCGGCCCAAGGCCGTGGTAGCAGCCGCTGCCCTGGTGGAATGGGCACGCAGCCCAACAGGAGGCTCCTTTTAGCCAAAGAATAGCAGGTCTTGATGCACAAGGTAACCCAGCGGGAGATGGTCCTCTTGTGCACCGCCCGACCTTTTTGGCGCCCACGTAGCCAATAAAGAGCTGGTCATCCACCCGGAAGTGTTTTGTGCGGTCAATATAGAAGGAGAGCGCACGTTTTGGGTCCAGACGGTGGAGCCTCTCTTCCTCTCTGGAAGGATGCGGAGGCGGAAAGAAGGTGGGCAAAGTGATGGTCTGCCCAATGTGGAAAGCAGTAACCACCTTTGGCAAGAAGGACGGACGCGTCCGAAGAACAACCTTGTCTGGATGAACAGACAGAAAGGGAGGTTTGCAAGATAGAGCCTGAGCTCACTCACCCGCCGAGCGGAGGTGATGGCCACCAGAAAGGCTGTCTTCAGAGTCAGAAGACGAAGAGGACAGTTATGTAGAGGCTCAAAGGGAGCGCACATTAAAAGGTAA
Source organism: Calotriton arnoldi (assembly GCA_963921515.1). Taxonomy (NCBI): domain Eukaryota; kingdom Metazoa; phylum Chordata; class Amphibia; order Caudata; family Salamandridae; genus Calotriton; species Calotriton arnoldi. The sequence goes on along the minus strand of CAWUFW010013123.1, from coordinate 258,524 downwards.
GAACCAAGTTTAAGTCCCACTGAGGCATCACAAACGGAACAGGAGGGAAGAGGTGAGTAATGCCTTTTAAGAACCTGTTAACAACAGAAGGACCTCAGAAAGAGGGGCAGAAAGGGGATCCACAGCCTTTGCTGTGCACCATGCCACAAATTTGTTCCACCTGCAGGCGTATACCACCTTAGTGGAGGGACGCCTGGCTGCCAGAATCACATCACAAACTTCGGGAGGCAAGTCGAAAGGAATCAACTGCCGCCGCTCAATCTCCACGCAAGCAGGTGTAGACTGGACAGGTTCGGGTGGAGGACCGTCCCCTGCTGCTGCGACAGAAGATCCTCCCGAAGAGGCAGACGGATCGGGGATCTACGCTCATATTGAGTAGCTCGGGATACCAAACTCTTCGAGCCCAGTCCGGAGCCACAAGAATGACTTGGGCCCGGTCGTGCCGAATCTTCTTCAACACTCTGGGTAGAAGTGGTATAGGCGGAAAGGCGTACAATAGACCGCAACTCCACTCGTGACGAAAAGCGTCGCCGAGCGAGTGCCGCCTGGAAATTCCAACGCGCAGAACTGATGACATTGCGCGTTCTCTTCGGTGGCGAATAGATCTAACCAAGGCTCTCCCCACTGTAGAAAGAGTCCTTGCGCCACTTCCGAGTGAAGACGCCATTCGTGATCCATCATGCACCTGCGGCTGAGTTCGTCCGCCCCTGGCGTTCAGGGAACCTGCCAGGTGTTGAACCACCAGGAACATGCCCTGGTGTTCCAGCCATGTCCAGAGGCGCAGAGCCTCCTGACAAAGGGTCCACGACCCCACCCCGCCTTGTTTGTTGCAGTACCACATGGCAGTGGTGTTGTCTGTGAACACCTGCACTACCTTCCCTTTGACAGAGGGAAGGAATGCCTTGAGTGCAAGTCGGATCGCCCGGAGCTCCAGAAGGTTGATATGGAGCCGGGACTCCGCCGGAGACCAGAGGCCTCTGATCTCCGCCTCTCCCATGTGACCGCCCCATCCCAGAAGGGACGCGTCCGTCACAACTGTGTGCTCTGGCTGGGGAAGGGAGAGGGATCTGCCCATGACCCATTGCCGGTTCGAGAGCCACCACTGCAACTGTTTTGCAGTCCCCTCCGAGATCTGGACGTGATCGGACAGGTCGCCCTGGTGCTGCGCCCACTGGAACTTCAGGTCCCACTGCAGAGCCCGCATATGCCATCTGGCATGAGTGACCAGCAGGATGCAGGAGGCCATGAGGCCCAGCAGCCTCAGGGTCATCCGTACCGAAACCCAGGATAAGGGCTGAAAGATCGGAATCATAGCCTGAATATCCCGGACTCGCCGTTCGGGAGGATAGGCCCGAAACTGCGTCGTGTCCAGAACTGCTCCGATGAAAAGGAGCTGTGGAGAAGGAATCAGATGCGACTTTGGCACATTGATGGAGAACCCCAGCGAGTGCAGGAGTTCGGCCGTAGTCTGGAGGTGGGAGACAACTGCCTGGGACGAGCCCGCCTTCAGCAGCCAGTCGTCGAGGTAGGGGAAGACTGAAACCCCTGCCCGGCGCAGATGAGCTGCGACCACCGCCATCACTTTCGTGAACACCCGAGGGGCACTGGTAAGGCCAAAGGGGAGCACGGTGAACTGAAAATGCTCGAGGCCTACCGTGAACCGAAGGTAACGCCGGTGGGCCGGCAGGACGGGGATGTGGAAATAGGCGTCCTGCAAGTCCAACGCTACCAACCAGTCTCCGGGGTCGAGGGCAGTCAAGACCTGAGCTAGGGTGAGCATCTTGAACTTCTCCTTCCGGAGGAAGCGATTGACGTTCCGGAGGTCCAAGATAGGACGCATGTCCTCCTTGTCCTTTTGGGCACCAGAAAGTAGTGGGAGTAGCAACCACGCCCTACTTCTGGGGTCGGAACATGCTCGATGGCCCTCTTGGCCAAGAGGGCCGTGACTTCCTTCTGTAGAAGCACCAAGTGATCCCCTGACATGCGGTGGAATTGAGGTGGCATGGCTGGGGGTGGTCTCGAAGGGGAGGGAGTAGCCCCTTCGGACAATGTCCAAGACCCACTTGTCCGAGGTGATGGGACGCCAGTGGTGAAGGTGATGGCGGACCCTGCCCTCGACTGGCGTGCTGTGCACCTGAAAGGAGGGACTAGGAGGGCTTGGAGGCCGCGGACGGGTTGGAGGTGGTGGCCTGACCCGCACGCTGGTTGCCCGAACCGCCACGGCGGTATCCACGTCCTCGGCCACGCGAGGCGCTTGCTGCGCGGGCCGTTGGCCGGGCTGTGGACGTGACTGGGCGCCCTTCCGTGGCCACGAAAGGGGCGAAAAGCAGACGTTTGCGGAGGGCGCACAACAGCAAGGCCCAGGGACTTAGCAGTAGCCCGTGAATCCTTGAAACGCTCCAGCGCATGGTCCGCCTTTGAACCAAAGAGACCGACTCCATCAAAGGGCATGTCCATGAGAGTATTCTGGACATCCCCTGAAAAACCAGTGGTTCTCAGCCAGGCGTGGCGACGCAGCGCCACCGTCGTTGCAAGCGATCTGCCCAGCGAGTCGGCGGTATCAAGGCCACAGCGGATGGTATACTTAGCCGCATCACGCCCTTCCGCAATAGCGCGGGTAAGCAGTGTCTGGACCTCCTCAGAACACTGCGGCAAAACATCAGCCACCGAATCCCACAGGGAGTGGGTGTATCGCCCAAGAGGCAAGCGGTATTAACAGACCGCAAGCCAGCACTGGAGGAAGAGAAAGCCTTCTTCCCAAAGTGATCCAGGCGCTTGGATTCCCTATCCGGAGGGGCGGTAGGGAAGGCTGTTTGGGAGGCAGAGGCTTGGACAACCAAGCTCTCAGGGGTGGGGTGTTGGGAGAGAAACAGGGGGTCGCCCGGAGCCGGGCGATGGCGTCGGGCCACGTTCCTATCCACAGGAGCCCCTGTGGTGGGTTTGGACCAGGCACCCAAAAGAACGTCAGTGAGTGCATCGTTGAACGGCAGCACAGGCTCCGAAGAGGAGGCCGCCGGCTGAAGCACTTCAGTCAGGAGGTTAGTCCTGACGGCCACTGTAGGCAACTGGAGATTTAAGGCTCCAGCAGCTCTACGCAACACCGTTGCAAAATTAGCCCCCTCCTCCGTTGCCACGGGAGGAGACAGCATGCCAGAGTCGGGGAGGTATCCAGCCCACTGGCATCCCCAAGTTCCTCAACCCAGTCCGGGTCAAACTCGCACTGTTGTGTGAGAGGGTCATCAGACCCCTCCCAGCTCTCCTGGTCCTCCTCAGGTTGAAAAGATGGAGGAGGAGGGACATAAGGGACCCAAGGCCTCATCGGCGCCGGAACCGGCGTCGGGCGACGCCGGTCCGGCTCCATGTCCGGACCCGGGAGAACCGGGAACGACGCCGCCCGGAGCCCCGGACGGCGCCGGAAACGGCACCGGGGACATCGGCGTCGGCGGAGGCGTGGTTAGGTCAACCGGCGCCGATGGAGGTTGCGGCACCACCGGAACCGGGGTCGAGGCCGGGCCGGAGCCGAGGCCGGGACGAAGGCTGGTGGGACAGGCGACGCCGGGACCGGAGTCGACGGCGACGCCGGAGCAACCCCATCTGGACCCGCGGGCCCGAAGGCGCACCGGAGGGACCTTGAGGCCCGAAGAGGCGGGCCATGGCCGACAGGAATTTCTGTACTTCGGCCGGAGTCGCCCCGAACCCGGGAAGGACGGGTAATGCGGGGGCAACTCGACAGGCACGTCCGGGGCCGCGGGGCGGGACGGTGCCGACAGGGACCTCAGCCGAGTCGCGCGACCGGCGAGGCGAAGTCTTAGAGCGATGACGCCGCTTAGACTTCTTGTGCTTCGACTTACCGGAGGAGCGCGAAGACTTGGATTCCGACGAACGGCGGGGACTCCGCGTCCGGCCCCTCGACCTCTCCCGGGACCGGGGCTTGCTGCGGCGCGGAGCCGACTGCCGGACTTCAAGGAGCTTCGAGACCGCTCTCGCAAAGCCTTCGGATGAAGTTTCCGGCAGTCAGGCACGACTTCGTGTCGTGGCCTCGGCCGAGGCAGAAGAGACACTCGAGGTGGGGGTCCGTGATGGACATCATACGACCACATACCTCGCAGGGCTTAAAGCCGGGCATCCCTACGACACCTTAGGAGTCGTGAAGACTCGTTGAAGAGAACAGTGAAAAATTTCACAAAAGATAGTCAAAAAGTGACTAGGGCACTGCTCTTCCCGGATCTGCGCTTACTGGCGCGGAAAAGAAGAACTGACGTCAGCGCGCAGGGGCGGCGCCTAAGTACTGCCCGCGACGTCATCCCGGCGATCACGACGCCGACGACGGACGCGGAGCCGCACGACGCCGCCTACCGACGCGCAAGGGTACTGCTACGCAAAAAACTTTCCGGATCCAGCCTGACGCCTGGGGATATTCTAAGGTAAGGAATCTGTCACTAACGTGTCTCTTTCAGATACATATTTTCCTCTTGGGGGTGGCTTAACTTCAACTGCACATCTACACTAGACTACATCCTATGTTACCATTGTGACTCTTACAAAGTTTTGCTAGTACCAGGGAACAAAAACCAAACCAGCTGACTATTTATCACATTTACACTGTCCAAAGTAGATTTGTCCGACCATGAAAAAGGGAAATTGGATGTGGTTGTGTGTGCTGAACACATGCATGCTATGCAAGAGAAAGGGGTTAATAAGGAGATGTGGGAGACTGAGAATGCAAAAATGCTGTTCTGACTCTAGTAAAAAATATATACTAATCAGGGTTGGACACACAGTAAGGGTTCAACTGGTCCATTACTTTCATTTTTCCCCAAGGTGCCTCTGAGTTAAGTGTGGTGGGAGACTATGTTTTCCATAATGGAAAAATGTATCCCACCCAAAGGGATGCATAAGTACTCCTTAATGAACAAGTTACTAACTTGTGTAACGATATATCTGTAAGAGACAGTAGTTAGTGACAGATTCCTTACCTTAGAATATCCCCAGGCGTCAGGCTGGATCCGGAAAGTTTTTGCGTAGCAGTACCCTTGCGCGTCTGTAGGTGGCGTCGTGCGGCTCCGCGTCCGTCGTCGGCATCGCCGGGATGACGTCGCGGGCAGTACTTAGACGCCGCCCCTGCGCGCTGACGTCAGTTCTGTACACGACTTTCCGCGCCAGGAACGCAGAGCCATGCAAGAAGCTGACATAGGTGTCTGAAAAATACTAGGGCCCTGAAAGGGATGTCCTTAACCCTAGAAATCAGTTCGCAGAACGGGAGGATGGGTGGGCGGTAGGAATCTGTCACTAACTACTGTCTCTTACAGATATATCGTTACACAAGTTAGTAACTTGTGCATCTGAAAGAGACACGTTAGTGACAGATTCCTTACCTTAGAATAGATACCCCAGCAATACCAACCCGGTGGTGGGTCTGCGAACAAAGATCAGACAAGGAAGTCCCGGAGGACAGAACGGCCAAAGAAGCCGTCCCTCCGGACCTGACTGTCAAGGCAGTAATGCGTTGTAAATGTGTGCAGCGAGGCCCACGTAGCTGCCTGACAGATATCCTGCAGCGGAACACCGCGGCCTAAAGCCGTGGTAGCAGCCGTTGCCCTGGTGGAATGGGCACGCAGCCCAACAGGAGGCTCCTTCTTAGCCAAAGAATAGCAGGCTTTGATACACAAGGTTACCCAGCGGGAGATGGTTCTCTTGTGCACCGCCCCGACCTTTTTGGCGCCCACGTAGACAACAAAGAGCTGGTCATCCACCCGGAAGTGTTGTGTGCGGTTGAGGTAAAAGGAAAGCGCACGTTTTGGGTCCAGACGGTGGAGCCTCTCTTCCTCTCTGAAAGGATGCGGAGGCGGAAAGAAGGTGGGCAAAGTGATGGTCTGCCCAATGTGGAAGGCAGTAACCACCTTTGGCAAGAAGGACGGACGCGTCCGAAGAACAACCTTGTCTGGATGAATAGACAGAAAGGGAGGTTTGCATGAAAGAGCCTGGAGCTCACTCACCCGCCGAGCGGAGGTGATGGCCACCAGAAAGGCTGTCTTCAGAGTCAGAAGAGGACAGTTGTGCAGGGGCTCAAAGGGAGCGCACATAAGAAAGGTAAGAACCAAGTTCAAGTACCACTGAGGCATCACAAACGGAACAGGAGGGAAGAGGTGTGTAATGCCTTTTAGAAACCTGTTAACAACAGGGGACTTGAAAAGGGAAGGCTGATCTGGAAGCTGAAGGAAGGCAGAGATGGCTGAAAGATAGCCCTTGATAGTGCCGAGAGCAGAGCCCTGCTGGGCTAGAGAAAGAAGAAACAAGAGAACCTCAGAAAGAGGGGCAGAAAGGGGATCCACAGCCTTTGCTGTGCACCATGCCACAAACTTGTTCCACCGGCAGGCGTATACCGTCTTAGTGGAGGGACGCCTGGCTGCCAAGATAACATCACAGACTTCAGGAGGCAGGTCGAAAGACGTCAACTGCTGCCGCTCAATCTCCACGCAAGGAGGTGGAGGCTGGACAGGTTCGGGTGGAGGACCGTCCCCTGCTGCTGCGACAGAAGGTCCTCCCGAAGAGGCAGTCTGATCGAAGGATCGATGGCCATGTTGAGCAGCTCGGGATACCAGACTCTTCGTTCCCAATCCGGAGCCACAAGAATGACTTGGGCCTGGTCGCGCCTGATCTTCTTCAGCACTCTGGGCAGAACTGGTATAGGCGGAAAGGCGTACAACAGACCACAACTCCACTCGCAATGAAAAGCGCCGCCTAGCGAGTGCCGCCTTGGAAATTCCAACGCGCAGAATTGCTGACATTGCGCGTTCTCTTCGGTGGCGAATAGATCTAACCAAGGCTCTCCCCACTGTAGAAAGAGACCTTGCACCACCTCCGAGTGAAGACGCCATTCGTGATCCATCATGCACCTGTGGCTGAGTTCGTCCGCCCTGGTGTTCAGAGAACCTGCCAGGTGTTGAACCACCAGGGATATGCCCTGATGTTCCAGCCATGTCCATAGGTGGAGGGCCTCTTGACATAGGGTCCACGACCCCACCTCACCCTGTTTGTTGCAGTACCACATGGCGGTGGTGTTGTCCGTGAACACCTGCACTACTCTTCCCCAGACAGAGGGAAGGAATGCTTTCAGTGCAAGATGAATCGCCCGGAGCTCCAGAAGGTTGATGTGGAGCCCGGACTCCGCCGGAGACCAGAGGCCTCTGATCTCTGCCTTTCCCATGTGTCGCCCCATCCCAGAAGGGATGCGTCCGACACCACAGTGTGGTCTGGTTGGGGGAAGGGAGAGGGATCTGCCATCGACCCAATCCTGGTTCGTGAGCCACCACTGCAGTTGTCATGCAGTGCCCTCCGAGATCTGGATGCAATCAGACAGATTCCCCTGATGCTGCGCCCACTAGAACTTCAGGTCCCACTGCAGAGCCCGCATATGCCACCTGGCATGATCGACCAGCAGGATGCAGGAGGCCATGAGGCCCAGCAGTCTAAGAGTCATTCTGACCGAAACCTGGGATAGAGGCTGAAAGATCGGAATCATAGCCTGAATATCCCGGACTCGCTGTTCGGGAGGATAGACCCGAAACCGCGTCGTGTCCAGAACCGCCCCAATGAAGAGGAGCTTCTGAGAGGGAATCAGGTGTGACGTCGGCACATTGATTGAGAACCCCAGCGAATGCAGGAGGTCGTCCGTAGTCTGGAGTGGGAGATGATGCCTGGGGCGAGCCCGCCTTCAACAGCCAGTTGTCGAGATAGGGGAAGACTGAAACCCCTGATCTGCGCAGATCAGCTGCGACCACCGCCATCACTTTCGTGAACACCCGAGGGGTGCTGGTAAGGCCAAAGGAGAGCACGGTACATTGAAAATGCTCGTGGCCTACCGTGAACCGTAGGTAACGCCGGTGGGCCGGCAGGACGGGGATGTGAAAATAAGCGTCCTGCAAGTCCAACGCTACCATCCAGTCTTTCAGGTCGAGGGCAGACAAGACCTGAGCAAGCGTCAACATCTTGAACTTCTCCTTCCGGAGGAAGCGGTTGACGTCCCTGAGATCCAAGATAGGACGCAGGCCCTTGTCCTTCTTGGGGACCAGAAAGTAGTGGGAGTAACAACCACGACCTACTTCTGGGACAGGAACACGCTTGATGGCTCCCTTGGCCAAGAGAGCCGTAACTTCCTGCTGGAGAAGGGCCAGATGATCCTCCGACATGTGGTGGTATCTCGGTGGCATGGCTGGAGGGGTAGTCTCGAAGGGGAGGGAGAAGCCCCTTCGGACTATTTGCAAAACCCACCTGTCCGACGTGATGGTGCGCCAGTGGGGGAAATGATGGCAAATCCTGCCACCCACTGGCTTTTGATGGGCCTGAAACGTCGGACTGGGAGGGTTTGGAGGTTGCTGCAGAGGGGGGGTTGGTGGACTGGCCCACCCGCTGGCCCACAGAACCAAACGGTTGTTCCCAGGTCCCCGGCCGCGCGAAGGTTGGGTAACGTGCTGCGGCCTGTGGCTCTGAGCAGGACGTAGCGGGGCACCCCTTCAATACCCACGAAAGGGGCGAAAAGCAGACTGCGCAGGGTGGGTGGAGAGGCCCAAGGACTTGGCCGTAGCCCGTGAGTCCTTGAAACGCTCTAGAGCGTTGTCTGCTTTGTCGCCAAAAAGGCGACGGCCATCAAAGGGCATGTCCATCAGGGTGTTCTGGACATCCCCTGAAAAGCCAGTCGACCTCATCCAGGCGTAGCGACGAATCGCTAGACGTTGAAATGGTCCTGCCCAGAGAGTCGGCGGTGTCCAGCCCACAACGTATCGTAAACTTTGCTGCATCCCTCCGGCGGCAACAGCCTGGGAGAGCACTGCCCGGGCCTCCTCCGGACACTGAGGCAGCACCTGTGCCACCGTATCCCACACCGAGTGGGAATAACGGCCCAAGAGACATGCAGTGTTTACGGACCGCAGTCCTAAGCTGGCGGAAGAGAAAATCTTCTTTCCAAGATGGTCCAGCTTCTTGGATTCCCTTTCTGGTGGAGCGGTAGGGAATGTGCTCTTGGAAGTGGAGGCTTTGACTACCAAGCACTCCGGGGTGGGGTGTTGGGAGAGGAAAGAGCCGGGCGGTGGCGTCGGGCAATCATCCTGTCCACGGGAGCCCCCATGTTGGGCCTGGACCACGTGCCCAAAAGGACGTCGGTGAGGGCCTCATTAAACGATAGCAAGGGCTCCGAAGAGCTCGCAGCCGGTTGAAGCACCTCCGTCAGGAGGTTAGTCCTGACCGCCACCGTAGGAAGCTCGAGGTTGAGAGCCTCGGCCGCCCTACGCAACACCACTGCGTACGACGCTCCCTCCTCCGTATCCACGGTAGGAGGAGACAACATGCCAAGGTCAGGGGAGGTGTCCAAACCACTGGCATTCTCCAGTCCTGTTCACTGTCCAACTGGTCAGTCAGAGGGTCACCTGACCCCTCCCATTCCTTCTCCTCATCCTCTGGGTGGCACTCAGGTTGAAAAGGAACCCCAGGAGTGAACAGGGGCACAAAACCCCTCTCGGCGCTGGATCCGGCGTCGAACGACGACGGTCCGGCTCCGTGTCCATGTCGGGATGGAGGCCGGGGTCGATGCTGGCCGTGGGCCGACCGGCGTCGAACGCGGTAGTGGTGCCATCGGAAGCAGCGCCACTGGAGGAGTAACGAAGTCAACCGGCGCCGATCCGGATCCAGACCTGGATCCAAGGGGGGCCTGCGGCGCCGGGGCCGGAGCCGCCGGCAGAGAAGGCCTAGGCCCCCCAACCGAGTCCGCGGCGCCTGAAGGCGCGCAGGCGGGGTCGGTCCGCCCAAAGATGGCATGCATCGCCTCGTAGAACTTACGAAGCTGGGCGGGAGTCGCTCCGGGACCCGGAAAGGGAGGGAAACGCGGAGTCGACTCTTCGGGCTCCGCGCGCGGAGCCGTGGGAGGGGCACCACCCGCGTTCCTCGTCGGATCGGCCGACGAGGAGAAGTCGAAGAGCGACGATGCTTCTTCGACTTCTTCTTATGCTTCGACTTACCCGACCCCGAGTGCGAAGACTTCGCAGACTTGGACGAATGGTGGTGGCTCCGCGACCGGTCCTTCACCTCCCTCGCGACCAGGACCTGGAACGGCATGAAGTAGACTGCCGGTGCTCAAGCAGCTTTCGGGACCGCTCCCCGCAAAGCCTTCTGCGCCATCGACCGGCAGTCGGAGGACGACTTGGGGTCCTGGTCGCGCTCCAGGCAAAAGAGACACATGCGGTGTGGATCCGTCACCGACATCATCCTATGACAGGAACCGCAGGCCTTGAAAACGGGCATCCCTCGTGCACCGTCGGAGTCGAAGACTGGAAAAAAGAAGTCGACAAAAGTCAAGAAAAAGTCAGTCAAAAAATGACTGGAGGTACCGCTCTTCCCGGATCTGCGCTGGCTAGCGCGGAAAAAGAAAGAACTGACTTCAGCGCGCGAGGGCGGCATCTAAGTAGCTACCGCAACGTCATTCCAGCGACCACGACGCCAACGACGGACGCGGAGCCGACCGACGCCACCTTCCGACGCGCAGAGGTACTGCTGACGAAAAAACTTTCCGGATCCAGTATGACGCCTGGGGGTAATTCTAAGGTAAGGAATCTATAACTAACGTGTTTCTTTCAGATGAAAATGTGTCACAGCAGATGACTTAACAGTGATGCTGACCTGGCAACCACAAGAAAACCAATATTGCCAAAAGATAACCTTTAACGGTGACCAAGTCAGGACCTTGCCGGGTCAAAGACAGCACAAACAATAACACCTCCAACAAGGGGGCCGAAAGTGGGTCAATGTGATGGGAAGAGCACCAAGCCACAAATTTGTCCCAACAGCAGGAGTGTACAGTCTTTATTGAGGGATGCCTGGCTGCCAAAATGACATCACATATCTCGGGAGAAAGATCAAAGACATTCAACTATTGTCGCTCAAGCTCCATGAATGAAGGGTGAGTGTGCATAGGTTCCGGTGCAGGACCCTGCCCTGCTGCTGCGACAAACGGTCCTCCTAAAGAGGACAGATGCTCATGCTCAGGAGTTCGGGATGCCTAACTCTCCTTGCCCAGTTCGGAGCCACTAAGATGACTTAGGGCTGGTCAGACCCAATCTTCCTAAGAACTTGGGGCAAGAGAGGTATAGGCAGAAAGGCATACAGGAGCCCCAAGTTCCAGTTGAAGCAGTGTGAACTGCTTTGGAAACTCCAACAAGCAGAACTGCTGACATTGCGCGTTCTCCACCGTTGTGACCAGATCGAGCCAAGGTTCTCCCCATTCTCAGAAGAGACCTTGCGCCACCTCTGAATGCAGTGCTGTTTGCGATCCACAAGGCATGGGCACCCGAGTTTGTCTGCCCTGGCATTCAGAGATCCCACCAGGTGCTGCACGACCAGGAAGATGTCCTGTTGGTCCAGCCAGGTCCAGAAGTGCAGAGCCTCCTGGCACAGGGTCACCGAGCCTACACAGGCCTGTTTGTTGCACTACCACATGGCGGTGGTGTTGTCTGTGAACACTTGAACCAACCCTCCGTTGATGGATGGGAGAAAGGGTTTCAATGCCAAGCGAACTGCCCTCAGAACCAGGAGATTGATGTGGAGCTTGGACTCCATCGGAGACCAGAGTCCTCTGATCTCCACCTCTGCCAGATGCATCGGTCACCACTGAACGTTCCAGGTGGGGAAGGGAGAGGGGTCTGCCGCTAGTCGAATCACGGTTTGTCAGACATCAGCATCATAAACATTATTGGATTTTACAATAAAATCATACAAGTACATACAAACCATCACAATAAAAACACAAATACAGTTGCAAAAGAAATTTCACAGACTGACAACGCCTCTAGGAGTATCCCCTAACGTACTGCTTTATAAACCTCTAAGAGAAACATAGATACATTGTAACAAATTGACTGTGAAGTTAACAGTTGTAAGAACAAAGAGGCTGGCCTATCCTGATCAAAATCATGAGTTAAAAAAAGGGGTTTTAAAAATGTATGACGAAGCTGTGCAAACATGGGGCATATAGTCACAATGCACAAAGTATCACATTTAAAAAAAGAATTACAGGAGCATGATGGAGGATCAGTAAACTTGTACCATGTTCCCTCTGGGTACAGCAGCTGATGGAACAGATCCAACCTAAAGAAAGTTAAAAGACGACGCTGATGAATAGGCATGTCATAAAGCAAGTAGGGCTCTTTCCCTGAAACCATCTTGACCATGATAAATTTACGAAATGGTAGTTTGGCCAAGGATAAAGCTTCTCTATCAGCTGCTATTCTATCACTAAAAGACTCCTTTAACCAGGTCACATCTTGTTCGGTGATATTTTGTGGATTAGAAAATAATTCAGGTCTAACTAACTTTGTAAAAAAAATTCTGATAAAGGCCAGCCAGGGTATATTGCGTACTTTATGCAAGTTCATGCAATCAAGTATGATTAATTTATTCAGACTTAAAACATCTTTTAACCAGACATTACACCAGAGCAAAAGGGGATCCAACCGTATATAATCTGTAATATAACTAAAACCAAGTTCTTCATGTAAGATTTCTGTGGGGATATATTGCCCCAGACCCAGGAGCCCTCTGAGATATTTGTATCCCAAGGGAATCTATGTGTGCATAGACCCATATTTCACTGTCAAAGGTGGAAATTGGTATACATTTGGCTTTGTATACATCCAACATGATTTTCAGAGGTTTATGACCCAGGCAGGAAGAAAATGTATTAACCCCAGCACACGCTCTCATAACAGAACCCATGTTCTTTTTAATTAATGGTTGCAACCCGCCCTGTTTGTTGCAATACCACAAGGCAGTGGTGCTGTCTGTGAACACCTGAACCAACCTTCCTTTGATGGATGGTAGGAAGGGTTTCAATGCCAAGCGAACCGCACTCAGAAGCAGAAGATTGATGTAGAGCTGGGACTCCACAGGAGACTAGAGTCCTGTGATCTCCACCTCTGCCAGATGCATTGGTCACCACTTACAGTTCCACGTGGGGAAGGGATAGGGGACTGCCGCTGGTCGAATTGTGGTTCGTCAGTCACTACTGCAGATATTTTGCAGTTTCCTATGAAAACTGACCAGGTTGGAGAGATTCCCCTGATGCTGCGCCCATTGGGACTTCAGATCTCACTGCAGAGTCCGCATGTGCCATCGGGCATGCTTCATCAGCAAGATGCAGGAGGCGATCAGACCCACCAGCCTCAGAAGCAGTTTCAACAAGAGTCAGGACAGTGGTTGAAACATAGGGATCATAGCGCAACTGTCCTGGACTCTTCGCTCTGCACGCTAGGCACAGAACTCCACCATGTCCAGAATAGCTCATAAGAAAGGTAGAGTATGAGAAGGAGTCAGGTGTGACTTCTGTATGTTGATAGTGAACCCCCAGCGAATGCAGGAAGTTTGCCATAGTCTGGTGGTGATGACTGCCTGGAGTGAGCCCGTCTTCAGCAGCCAATCATCGAGGTAGGGGAAGACTGGAACTCCTGAGCCCAGAAGGTGTGCTACAACCGCCATCACTTTCATGAACACACGGGGGCACTGTTGAGGACGAAGGGAAGCACAGCAAACTGGAAATGTTCGTGTCCTACTGCCACCTGTGAGCTTGCAGGACAGAGATGTGAAGCACAAGTTACTAACTTGTGTAACGATATATCTGTAAGAGACAGTAGTTAGTGACAGATTCCTTACCTTAGAATATCCCCAGGCGTCAGGCTGGATCCGGAAAGTTTTTTGCGTAGCAGTACCCTTGCGCGTCGGTAGGCGGCGTCGTGCGGCTCCGCGTCCGTTGTCGGCGTCGTGGTCGCCGGGATGACGTCGCGGGCAGTACTTAGACGCCGCCCCTGCACGCTGACGTCAGTTCTGTACACGACTTTCCGCGCCAGGAACGCAGAGCCATGCAAGAAGCTGACATAGGTGTCTGAAAAATACTAGGGCCCTGAAAGGGATGTCCTTAACCCTAGAAATCAGTTCGCAGAACGGGGAGGATGGGTGGGCGGTAGGAATCTGTCACTAACTACTGTCTCTTACAGATATATCGTTACACAAGTTAGTAACTTGTGCATCTGAAAGAGACACGTTAGTGACAGATTCCTTACCTTAGAATAGATACCCCAGCAATACCAACCCCGGTGGTGGGTCTGCGAACAAAGATCAGACAAGGAAGTCCCGGAGGACAGAACGGCCAAAGAAGCCGTCCCTCCGGACCTGACTGTCAAGGCAGTAATGCTTTGTAAACATGTGCAGCGAGGCCCACGTAGCTGCCTGACAGATATCCAGCAGCGGAACACCCCGGCCCAAAGCCGTGGTAGCAGCCGTTGCCCTGGAGAAATGGGCACGCAGCCCAACAGGAGGCTCCTTCTTAGCCAAAGAATAGCAGGCTTTGATACACAAGGTTACCCAGCGGGAGATGGTTCTCTTGTGCACCGCCCAACCTTTTTTGGCGCCCACGTAGCCAACAAAGAGCTGGTCATCCACCCGGAAATGGCGTGTGCGGTCGATGTAAAAGGAAAGCGCTCGTTTTGGGTCCAGACGGTGGAGCCTCTCTTCCTCTATGGAAGGATACGGAGGCGGAAAGAAGGTGGGCAAAGTGATGGTCTGCCCAATGTGGAAGGCAGTAACCACCTATGGCAAGAAGGACGGACGCGTCCTAAGAACAACCTTGTCTGGATGGACAGACAGAAAGGGAGGTTTACATGATAGAGCCTGGAGCTCACTCACCCGCCGAGCGGAGGTGATGGCCACCAGAAAGGCAGTCTTCAGAGTCAGAAGACGAAGAGGACAGTTATGTAGAGGCTCAAAGGGAGCGCACATAAGAAAGGTAAGAACCAAGTTCAAGTCCCACTGAGGCATCACAAACGGAACAGGAGGGAAGAGGTGTGTAATGCCTTTTAGAAACCTGTTAACAACAGGGGACTTGAAAAGGGAGGGCTGATCAGGAAGCCTGAGGAAGGCCGAGAGGGCACAAAGATAGCCCTTGATGGTACCCAGGGCAGAACCCTGTTGGGCCAGGGAAAGAAGGAACAGGAGAACCTCAGAGAGAGGGGCAGAAAGGGGATTCACAGCCTTTGCTGTGCACCATGCCACAAACTTGTTCCACCTGCAGGCGTATACCACCTTAGTGGAGGAACGCCTGGCTGCCAGAATCACATCACAAACTTCGGGAGGCAAGTCGAAAGGAATCAACTGCCGCCGCTCAATCTCCACGCAAGCAGGTGGAGGCTGGACAGGTTCGGGTGGAGGACCGTCCCCTGCTGCTGCGACAGAAGATCCTCCCGAAGAGGCAGACGGATCGGGGGATCTACGCTCATACTGAGTAGCTCGGGATACCAAACTCTTCGAGCCCAGTCCGGAGCCACAAGAATGACTTGGGCCCGGTCGTGCCGAATCTTCTTCAACACTCTGGGTAGAAGTGGTATAGGCGGAAAGGCGTACAACAGACCGCAACTCCACTCACGACGAAAAGCGTCGCCGAGCGAGTGCCGCCTTGGAAATTCCAACGCGCAGAACTGATGACATTGCGCGTTCTCTTCGGTGGCGAATAGATCTAACCAAGGCTCTCCCCACTGTAGAAAGAGTCCTTGCGCCACTTCCGAGTGAAGACGCCATTCGTGATACATCATGCACCTGCGGCTGAGTTCGTCCGCCCTGGCGTTCAGGGAACCTGCCAGGTGTTGAACCATCAGGAACATGCCCTGATGTTCCAGCCATGTCCAGAGGCGCAGAGCCTCCTGACAAAGGGTCCACGACCCCACCCCGCCTTGTTTGTTGCAATACCACATGGCGGTGGTGTTGTCTGTGAACACCTGCACTACCTTCCCTTTGACAGAGGGAAGGAATGCCTTGAGTGCAAGTCGGATCGCCCGGA
The DNA here is from genome assembly GCA_963921515.1 of Calotriton arnoldi. NCBI lineage: Eukaryota > Metazoa > Chordata > Amphibia > Caudata > Salamandridae > Calotriton > Calotriton arnoldi. Next base: position 242,656 of record CAWUFW010013123.1, on the reverse strand, counting down.
GCTCCAGAAGGTTGATATGGAGCCGGGACTCCGCCGGAGACCAGAGGCCTCTGATCTCCGCCTCTCCCATGTGACCGCCCCATCCCAGAAGGGACGCGTCCGTCACAACTGTGTGCTCTGGCTGGGGAAGGGAGAGGGATCCGCCCATGACCCATTGCCGGTTCGAGAGCCACCACTGCAACTGTAGTGCAGTCCCCTCCGAGATCTGGACGTGATCGGACAGGTTACCCTGGTGCTGCGCCCACTGGAACTTCAGGTCCCACTGCAGAGCCCGCATATGCCATCTGGCATGATTGACCAGCAGGATGCAGGAGGCCTTGAGGCCCAGCAGCCTCAGGGTCATCCGTACCGAAACCCAGGATAAAGGCTGAAAGATCGGAATCATAGCCCGAATATCCCGGACTCGCCGTTCGGGAGGATAGGCCCGAAACTGCGTCGTGTCCAGAACTGCTCCGATGAAAAGGAGCTGTGGAGAAGGAATCAGATGCGACTTCGGCACATTGATGGAGAACCCCAGCGAGTGCAGGAGTTCGGCCGTAGTCTGGAGGTGGGAGACGACTGCCTGGGACGAGCCCGCCTTCAGCAACCAGTCGTCGAGGTAGGGGAAGACTGGAACCCCTGCCCGGCGCAGATGAGCTGCGACCACCACCATCACTTTCGTGAACACCCGAGGGGCACTTGTAAGGCCAAAGGGGAGCACGGTGAACTGAAAATGCTCGAGGCCTACCGTGAACCGCAGGTAACGCCGGTGGGCCGGCAGGACGGGGATGTGAAAATAAGCGTCCTGCAAGTCCAACGCTACCAACCAGTCTCCAGGGTTGAGGGCAGTCAAGACCTGAGCTAGGGTGAGCATCTTGAACTTCTCCTTCCGGAGGAAGCGATTGACGTTCCGGAGGTCCAAGATAGGACGCATGTCCTCCTTGTCCTTTTGGGCACCAGGAAGTAGTGGGAGTAGCAACCACGCCCTACTTCTGGGGTCGGAACATGCTCGATGGCCCTCTTGGCCAAGAGGGCCGTGACTTCCTTCTGCAGAAGTACCAGGTGATCCCCTGACATGCGGTGGAATTGAGGTGGCATGGCTGGGGGTGGTCTCGAAGGGGAGGGAGTAGCCCCTTCAGACAATGTCCAAGACCCACTTGTCCGAGGTGATGGGACGCCAGTGGTGAAGGTGATGGCGGACCCTGCCCCCTACTGGCGTGCTGTGCACCTGAAAGGAGGGACTAGGAGGGCTTGGAGGCCGCGGACGGGTTGGAGGTGGTGGCCTGACCCGCACGCTGGTTGCCCGAACCGCCACGGCGGTATCCACGCCCTCGGCCACGCGTAGACGCTTGCTGCGCGGGCCGGTGGCTGGGCAGCTGACGTGACTGGGCGCCCCTTCCGTGGCCACGAAAGGGGTGAAAAGCAGAGGTGAGCGGAGGGCGTACAACAGAAAGGCCCAGGGACTTGGCCGTAGCCCGTGAGTCCTTAAACCGCTCCAGCGCATGGTCTGCCTTTGAACCAAAAAGACCGACTCCATCAAAGGGCATGTCCATGAGTGTATTCTGGACATCACCCGAGAAACCAGTTGTTCTCAGCCAGGCGTGGCGACGTAGCGCCACCGTCGGCGCAAGCGATCTGCCCAGCGAGTCGGCGGTATCAAGGCCACAACGGATGGTGTATTTAGCCGCATCTCGCCCTTCCGCAATGGCGCGGGTAAGCAGTGTCTGGACCTCCTCAGAACACTGCGGCAAAACAGCCGCCACCGAATCCCACAGGGAGTGGGTATATCGGCCCAAAAGGCAAGCGGTGTTGACGGACCGCAAGCCAGCACTGGAGGAAGAAAAGGCCTTCTTCCCAAATTGGTCCAGGCGTTTGGATTCCCTATCCGGAGGGGCGGTAGGGAAGGCGGTTTGGGAGGCAGAGGCTTGGACAACCAAGCTCTCAGGGGTGGGATGTTGGGAGAGAAACAAGGGGTCGCCCGGAGCAGGGCGATGGCGTCGGGCCACGTTCCTATCCACAGGAGCCCCTGTGGTGGGTTTGGACCAGGCACCCAAAAGAACGTCAGTGAGTGCATCATTAAACGGCAGCACAGTCTCCGAAGAGGAAGCCGCCGGCTGAAGCACTTCTGTCAGGAGGTTAGTCCTGACGGCCACAGTAGGCAACTGGAGATGTAAGGCTCCAGCTGCTCTACGCAACACCGTTGCAAAATTAGCCCCTCCTCCGTAGCCACGGGAGGAGACAGCATGCCAGTGTCAGGGGAGGTGTCTAGACCACTGGCATCCCCAAGTTCCTCAGCCCAGTCCGGGTCAAACTCACACTGTTGTGTGAGAGGGTCCTCAGACCACTCCCAGCTCTCCTGGTCCTCCTCTTGTTCAAAATATGGAGGAGGAGGGACATTTGGGATCCAAGGTCTCATCGGCGCCGGAGCCGGCGTCGAGCGACGTCGGTCCGGCTCCATGTCCGGAGCCGGAGAGAGCCGGGGACCGACGCCGTCCGGAGCCCCGGATGGCGTCAGGAACGGCACCGGGGACATCGGCGTCGGCGGAGGCGTGGTTAGGTCAACCGGCGTCGATGGGGGTTGCGGTACCACCGGAGCCGGGATCGAGGCCGGAGCCGGAGCCGAGGCCGGGATGAAGGCTGGTGGGACAGGCGGCGCCGGGACCGGAGTCGACGGCGGCGCCGGGGCAACCCCATCAGGGCCTGCGGGGCCCGAAGGCGCACCGGAGGGACCTGAAGGCCCGAAGAGACGGGCCATGGCCGACAGGAATTCCTGTATTCCGGCTGGAGTCGCCCCCGAACCCGGAAAGAACGGGTAATTCGGGGGCGGCTCTACAGGCATGTCTGGGGCCGCGGGGGCGGGGACGGTGCCGACTGGGGCCTCAGCCGAGTCGCGAGACCGGCGAGGCGAAGTCTTAGAGCGATGACGCCTCTTAGACTTCTTGTGCTTCGACTTACCGGAAGAGCGCGAAGACTTGGATTCCGACGAACGACGGGGACTCCGCGACCGGCCCCTCGACCTCTCCCGGGACCGGGGCTTGGTGCGGCGCGGAGCCGACTGCCGGACCTCGAGTAGCTTTCGAGACCGCTCTCGCAAAGCCTTCGGATGAAGTTTCCGGCAGTCAGGGCACGACTTCGTGTCGTGGTCTCGGCCGAGACAGAAGAGACACTCGAGATGTGGGTCCGTGATCGACATCATGCGACCACAGGCCTCGCAGGGCTTAAAGCCGGGCATCCCTACGACACCTTAGGAGTCGTGAAGACTCGTTGAAGAAACAGTGAAAAAATTCACAAAAAAGGATAGTCAAAAAGTGACTAGGGCACTGCTCTTCCCGGATCTGCGCTTACTGGCGCGGAAAAGAAGAACTGACGTCAGCGCGCAGGGGCGGCGTCTAAGTACTGCCCGCGACGTCATCCCGGCGACCACGACGCCGACGACGGACGCGGAGCCGCACGACGCCGCCTACCGACGCACAAGGGTACTGCTACGCAAAAAACTTTCCGGATCCAGCCTGACGCTTGGGGATATTCTAAGGTAAGGAATCTGTCACTAACGTGTCTCTTTCAGATAATTACCATCATGCAAGTCCAACGCTATCATCCAGTCTCCAGGGCAAACAGAACCTGAGCTAAGATGAGCATCCCAAATTTCTCTTTTTTTCTGGAAAGTTTTGAGGAAGAGCAGATCTAGTATGGGGAAGAGGCCTTCATCCTTTTACCACACCAGAAAGTAGGAGGAATAACAACCACACTCTACTTCTGGTGGAGGCACCATCTTGATGGCTCCTTTCGCTAACAGAAACAGCCTTTCCTGACAGAGCAAGGAGAGATGGTCAGACCGAAATAGCTCTCCGGAAGTGCGCTGTTGCCACGGAAAGAAATGAACTGATTTCAGTGCGCTGGACTGGCACCAATATAGGCACCGCACACATCACTTCTGACGCGGACAACGCAAGCGCGGAGCAGACCGATGCCCCTACTCGTATGCAGGGGTACTGCTCAAAATTTTCCGGATCGAGTCTGATGTTGGTGGAAAATTCCAAGGTGAGGAAACTGCAGTTAGAAGTCTATATCATTAAAAAGCATATGATGAGAATAGAAGTTTACATTGCTTGCTTGTGCATAGCCAACTAGTCAGACTGTATACACAGAACACAATATTTGCCCGCCCCTTAAGGGATTGGGTGCAACATAATAAAGTATAGATAAAGAAGAAGAGTATCAGTACCTGTTGTGATTTTTCCAACAGTCCTTTGGAAGGCGAGGAGGAGATGGAATAAAGAGGTCAAAACAATAGCCAATAAAACCTAGATACTTAGCAAAGCCCGGTGGGGCAGTCTACCTTATACAACAATGTGACTTAATGCAAGAAGGCTCCAAAAGTGTCTTCAAATGTTTGCAGTTGAACATTCAGCTTGTATATTACAATTGTATGTGACGCAATGTCTGCCATGGTCGTCGGCCATTCCTCCAATGTCAGGGGCTGTGACTGTTTCCAGTGTCACAATATGTATAGCGTGAGCAGTTTGAAGGACGTATTTAGCCGCCGTTTCTTGTGGTTGTTAATAGTTTCCATATCTTGTGTACCATGCAGTAACGCTAACTCAAAAGAGGGTTGAAGATGAAGGTCCTTCGTGTCTTGTAGTGTTTACAGGTTGACTTCCAGTACAGCTGGGGACTATGGGTTAGTTTACCTCTGTGTACATTATTTAGTTACCAATGCAAGTCATGTAAGATTTTTTAAAAAACGGAATTTCCGTTTCGATTCTTGGAGGCTTCTGTCATGCGTGGCAAAACCTTCTGCCAGGCTGCATCATCAAAAGAGTAGGTAGGTTTGGTTTTCAATGCCGAAGCACAAGTTACTACTTGTGTAACGATATATCTGTAAGAGACATTAGTTAGTGATAGATTCCTTACCTTAGAATATCCCCAGGCGTCAGACTGGATCCGGAAAGTTTTTCGTTAGCAGTACCCCTGCGCGACAGTAGGTGGCGTCGTGCGGCTCCGCGTCCGTCACTGGCGTTGTAAGCGCTGAGATGACGTCACGGAGACTACTTAGGCGCCACCCATGCGCGCTGACGTCAGTTCTGTACACGACTTTCCGCGCCAGGAACGCAGAGCCATGCAAGAAACTGACCATTGGTGCCATGAAACTAGGGCCCTGAAAGGGATGACCTTAACCCTAGAATCAGTTCGCAGAACGGGAGGATGGTGGGCGGTAGGAATCTATCACTAACTAATGTCTCTTACAGATGCACAAGTTACTAACTTGTGTAACGATATATCTGTAAGAGACAGTAGTTAGTGACAGATTCCTTACCTTAGAATATCCCCAGGCGTCAGGCTGGATCCGGAAAGTTTTGCGTAGCAGTACCCTTGCGCGTCGGTAGGCGGCGTCGTGCGGCTCCGCGTCCGTCGTCGGGCGTCGTGATCGCCGGGATGACGTCGCGGGCAGTACTTAGGCGCCGCCCCTGCGCGCTGACTTCAGTTCTGTACACGACTTTCCGCGCCAGGAACGCAGAGCCATGCAAGAAGCTGACATAGGTGTCTGAAAAATACTAGGGCCCTGAAAGGGATGTCCTTAACCCTAGAAATCAGTTCGCAGAACGGGGAGGATGGGTGGGCGGTAGGAATCTGTCACTAACTACTGTCTCTTACAGATATATCGTTACACAAGTTAGTAACTTGTGCATCTGAAAGAGACACGTTAGTGACAGATTCCTTACCTTAGAATAGATACCCCAGCAATACCAACCCCGGTGGTGGGTCTGCGAACAAAGATCAGACAAGGAAGTCCTGGAGGACAGAACGGCCAAAGAAGCCGTCCCTCCGGACCTGACTGTCAAGGCAGTAATGTTTTGTAAACGTGTGCAGCGAGGCCCACGTAGCTGCCTGACAAATAACGGGCAGCGGAACACCGCGGCCCAAGGCCGTGGTAGCAGCTGTTGCCCTGGTGGAATGGGCACGCAGCCCAACAGGAGGCTCCTTCTTAGCCAAAGAATAGCAGGTCTTGATGCACAAGGTAACCCAGCGGGAGATGGTTCGCTTGTGCACCGCCCGACCTTTTTGGCGCCCACGTAGCCAACAAAGAGCTGGTCATCCACCCGGAAGTGTTTTGTGCGGTCGATATAGAAGGAGAGCGCACGTTTTGGGTCCAGACGGTGGAGCCTCTCTTCCTCTCTGGAAGGATGCGGAGGCGGAAAGAAGGTAGGCAAAGTGATGGTCTGCCCAATGTGAAAGGCAGTAACCACCTTTGGCAAGAAGGACGGACGCGTCCGAAGAACAACCTTGTCTGGATGAACAGACAGAAAGGGAGGTTTGCAAGATAAAGCCTGGAGCTCACTCACCCGCCGAGCGGAGGTGATGGCCACCAGAAAGGCTGTCTTTAGAGTCAAAAGACGAAGAGGACAGTTATGCAGAGGCTCAAAGGGAGCGCACATTAAAAAGGTAAGAACCAAGTTCAAGTCCCACTGAGGCATCACGAACGGAACAGGAGGGAAAAGGTGTGTAATGCCTTTAAGAAACCTGTTAACAACAGGGGACTTGAAAAGGGAGGGCTGATCAGGGAGCCTGAGGAAGGCCGAGATAGCACAGAGATAACCCTTGATGGTACCCAGGGCAGAACCCTGTTGGGCCAGAGAGAGAAGGAACAGAAGGACCTCAGAAAGAGGGGCAGAAAGGGATTCACAGCCTTTGCTGTGCACCATGCCACAAATTTGTTCCACCTGCAGGCGTATACCACCTTAGTGGAGGGACGCCTGGCTGCCAGAATCACATCACAAACTTCGGGAGGCAAGTCGAAAGGAATCAACTGCCGCCGCTCAATCTCCACGCAAGCAGGTGTAGACTGGACAGGTTCGGGTGGAGGACCGTCCCCTGCTGCTGCGACAGAAGATCCTCCCGAAGAGGCAGACGGATTGGGGGATCTATGCTCATATTGAGTAGCTCGGGATACCAAACTCTTCGAGCCCAGTCCGGAGCCACAAGAATGACTTGGGCCCGGTCGTGCCGAATCTTCTTCAACACTCTGGGTAGAAGTGGTATAGGCGGAAAGGCGTACAACAGACCGCAACTCCACTCGTGACGAAAAGCGCCGCCGAGCGAGTGCCACCTTGGAAATTCCAACGCGCAGAACTGATGACATTGCGCGTTCTCTTCGGTGGCGAATAGATCTAACCAAGGCTCTCCCCATTGTAGAAAGAGTCCTTGCGCCACTTCCGAGTGAAGACGCCATTCGTGATCCATCATGCACCTGCGGCTGAGTTCGTCCGCCCTGGCGTTCAGGGAACCTGCCAGGTGTTGAACCATCAGGAACATGCCCTGATGTTCCAGCCATGTCCAGAGGCGCAGAGCCTCCTGACAAAGGGTCCAAGACCCCACCCCGCCCTGTTTGTTGCAGTACCACATGGCGGTGGTGTTGTCTGTGAACACCTGCACTACCTTCCCTTTGACAGAGGGAAGGAATGCCTTGAGTGCAAGCCGGATCGCCCGGAGCTCCAGAAAGTTGATATGGAGCCACGACTCCGCAGGAGACCAGAGGCCTCTGATCTCCGCCTCTCCCATGTGACCGCCCCATCCCAGAAGGGACGCGTCCGTCACAACTGTGTGCTCTGGCTGGGGAAGGGAGAGGGATCTGCCCATGACCCATTGCCGGTTCGAGAGCCACCACTGCAACTGTCTTGCAGTCCCCTCCGAGATCTGGACGTGATCGGACAGGTTGCCCTGGTGCTGCGCCCACTGGAACTTCAGGTCCCACTGCAGAGCCCGCATATGCCATCTGGCATGATTGACCAGCAGGATGCAGGAGGCCATGAGGCCCAGCAGCCTCAGGGTCATCCGTACCGAAACCCAGGATAAAGGCTGAAAGATCGGAATCATAGCCTGAATATCCCGGACTCGCCGTTCGGGAGGATAGGCCCGAAACTGCGTCGTGTCCAGAACTGCTCCGATGAAAAGGAGCTGTGGAGAAGGAATCAGATGCGACTTCGGCACATTGATGGAGAACCCCAGCGAGTGCAGGAGTTCGGCCGTAGTCTGGAGGTGGGAGACGACTGCCTGGGACGAGCCCGCCTTCAGCAGCCAGTCGTCGAGGTAGGGGAAGACTGAAACCCCTGCCCGGCGCAGATGAGCTGCGACCACCACCATCACTTTCGTGAACACCCGAGGGGCACTGGTAAGGCCAAAGGGGAGCACGGTGAACTGAAAATGCTCGGGGCCTACCGTGAACCGAAGGTAACGCCGGTGGGCCGGCAGGACGGGGATGTGGAAATATGCGTCCTGCAAGTCCAACGCTACCAACCAGTCTCCAGGGTCGAGGGCAGTCAAGACCTGAGCTAGGGTGAGCATCTTGAACTTCTCCTTCCGGAGGAAGCGATTGACGTTCCGGAGGTCCAAGATAGGACGCATGTCCTCCTTGTCCTTTTTGGGCACCAGAAAGTAGTGGGAGTAGCAACCACGCCCTACTTCTGGGGTCGGAACATGCTCGATGGCCCTCTTGGTCAAGAGGGCCGTGACTTCCTTCTGTAGAAGCACCAAGTGATCCCCTGACATGCGGCGGAATGGAGGTGGCATGGCTGGGGGTAGTCTCGAAGGGGAGGGAGTAGCCCCTTCGGACAATGTCCAAGACCCACCTGTCCGAGGTGATGGTGCGCCAGTGGGGAAGGTGATGGCGGACCCTGCCCTCTACTGGCGTGCCGTGCACCTGAAAGGAGGGACTAGGAGGGCTTGGAGGCCGCGGACGGGTTGGAGGTGGTGGCCTGACCCGCACGCTGGTTGCCCGATCCGCCACGGCGGAATCCACGCCCTCGGCCACGCGTAGACGCCTGCTGCGCGGGCCGGTGGCTGGGCTGCTGACGTGAAGGGGCGCCCTACCGTGGCCACGATAGGGGCGAAAAGCAGAAGTCAGCGGAGGGCGTGTAGCAGAAAGGCCCAGGGACTTGGCAGTAGCCCGTGAGTCCTTAAAGCGCTCCAACGCATGGTCTGCTTTGGACCCAAAAAGACCGACTCCATCAAAGGGCATGTCCATGAGAGTATTCTGGACATCCCCTGAAAACCAGTGGTTCTCAGCCAGGCGTGGCGTCGGAGCGCCACCGTCGTTGCAATAGACCTGCCCAGCGAGTCGGCGGTGTCAAGGCCACAACGGATAGTGTATTTGGCCGCATCCCTTCCTTCCGCAATGGTGCGGGAAAGCAGTGCCTGGACCTCCTCAGGGCACTGGAGCAAAACATCCGCCACCGAATCCCACAGGGAGTGGGTATATCGGCCCAAAAGACAAGCGGTGTTAACTGACCGCAAGCCAGCACTGGAGGAAGAAAAACCTTTCTTCCCAAACTGATCCAGGCGTTTGGATTCCCTATCCGGAGGAGCGGTAGGGAAGGCGGTTTGGGAAGCGGAGGCTTGGACAACCAAGCTCTCAGGAGTGGGGTGGACAGAAAGAAACAGGGGGTCGCCCGGAGCTGGGCGATGGCGTCGTGACACGTTCCGATCCACAGGAGCCCCTGTGTTGGGCTTGGACCAGGCGCCCAAAAGAACGTCAGTGAGGGCGTCGTTAAACGGCAGCACAGTCTCCGCAGAGGAGGCTGCCGGCTGAAGCACCTCTGTCAAGATGTTAGGCTTGACCGTCAAAGTAGGGAGCTGGAGACGTAAGGCCCCAGCTGCCCTACGCAACACCGTACCAAAATTGGCCCCCTCCTCCGTAGCCACGGGAGGAGACAGCATGCCAGTGTCAGGGGAAGTATCCAGACCACTGGCCTCCCTAGACTCTCTGTCCAGTCCTCATCATACTGACAGTGTCGCGTCAGAGGGTCATCAGACCCCTCCCAGTCCAACTGGTCCTCCTCTGGTTCAAAATAAGGAGGAGGAGGGACATTTGGGACCCAAGGTCCCATCGGCGCCGGAGCCGGCGCCGAGCGACGTCGCTCCGGGTCCATGTCCGGAGCCGGAAGGAACTGGGGGACGACGCCGCCCGGAGCCCAGGGCGGCGCCGAGAACGGCACCGGAGACATCGGCGCCGGCGGAGGTGTCGTTAGGTCGACCGGCGTCGATGGGGGTTGTGGAGCCGGGATCGAGGCCGGGGCCGGAGCCGGAGCCGGGATCGAGGCTGGAGGCACGGGCGACGCCGGGCCGGAGCCGCCGGCGACGCCGGAGCAACCCCATCAGGGCCCGCGGGGCCCGAAGGCGCACCGTAGGGGCCTGAAGGCCCGAAGAGGCGGGCCATGGCCGACAGGAATTCCTGTACTTTGGCCGGATCCGCCCCCGAACCCGGGAAGGGCGGGTATGGCGGGGGCGACTCCACAGGCATGTCCTGGGCCGCGGGGGCGGGGACGGTGCCGGGAGGGGCCTCAGCCGAGTCGCGAGACCTGCGAGGCGAAGTCCTAGAGCGATGATGCTTTTGGACTTTTTGTGCTTCGACTTACCGGACGAAGAAGACTTCGACGCCGACGACCGGTGTGGACTCCGCGATCGACCCCTGGACCTCTCACGCGACCGGGGCTTCGCGGAGCCGAATGCCGGGCCTCGAGGAGCTTTCGAGACCGCTCTCGCAAAGCTTTCGGGTGGAGGGCCTGGCAGTCGGTACAAGACGCCGTGTCGTGGCCTCGGCCGAGGCAGAAGAGACACTCCCAATGCGGGTCGGTGACGGACATCATCCGCGCACAGGCGCCGCATCGCTTGAAGCCGGGCATCCCTACGACACCTTGAAAGATGGAAAAACAGTGAAAAATCACCAAAAAGTATGGTCAAAAAATGACCAGGGCACTGCTCTTCCCGGATCTGCGCTTGCTGGCGCGGAAAAAGAAGAACTGACGCCAGCGCGCAGGGGCGGCGCCTAAGTACTGCCCGCGACGTCATCCCGGCGATCACGACGCCGACGACGGACGCGGAGCCGCACGACGCCGCCTACCGACGCGCAAGGGCATTGCTACGCAAAACTTTCCGGATCCAGCCTGACGCCTGGGGATATTCTAAGGTAAGGAATCTGTCACTAACGTGTCTCTTTCAGATATATCGTTACACAAGTAGTAACTTGTGCATCTGAAAGAGAGACGTTAGTGATAGATTCCTTACCTTAGAATAGATACCCCAGCAATACCAACCCCGGTGGTGGGTCTGCGAATAGATTACACCAGAAAGTCACGGAGAACAGAACGGCCAAAGAAGCCGTCTCTCCGGACTTGACTGTCAAGGCAGTAATGCTTGATAAATGTGTGCAGCGAGGCCCACGTGGCTGCCTGACAAATATCCTGCAAGGAAACGCCGCGTCCCAAGGCAGTAGTGGCTGCTGTTGCCCTGGTAGAATGGGCACGCAGCCCCACAGGAGGCTCCTTTTTAGCCAACGAGCAACACGCTTTGATGCACAAAACGACCCACCGAAAGATGGTGCGTTTGTGCACGGCCCGACCTTTTTTGGCACCCACGTAGCCAACAAAGCGCTGGTCATCCACCCGGAACTGTTGTGTGCGCTTTAGATAGAACGAGAGCGCACGTTTTGGGTCCAGACGATGGAGCCTCTCTTCCTCTTTTGAAGGATGCGGAGGCGGAAAGAAAGTGGGCAAAGTGATGGTCTGCCCGTTGTGGAAGGGCGTGACAACCTTTGGCAAGAAAGAAGGACGGGTCCTTAAAACCACCTTGTCCGGATGAACAGAAAGGAAAGGAGGTTTAGAAGAAAGAGCCTGGAGCTCACTCACTCTTCTGGCAGAGGTGCTAGCTACCAGGAAAGCCGTCTTTAGAGTAAGAAGACGTAAAGGACAGTTATGAAGGGGCTCGAAGGGAGCGCACATGAGATAGGTCAAGACAAGATTTAAGTCCCATTGAGGCATTATGAAAGGCACGGGAGGAAACGTGTGTGTAATGTCTTTGAGGAAACGGTTAACAACCAGGGACTTAAAGAGAGAAGGCTGATCTGGAAGCCGGAGATGGCCGAAAGATAACCTTTGACAGTGCCCAGAGCAGAGCCCTGCTGTGCCAAGGATAGTAGGAAGAGAAGGACCTCAGAAAGAGGGGCAGAAAGGGGATCCACAGACTTCGCTGTGCACCAGGCCACAAACTTGTTCCACCTGCAGGCGTATACCGTCTTAGTGGAGGGACGCCTGGCTGCCAAAATGACATCACAGACTTCGGGAGGAAGATCGAAAGCTGTCAACTGTCGCCGCTGAATCTCCACGCATGGAGGTGGAGGCTGGACAGGTGCGGGTGGAGGACCGTCCCCTGCTGCTGCGACAGAAGATCCTCCCGAAGAGGCAGTCGGATCGGGGGATCGATCGCCATGTTGAGTAGCTCGGGATACCAGTATCTTCATGCCCAATCCGGAGCCACAAGGATGACTTGGGCCCGGTCGCGCCGAATCTTCTTCAGCACTCTGGGCAGAAGTGGTATAGGCGGAAAGGCGTACAACAGACCGCAACTCCACTCAAAAGCGTCGCTGAGCGAGTGCCGCCTTGGAAATTCCAACGCGCAGAACTGATGACATTGCGCGTTCCCTTCGGTGGCGAATGCACAAGTTACTAACTTGTGTAACGATATATCTGTAAGAGACAGTAGTTAGTGACAGATTCCTTACCTTAGAATATCCCCAGGCGTCAGGCTGGATCCGGAAAAGTTTTTGCGTAGCAGTACCCTTGCGCGCCGGTAGGCGGCGTCGTGCGGCTCCGCGTCCGTCGTCGGCGTCGTGATCGCCGGGATGACGTCGCGGGCAGTACTTGAGACACCGCCCTGCGCGCTGACGTCAGTTCTGTACACGACTTTCCGCGCCAGGAACGCAGAGCCATGCAAGAAGCTGACATAGGTGTCTGAAAAATACTAGGGCCCTGAAAGGGATGTCCTTAACCCTAGAAATCAGTTCGCAGAACGGGGAGGATGGGTGGGGCGGTAGGGAATCTGTCACTAACTACTGTCTCTTACAGATATATCGTTACACAAGTTAGTAACTTGTGCATCTGAAAGAGACACGTTAGTGACAGATTCCTTACCTTAGAATAGATACCCCAGCAATACCAACCCCGGTGGTGGGTCTGCGAACAAAGATCAGACAAGGAAGTCCTGGAGGACAGAACGGCCAAAGAAGCCGTCCCTCCGGACCTGACTGTCAAGGCAGTAATGCTTTGTAAACGTGTGCAGCGAGGCCCACGTAGCTGCCTGACAGATAACCGGCAGCGGAACACCGCGGCCCAAGGCCGTGGTAGCAGCCGTTGCCCTGGTGGAATGGGCACGCAGCCCAACAGGAGGCTCCTTCTTAGCCAAAGAATAGCAGGTCTTGATGCACAAGGTAACCCAGCGGGAGATGGTTCGTTTGTGCACCGCCCGACCTTTTGGCGCCCACGTAGCCAACAAAGAGCTGGTCATCCACCCGGAAGTGTTTTGTGCGGTCGATATAGAAGGAGAGCGCACGTTTTGGGTCCAGACGGTGGAGCCTCTCTTCCTCTCTGGAAGGATGCGGAGGCGGAAAGAAGGTAGGCAAAGTGATGGTCTGCCCAATGTGGAAGGCAGTAACCACCTTTGGCAAGAAGGACGGACGCGTCCTAAGAACAACCTTGTCTGGATGAACAGACAGAAATGGAGGTTTGCAAGATAGAGCCTGGAGCTCACTCACCCGCCGAGCGGAGGTGATGGCCACCAGAAAGGCTGTCTTCAGAGTGAGAAGACGAAGAGGACAGTTATGTAGAGGCTCAAAGGGAGCGCACATTAAAAGGTAAGAACCAAGTTCAAGTCCCACTGAGGCATTACAAACGGAACAGGTGGGAAGAGGTGTGTAATGCCTTTTAAGAACCTGTTAACAACAGGGGACTTGAAAAGGGAGGGCTGATCAGGGAGCCTGAGGAAGGCCGAGATAGCACAAAGATAACCCTTGATGGTACCCAGGGCAGAACCCTGTTGGGCCAGAGAAAGAAGGAACAGAAGGACCTCAGAAAGAGGGGCAGAAAGGGGATTCACAGCCTTTGCTGTGCACCATGCCACAAATTTGTTCCACCTGCAGGCGTATACCACCTTAGTGGAGGGACGCCTGGCTGCCAGAATCACATCACAAACTTCGGGAGGCAAGTCGAAAGGAATCAACTGCCGCCGCTCAATCTCCACGCAAGCAGGTGTAGACTGGACAGGTTTGGGTGGAGGACCGTCCCCTGCTGCTGCGACAGAAGATCCTCCCGAAGAGGCAGACGGATCGGGGGATCTACGCTCATACTGAGTAGCTCGGGATACCAAACTCTTCGAGCCCAGTCCGGAGCCACAAGGATGACTTGTCGTGCCGAATCTTCTTCAACACTCTGGGTAGAAGTGGTATAGGCGGAAAGGCGTACATCAGACCGCAACTCCACTCGCGACGAAAAGCGTCGCCGAGCGAGTGCCGCCTTGGAAATTCCAACGCGCAGAACTGATGACATTGCGCGTTCTCTTCGGTGGCGAATAGATCTAACCAAGGCTCTCCCCATTGTAGAAAGAGTCCTTGCGCCACTTCCGAGTGAAGACGCCATTCGTGACCCATCATGCACCTGCGGCTGAGTTCGTCCGCCCTGGCGTTCAGGGAACCTGCCAGGTGTTGAACCATCAGGAACATGCCCTGATGTTCGAGCCATGTCCAGAGGCGCAGAGCCTCCTGACAGAGGGTCCACGACCCCACCCCGCCCTGTTTGTTGCAGTACCACATGGCGGTGGTGTTGTCTGTGAACACCTGCACTACCTTCCCTTTGACAGAGGGAAGGAATGCCTTGAGTGCAAGTCGGATCGCCCGGAGCTCCAGAAGGTTGATATGGAGCCGGGACTCCGCCGGAGACCAGAGGCCTCTGATCTCCGCCTCTCCCATGTGACCGCCCCATCCCAGAAGGGACAAGTTCGTCACAACTGTGTGCTCTGGCTGGGGAAGGGAGAGGGATCTGCCCATGACCCATTGCCGGTTCGAGAGCCACCACTGCAACTGTTTTGCAGTCCCCACCGAGATCTGGACGTGATCGGACAGGTTGCCCTGGTGCTGCGCCCACTGGAACTTCAGGTCCCACTGCAGAGCCCGCATATGCCATCTGGCATGATCGACCAGCAGGATGCAGGAGGCCATGAGGCCCAGCAGCCTCAGGGTGATCCGTACCGAAACCCAGGATAAAGGCTGAAAGATTGGAATCATAGCCTGAATATCCCGGACTCGCCGTTCGGGATGGGGGGGCCCGAAACTGCGTCGTGTCCAGAACTGCTCCGATGAAAAGGAGCTGTGGAGAAGGAACCAGATGCGACTTCGGCACATTGATGGAGAACCCCAGCGAGTGCAGGAGTTCGGCCGTAGTCTGGAGGTGGGAGACGACTGCCTGGGACGAGCCCGCCTTCAGCAGCCAGTCGTCGAGGTAGGGGAAGACTGAAACCCCTGCCCGGCGCAGATGAGCTGCGACCACCGCCATCACTTTCGTGAACACCCGAGGGGCACTGGTAAGGCCAAAGGGGAGCACGGTGAACTGAAAGTGCTCGAGGCCTACCGTGAACCGTAGGTAACGCCGGTGGGCCGGCAGGACGGGGATGTGGAAATAAGCGTCCTGCAAGTCCAACGCTACCAGCCAGTCTCCAGGGTCGAGGGCAGTCAAGACCTGAGCTAGGGTGAGCATCTTGAACTTCTCCTTCCGGAGGAAGCGATTGACGTTCCGGAGGTCCAAGATAGGACGCATGTCCTCCTTGTCCTTTTTGGGCACCAGAAAGTAGTGGGAGTAGCAACCACGTCCTATTTCTGGGGTCGGAACATGCTCGATGGCCCTCTTGGCCAAGAGGCCCGTGACTTCCTTCTGTAGAAGCACCAAGTGATCCCCTGACATGCGGTGGAATTGAGGTGGCATGGCTGGGGGGGCGGTCTCGAAGGGGAGGGAGTAGCCCCTTCGGACAATGTCCAAGACCCACCTGTCCGAGGTGATGGGACGCCAGTGGTGAAGGTGATGGCGGACCTTGCCCTCCGACTGGCGTGCTGTGCACCTGAAAGGAGGGACTAGGAGGGCTTGGAGGCCGTGGACGGGCTGGAGGTGGTGGCCTGACCCGCACGCTGGTTGCCCGAACCGCCACGGCGGTATCCACGTCCTCGGCCACGCGAAGGCGCTTGCTGCGCGGGCCGTTGGCCGGGCTGTTGACGTGACTGGGCGCCCCTTCCGTGGCCACGAAAGGGGCGAAAAGCAGACGTGAGCGAGGGCGCACAACAGCAAGGCCCAGGGACTTAGCAGTAGCCCGCGAGTCCTTGAAACGCTCCAACGCATGGTCTGCCTTCGAACCAAAAAGACCAACTCCATCAAAGGGCATGTCCATGAGTGTATTCTGGACATCCCCTGAAAAACCAGTGGTTCTCAGCCAGGCGTGCGACGCAGCGCCACCGTCGTTGCAAGCGATCTGCCCAGCGAGTCGGCGGTATCAAGGCCACAGCGGATGGTGTATTTAGCCGCATCACGCCCTTCCGCAGTGGCGCGGGTAAGCAGTGTCTGGACCTCCTCAGAGCACTGCGGCAAAACAGTCGCCACCGAATCCCACAGGGAGTGGGTGTATCGGCCCAAGAGGCAAGCGGTGTTAACGGACCGCAAGCCAGCACTGGAGGAAGAGAAAGCCTTCTTCCCAAAGTGATCCAGGCGCTTGGATTCCCTATCCGGAGGGGCGGTAGGGAAGGCGGTTTGGGAGGCAGAGGCTTGGACAACCAAGCTCTCAGGGGTGGGGTGTTGGGAGAGAAACAGGGGGTCGCCCGGAGCAGGGCGATGGCGTCGGGCCACGTTCCTATCCACAGGAGCCCCTGTGGTGGGTTTGGACCAGGCACCCAAAAGAACGTCAGTGAGTGCATCGTTGAACGGCAGCACAGTCTCCGAAGAGGAGGCCGCCGGCTGAAGCACTTCAGTCAGGAGGTTAGTCCTGACGGCCACTGTAGGCAACTGGAGGTTTAAGGCTCCAGCAGCTCTACGCAACACCGTTGCAAAATTAGCCCCCTCCTCTGTAGCCACGGGAGGAGACAGCATGCCAGAGTCAGGGGAGGTGTCCAGACCACTGGCATCCCCAAGTTCCTCAACCCAGTCCGGGTCAAACTCGCACTGTTGTGTGAGAGGGTCCTCATACCCTCCCAGCTCTCCTGGTCCTCCTCCGGTTCAAAATATGGAGGAGGAGGGACATTAGGGACCCAAGGTCTCATCGGCGCGGAACCGGCGCCGGGCGACGCCTGTCCGGCTCCATGTCCGGAGCCGGAGAGAACCGGGGAACGACGCCGTCCGGAGCCCCGGACGGCGTCAGGAACGGCACCGGGGACATCGGCGGAGGCGTGGTTAGGTCAACCGGCGTCGATGGAGGTTGCGGCACCACCGGAGCCGGGATCGAGGCCGGGGCCGGAGCCGAGGCCGGGATGAAGGCCGGTGGGACAGGCGACGCCGGGACCGGAGTCGACGGCGACGCCGGAGCAACCCCATCAGGGCCCGCGGGGCCCGAAGGCGCACCGGAGGGACCTTGAGGCCCGAAGAGGCGGGCCATGGCCGACAGGAACTCCTGTATTTGGGCCTGAGTCGCCCCCGAACCCGGGAAGGACGGGTAATGCGGGGGTAACTCGACAGGCACCTCCGGGGCGGCGGGGACGGTGCCGACAGGGACCTCAGCCGAGTCGCGAGACCGGCGAGGCGAAGTCTTAGAGCGATGATGCCGCTTAGACTTCTTGTGCTTCGACTTACCGGAGGAGCGCGAAGACTTGGATTCCGACGAACGGCGGGGACTACGCGTCCGGCCCCTCGACCTCTCCCGGGACCGGGGCTTGGTGCGGCGCGGAGCCGACTGCCGGACTTCGAGGAGCTTTCGAGACCGCTCTCGCAAAGCCTTCGGATTAAGTTTCCGGCAGTCAGGGCACGACTTCGTGTCGTGGTCTCGGCCGAGACAGAAGAGACACTCGAGATGCGGGTCCGTGATCGACATCATGCGACCACATTCCTCGCAGGGCTTAAAGCCGGGCATCCCTACGACACCTTAGGAGTCGTGAAGACTCGTTTGAAGAAACAGTGAAAAATTCACAAAAAGATAGTCAAAAAGTGACTAGGGCACTGCTCTTCCCGGATCTGCGCTTACTGGCGCGGAAAAAGAAGAACTGACGTCAGCGCGCAGGGGCGGCGTCTAAGTACTGCCCGCGACGTCATCCCGGCGATCACGACGACGGACGCGGAGCCGCACGACGCCGCCTACCGACGCACAAGGGTACTGCTACGCAAAAACTTTTCCGGATCCAGCCTGACGCCTGGGGATATTCTAAGGTAAGGAATCTGTCACTAACGTGTCTCTTTCAGATAGATCTAACCAAGGCTCTCCCCACTGCAGAAAGAGACCTTGCGCCACGTCCAAGTTCAGACGCCATTCGTGATCCATCAAGCACCGGCGGCTGAGTTCGTCGGCCCTGGCGTTCAGAGAACCTGCCAGGTGTTGAACCACCAAGGTAATGCCTTGATGTTCCAGCCATGTCCAGAGGCGCAGAGCCTCCTGCCATAGGGTCCACGACCCCACCCCGCCCTGTTTGTTGCAATACCACATGGCGGTGGTGTTGTCCATGAACACCTGCACTACACTTCCCCGGACAGAGGGAAGGAATGCCTTCAGGGCAAGCCGGATCGCCCGAAGCTCCAAAAGATTGATATGGAGCCGGGACTCCGCCGGAGACCAGAGGCCTCTGATCTCCGCCTCTCCCAAGTGGCCACCCCATCCCAGGAGGGACGCATCCGTCACCACTGTGTGCTCCGGTTGGGGAAGGGAGATGGATCTGCCATTGACCCAATCGTGATTCGTGAGCCACCACTGCAATTGTCGTGCAGTGCCCTCCGAGATCTGGACATGATCGGACAGGTTGCCCTGATGCTGTGCCCACTGGAACTTCAGGTCCCACTGCAGAGCCCGCATATGCCACCTGGCATGTTGCACCAGCAGGATGCAGGAGGCCATCAGGCCCAGGAGCCGGAGGGTCATCCTGACTGAAATCCGGGATAGAGGCTGAAAGATCGGAATCATAGCCTGGATATCCCGGACTCGCTGCTCGGGAGGATAAACCCGAAACAGCGTCGAATCCAGAACCGCTCCGATGAAGGGGAGCGTCTGAGAGGGACTCAGGTGCGACTTCGGCACGTTGATGGAGAACCCCAGCAACTGCAGGAGGTCAGCTGTAGTCTGAAGGTGGGTGACGACTGCCTGGGGCGAGCCCGCCTTCAACAACCAGTCGTGAGGTAGAGGAAGACTGACACCCCTGACCTGCGCAGATGAGCTGCGACCACCGTCATCACCTTCGTGAACACCCGAGGGGCGCTGGTAAGGCCGAAGGGGAGCACGGCAAACTGAAAATGCTCCTGGCCTACCGTGAACCGCAGGTAACGCCGGTGGGCCGGCAGGACGGGGATGTGAAAATAGGCGTCCTGCAAGTCCAACGCTACCATCCAGTCTCCAGGGTCGAGGGCAGCCAAGACCTGAGCCAGAGTCAGCATCTTGAACTTCTCCTTCCGGAGGAAGCGATTCACGTTCCTGAGGTCCAAGATGGGGCGCAAGCCCCCCTTGTCCTTTTTGGGGACCAGAAAGTAGTGGGAATAGCAACTACTCCCTACTTCTGGCCCAGGAACACACTCGATGGCCCCCTTGGCCAAGAGGACCGTGACTTCCTGCAGGAGAAGTGCCAAGTGGTCCCCCGACATGCAGTGGAACTGAGGTGGCATGGCTGGAGGGGTGGACTGAAAGGGAAGGGCGTAACCCTTGCGGATGATCTGCAACACCCACTTGTCCGATGTGATAGCGTGCCAGTGGGGGAGATGATGGCGGATCCTGCCACCCACTGGCGTGGGGTGCCCCCAAAGCTCGGATTAGGAAGGTTTGGAGGCAGAAGCAGCGGGGGCGGAGGTGGACTGACCACCACGCTGATTCCCAGACCCGCCCCTGCGGAAACCGCGGCCGCGCTGAGGCTGGTTCTGCACAGGCTTGCTGAAGGAACGTGCCTGGATGCCCTTTCCGTGGCCACGAAAGGAACGAAAACAAGGAGTGGCTGGGCTTTTCGTGGAAAGACCTAAGGACTTGGCCGTGGCCCGCGAGTCCTTAAAATGCTCCAGCGCACTGTCGGCCTTATCGCCAAACAGACGAGTGCCATCAAAGGGCATGTCCATGAGCGAGCTTTGGACATCTGGCGAGAACCCGGTAGATCTCAACCAGGCGTGGCGACGAAGCACCACAGTCGTAGAAAGCGCTCTACCTAGTGAGTCCGCGGTGTCCAAACCACACCGAATGGCGAACTTAGCCGCATCTTTACCCTCGGCAACAGCTTGGGACAGCACAGCTTGGGTCTCTTCAGGACACTGGGGCAACACCTGTGCAACTGTATCCCACACCACGTGTGAATAGCGGCCCAATAGGCAAGCAGTGTTCACCGACCGCAGCCCCAAGCTGGCCGAAGAGAACAACCACTTGCCGAACTGCTCCAGCTTCTTGGAGTCCTTATCCGGCGGAGCCGTGGGGAAGGCACTCTGGGATGTCGAAGCTTGGATGACCAGGCTCTCAGGCGTAGGATGAGTGGTCAGAAAGGCAGGGTCACTGGGCGATGACGCCTGGCGACGTTCTTATCCACAGGAGCCCCTGTGGCTGGCCGCGACCAAGTGCCCAGCAAGACGTCAGTGAGGGCGTCATTAAATGGCAGCAGGGGCTCCGACGAAGAGGACGCCGTCTGGAGCACCTCAGTGAGGAGGTTAGTTTTGAGGGCCACCGTAGGGAGTTCAAGGTTGAGAACCTCAGCTGCCCGACGGAGCACCATCGTGTAGGAGGTGCCCTCCTCCATGGTAGGCAGGGGAGAAGCAAACCCCGGGTCAGAGGAGACGTCGAGGTCGCCGGCATCCTCCAAATCGTCCGCCCAGTCCTGCTCAGAGTCACACTGACTAGCAAGAGGGTCCTCGGACCCCTCCCAGTCGTCCTCCACCTCCGCCGCATGTGGCACAGACCGCGGCGGCAAAGCAGGAGCCGGAGAAGGAACAAACGGCGCCGAGAACGGCGCCGGACGGGGCCGGACCGGCGCCGTGTCCCAATGCGGATTCCAGGTAGGAGCAAAATGGTCCTGGAACCTGGGCAAGGGTGGGACAAATGGCACCCACTGCGGCGCCGGAGCAGAGGGTGGCGCTGGGGCCGGAGCCGGCAGCGATGGACCTTGTGGCGCCGTGGCCGGAGCCGACGGCGCAGGATCCTGTGGCGCCGAAGCTGGATCCGCCGGCGGTGCCGACGGTCCAACAGGATCCTGACACGGGATCGCGGAGCCCGAGGGCGCGCCGGCGGGAGCCCGAGGCCTAAAAAGGCGGTCCATGGTAGCAAGAAACTCTTGCACCTGTGCGGGAGTCGCCGACGGACCCGGGTAAGGTGGGTAGGCCGCGGGACTCTCGAGCTCCGAAGGAGCCGCAGGGGCAAAGCCCCTGTCCCACTCGTCCGCATCCGAGGACCGATGGGGGGACGTCGGAGAGCGAACACGCTTCTTCGACTTCTTTTTGTGTTGTCTCTTACCTGAATCCGTGGGTGAAGACTTGGAGCCCGAGGAGCGATGACTGTGGCCCCGCGAGCGTTCCCTGAAACGGCCCCTGGACCGGGAACGGCGCTGGGACGAGTGCCGGACCTCCAGCAGCTTCCAGTGCCGCTCCCTCAAGGCCTTCGGGGCCATGGCCCGACAGTCCAGACAGGACCGGGAGTCGTGGTCGGTCTCCAGGCAGTAGAGGCAGACATCGTGGGGGTCCGCCACCGACATATTGCGACGGCAGGCCCCACAAGACTTAAATCCAGGCATCCCTACGTGCACCAAGGAAACCAAAGCTTACAGGAGACAAAGTCTCAAAAAGGGTAGTCAAAAAGTGACTAAGGTACGTGCTCTAACCGGATCTGCGCTTACTGGCGCGGAAGAAGAAAGAACTGACGTCAGCGCGCATGGGTGGCGCCTAAGTAGTCTCCGTGACGTCATCTCTGCGCTTAAGACGCCAGCGATGGACGCGGAGCCGCACGACGCCACCTACTGTCACGCAGAGGCACTGCTAACGAAAAACTTTCCGGATCCAGTCTGACGCCTGGGGATATTCTAAGGTAAGGAATCTATCACTAACGTGTCTCTTTCAGATAGAAGTGTTTCTGAGTAGATTTCGAGTACTGTCATGGATTCGTAGAGGACCGAAATAAACATTTTTTAAGTCCCCCATTTTATCAAATAACTGTGGAAAAGCGCAGCTCATCTGGTCCTCCACCCAGTTACCGAAGCAAACTATGTATCAGCTGTTGGTACCTGAGATATTACATGGTTTCCAGTAGGAATTCGGTCTGTAGGTCCTGAAAGGATTGAAAGACTCCCTTTTTTACAACCTGTCCCACTGTAACAATACCTTTCTGGACCTAATGAGGGCAGTTTAGAGACTCATGGCCAACTCTAATTTCTGAATTATTCCACAAGGGAGCTGTCTCACACATGTTAACATTCTAAGTCTGGAATCTGTAACTAGTTTCCCATGTTTTGATCATGCTGCCATTATTGGGTTGCAGCCCACGTCTTTCGAAGCAGATTTTCTGTATAATACATTCCTCTAAGTAAATGTACTTCGAGAGCTACCAAGTCAGGGGCTTCCAGGGAGGTATGAAAGTAATATGCCACTTGCGAGAGGCACGTGGCTCTGTAGTATAGCTCGATGTTGGGGAGTCGTACTCCGACCGGCGTTGAGGCTGCTTGCAACTTCAGCTTTGACAATTGTAGGGTTTCTCCAAGCCAAATATACTGCTTGATCAGGTTGTCCATTTTTCAAAACTGGGTAGGAGGTATGGGTAAAGGTAACATTCCGAAGACTCAGCTGAAGCGTGGCACCACTACCATTTAACTGTCTGAACCCTACTTCAGAGATATCTGCAATTGCTTCCATTTTGCTAAATCATTAAGCATTTGGTCCATCATGAGGGCCATATTATCCTGCACTATAGACTGCAGATAGTTACTGAGCAGAATTTCAAGATATTTAATTTTTGTTGGCAATCAGTGGAAGCCATGTAGGGAGTGGACCAAGGTAAAAGGCGACATGGGCATTCCCTCACTCTTAATCCTATTAATGAACGAGTTACTTACCTTCGGTAACGATGTATCTGGTAGAGACACAGTCTAGCCGCAGATTCCTTAACTTAGAATATTCCCCAGGTGTCAGACTGGATCCGGAAAACCTTTTTTTCCCCAGCAGTACCCCTCCACGCCGGGGAGCGGCGTCGCCCAACTCCGTCCTGACGTCGTCCACGGAAGTGACGTCAATGGACCCATATAGGTCCACCCCCCGGCATGCTGACGTCAGTTTTCTGTGAAACTTTTCCGCGCCATAACGCGGAGCCACTACAAAAAACTGTGACAGTATAGGATCAGTGTGCCAAAAAAGAGTAAAAATCATTGAAACAACAAATTTCTCAGAACGAGAAGAAATCAGATAATGATGAGAAACATCACCACATTGAAAGAGCACTCAACACTTGAAGGGACTGAAGGGAGCGAACAGAGCACCCGCCCCAGAAAAAGTCCCACCAAAGCGAAGAGCCGCGGCCCCCCGTAAGAGGCAACGGCAGTGGAAATAAATGGCATAACAAATGAAGGGCAATTTGTAACCACAGAATGGAACTGTATGAAAGACAGTCAGTAACCATATACTGTAACTGTAAAAGGACAAGACTGGAACAACATGACTTATGACAAGGGACCAGAAGTGAGCAACAACAAGGGATGCTCACCACACCCCCCACAATGACCGATGAACATCAGCATAGTTAATTAGAAGCACAACCCAATCGACTGCAGCAGAGACAAGGAGACCCCAAGGAATGGGGGAAATAGACAAGGGCAGAGGGAGGGCAGAAGAACATGAGACTCTCCATGCCGTAGCAATCAGGGTGGAGGAACATGGAAAGCACAGAACCTAGCCACCCAAGAACCAAAATGGCGGAGAGCCAATGTGCCAAACAGAACGACACACCCTGCCCCAGAGGCAGGCGAAGTAGAACAACCCTTCAGGTAGACCAATGCCACCTGCAAGGAGGCAAGTAGGTAGTAACCCACCTGGAAAGGCTCTAGCAGAACGGGGAAGATGGGTGGGCGTTAAGGAATCTGCGGCTAGACTGTGTCTCTACCAGATACATCGTTACCGAAGGTAAGTAACTCGTTCATCTGATAGAGACATCTAGCCGCAGATTCCTTAACTTAGAATAGATACCAAAGCCATACCCCATTGGAGGAGGGTCTGCGAGTGAAAGCCACCAAGTTCCCAAGGGAAGTAAACCGCCAAGCACAGTGACGAAAACAAGGTGGGGACAGCAATGCTAGCGCGGCTGACACCAGACCCGTAAACCTCAGCAATGCCAGTGGAGCTGACACTAGGCCATGAAGTAAAAAGTGGAGCATGAGCAAAGGAAGCCAAGTACCACAATCCGTCAGAGGGCGGCACACAACCACCATCAGCCAGACAGGGACTAAACGAAAACACAGAACCAGAAGGGTCAGTGCACAATGGCAGAATGCTACAGCTGCCACGAAAAGAGGGAAACGAAGTACAGAATCCCAGAAGTCGTAAGAGACAAAGCCCCAGCGAAGGGACTGAACAAGAGGACAGAGTCAGAACACACCAAATGATTGGCACAGATTCAGGTGCCAGCAAATGGTGGCAGAAGCCATCATGCCGAGACATACACACCACGTCCACCATGAGGTACATAGATGTGAATCACAAGAAGACACGGACCAGACAGTGTGTACCGTGAAAAACACACCGCTGCATAGGCCAATGAAGCATGTGCGTCGACAGAGAAGGTTGGCGCCGCAGGAGGAAGTCAACCAGTCAACCCCACCCACAGGTTCAGCGGCGAAAGGCCACAGGCAAGCCCGACGCACCCAAGCTATCTCCCATGAAAGGGAGAGAGAGAGAGAGGAAAATTGGGACAACCCCCAGAAACCACCGCAGGGAAACCCCGCACGCATGCCTGCCCTCATGTGCATACAGCATCATAGAAACATATGAAAAAGTCAAGAAATTGACAACCAAGGGGAAACTGGAAGAGGACCCCGAAAGTCGCCCAAAGAGGTACCAACGGCACCGATGTGAACGTAGCAGGACACCCAAGTCCATGAAGAAAGAGAGCGACCCCAACCTCCCGATCGGGATAGGAAAGGTTGAGTCACCGCGAAACCGACGGGATACTGACCACCACACTAAGGAGGAAGAGGGAGTCAGCAACCCTCAGACACAGAATGTCTGAAAAAGTATAGCCAGAGACCGGATGATGCCAGAAAACATACGGGGAAAGAACAAGTCTGTCGAAAAAAGACGCAGCAGAGGCCAGAAGGAGAAACACCTGAGCCATGTGCGGTAACAACAGAAAGACCAAAAATCAGGCCGGGAACCGGCAAAGGGAGGGAAAATGCAACAGGGAGCAGCCGTGGCGAAAACCCTACTGTCCATAGGCAAACCCCAACAGGGGGAGCCCGAGCCTGTTCCAACACCAGGGAAGAAGACTACGCAGCCAAAACAGTGGCTCAAGGAACACTACGGGTCTTCCGTGATACAGCACACACCCAGTGTGGACCCACATGAGGTGCCCGCCCAGAACACAGAAGAACCGGACTGGAGCGGAATGGAACAAAGTGCCCACAGGGACGCGCACCCACGACCAAGACCGCCAAAGTGCTAAGGGCAGAACGTAAAGCGGAAAGAAGAGCCAAATGCAAGACAGGAGGACGTGAACCCCTCTTTGGGACGTCAACAACACACCGGAGCAGACTGCATCCACAGATGCAGGAGAGTGCAACGGAACAACCGTAGGCAGCAAAGAAGCTCCAGAAGAGGGCCACGCCAGCCCGTTGGCCTCAACAAAGGAGATGTTCCACTACAGCAGGAAGCAAAGAACAAAGGGGGAATGCTCACAGCAGAACCCACAGGTAAAACCCCCAGAGGGACAGAAAATAACAAAGAGAACTCCACGGGAGCCTCCGAAACTTCCCAGCAAGGCACAATAGCCAAACAATACCTCACATACGGTAAGTCACATCCCTTCAAAAAACGAGGGACACCTCTTTAAACAAACTTATAAGCAGAGGTCGAAAAGAATCATCCTAAACAGCTGGCCCAGCTGCACCAGAAGGAGGAACAAAAGAGACATGGCGGAACAGCCACACAGACCGTCTGGGCAATAATGTCTTGACCAGAGACGGAAATGATAAAAGCAGGGACAATATTGCATTCGAAAACACAAGTCCTCCAAAAGGACTAAAAACCTGGCAGTCATCGAAATCCAGAGAGGAGGCGCCGGACCGCAGACTCGGCATGCTCATCAAACAGATGGACCCCATCAAAGGGCAGATCCCCGAGTCACTCCCGAACATTGTCAGGGAAAGTGCCATCGCGTAGCCACGCATGGCGACGCAGAGCAACTGACCTGTCCATAGGCCGACTCACGGAGTCAGTGGTGTCCATGGCCGACCGGACGGAAAACTGCGCCATGTCGCGGCCGTCCCAAATAAGTCGGACCAGGTCAGCACGAGGGCCCTCCGGCAAAGAGGGGAGGAGCCGCTCGACGGAGTCCCAAAGGGCAAAGGTGGCCCGAGCAAACACGCAGTACGTGTTCAAGGACCGAAGGCCTGAGCTGGTGGATGCAAAGACACTACGGCCACACGACTCCAACCACCTAGACTCCCGAGTGGGAGGAGGCAACGGAGGAGGAGAGGAAGGGAGCGCCGCCTGGACTACAAGTCCGTGAGCCCGAGGATGGAGGGACAAACAGGCAGGGTCGTCTGGAGCTGGGCGATGGCGATGCACAAGTTACTAACTTGTGTAACGATATATCTGTAAGAGACAGTAGTTAGTGACAGATTCCTTACCTTAGAATATCCCCAGGCGTCAGGCTGGATCCGGAAAGTTTTTGCGTAGCAGTACCCTTGCGCGTCGGTAGGCGGCGTCGTGCGGCTCCGCGTCCGTCGTCGGCGTCGTGATCGCCGGGATGACGTCGCGGGCAGTACTTAGGCGCCGC
Source organism: Calotriton arnoldi (assembly GCA_963921515.1). Lineage (NCBI taxonomy): Eukaryota > Metazoa > Chordata > Amphibia > Caudata > Salamandridae > Calotriton > Calotriton arnoldi. The sequence continues at coordinate 215,692 of CAWUFW010013123.1, read as the reverse complement.
CCCTGCGCGCTGACGTCAGTTCTGTACACGACTTTCCGCGCCAGGAACGCAGAGCCATGCAAGAAGCTGACATAGGTGTGTGAAAAATACTAGGGCCCTGAAAGGGATGTCCTTAACCCTAGAAATCAGTTCGCAGAACGGGGAGGATGGGTGGGCGGTAGGGAATCTGTCACTAACTACTGTCTCTTACAGATATATCGTTACAAAGTTAGTAACTTGTGCATCTGAAAGAGACACGTTAGTGACAGATTCCTTACCTTAGAATAGATACCCCAGCAATACCAACCCCGGTGGTGGGTCTGTGAACAAAGATCAGACAAGGAAGTCCTGGAGGACAGAACGGCCAAAGAAGCCGTCCCTCCAGGACCTGACTGTCAAGGCAGTAATGCTTTGTAAACGTGTGCAGCGAGGCCCACGTTGCTGCCTGACAGATAACCGGCAGCGGAACACCGCGGCCCAAGGCCGTGGTAGCAGCCGTTGCCCTGGTGGAATGGGCACGCAGCCCAACAGGAGGCTCCTTCTTAGCCAAAGAATAGCAGGTCTTGATGCACAAGGTAACCCAGCGGGAGATGGTCCTCTTGTGCACCGCCCGACCTTTTTTTTGGCGCCCACGTAGCCAACAAAGAGCTGGTCATCCACCCGGAAGTGTTTTGTGCGGTCAATATAGAAGGAGAGCGCACGTTTTGGGTCCAGACGGTGGAGTCTCTCTTCCTCTCTGGAAGGATGCGGAGGCGGAAAGAAGGTGGGCAAAGTGATGGTCTGCCCAATGTGGAAAGCAGTAACCACCTTTGGCAAGAAGGACGGACGCGTCCGAATAACAACCTTGTCTGGATGAACAGACAGAAAGGGAGGTTTGCAAGATAGAGCCTGGAGCTCACTCACCCGCCGAGCGGAGGTGATGGCCACCAGAAAGGCTGTCTTCAGAGTCAGAAGACGAAGAGGACAGTTATGTAGAGGCTCAAAGGGAGCGCACATTAAAAAGGTAAGAACCAAGTTCAAGTCCCACTGAGGCATCACAAACGGAACAGGAGGGAAGAGGTGAGTAATGCCTTTTAAGAACCTGTTAACAACAGGGGACTTGAAAAGGGAGGGCTGATCAGGGAGCCTGAGGAAGGCCGAGATAGCACAAAGATAACCCTTGATGGTACCCAGGGCAGAACCCTGTTGGGCCAGAGAGAGAAGGAACAGAAGGACCTCAGAAAGAGGGGCAGAAAGGGGATTCACAGCCTTTGCTGTGCACCATGCCACAAACTTGTTCCACCTGCAGGCGTATACCACCTTAGTGGAGGGACGCCTGGCTGCCAGAATCACATCACAAACTTCGGGAGGCAAGTCGAAAGGAATCAACTGCCGCCGCTCAATCTCCACGCAAGCAGGTGTAGACTGGACAGGTTCGGGTGGAGGACCGTCCCCTGCTGCTGCGACAGAAGATCCTCCCGAAGAGGCAGACGGATCGGGGATCTACGCTCATATTGAGTAGCTCGGGATACCAAACTCTTCGAGCCCAGTCCGGAGCCACAAGAATGACATGGGCCCGGTCGTGCCGAATCTTCTTCAACACTCTGGGTAGAAGTGGTATAGGCGGAAAGGCGTACAACAGACCGCAACTCCACTCGCGACGAAAAGCGTCGCCGAGCGAGTGCCGCCTTGGAAATTCAAACGCGCAGAACTGCTGACATTGCACGTTCTCTTCGGTGGCGAATAGATCTAACCAAGGCTCTCCCCACTGTAGAAAGAGTCCTTGCACCACTTCCGAGTGAAGACGCCATTCGTGATCCATCATGCACCTGCGGCTGAGTTCGTCCGCCATGGCGTTCAGGGAACCTGCCAGGTGTTGAACCATCGGGAATATGCCCTGATGTTCCAGCCATGTCCAGAGGCGCAGAGCCTCCTGACATAGGGTCCACGACCCCACCCCGCCTTGTTTGTTGCAGTACCACATGGCGGTGGTGTTGTCTGTGAACACCTGCACTACCTTCCCTTTGACAGAGGGAAGGAATGCCTTGAGTGCAAGTCGGATCGCCCGGAGCTCCAGAAGGTTGATATGGAGCCGGGACTCCGCCGGAGACCAGAGGCCTCTGATCTCCGCCTCTCCCATGTGACCGCCCCATCCCAGAAGGGACGCGTCCGTCACAACTGTGTGCTCTGGCTGGGGAAGGGAGAGGGATCTGCCCATGACCCATTGCCGGTTCGAGAGCCACCACTGCAACTGTTTTGCAGTCCCCTCCGAGATCTGGACGTGATCGGACAGGTTGCCCTGGTGCTGCGCCCACTGGAACTTCAGGTCCCACTGCAGAGCCCGCATATGCCATCTGGCATGATCGACCAGCAGGAGGCCATGAGGCCCAGCAGCCTCAGGGTCATCCGTACCGAAACCCAGGATAAAGGCTGAAAGATCGGAATCATAGCCTGAATATCCCGGACTCGCCGTTCGGGAGGATAAGCCCGAAACTGCGTGTCCAGAACTGCTCCGATGAAAAGGAGCTGTGGAGAAGGAATCAGGTGCGACTTCGGCACATTGATGGAGAACCCCAGCGAGTGCAGGAGTTCGGCCGTAGTCTGGAGGTGGGAGACGACTGTCTGGGACGAGCCCGCCTTCAGCAGCCAGTCGTCGAGGTTGGGGAAGACTGGAACCCCTGCCCGGCGCAGATGAGCTGCGACCACCGCCATCACTTTCGTCAACACCCGAGGGGCACTTGTGAGGCCAAAGGGGAGCACGGTGAATTGAAAATACTCGAGGCCCACCGTGAACCGCAGGTAACGCCGGTGGGCCGGCAGGACGGGGATGTGGAAATAAGCGTCCTGCAAGTCCAACGCTACCATCCAGTCTCCAGGGTCGAGGGCAGTCAAGACCTGAGCTAAGGTGAGCATCTTGAACTTCTCCCTCTGGAGGAAGCGATTGACGTTCCGGAGGTCCAAGATAGGACGCATGTCCTCCTTGTCCTTTTTGGGCACCAGAAAGTAGTGGGAGTAGCAACCACGACCTACTTCTGGGGTCGGACCTCGCTCGATGGCCCTCTTGGCCAAGAGGGCCGCAACTTCCTTCTGAAGAAGCACTAAGTGATCCCCTGACATGCGGTGGAATTGAGGTGGCATGGCTGGGGTGTGGTCTCGAAGGGGAGGGAGTAGCCCCTTCGGACAATGTCCAAGACCCACCTATCCGAGGTGATGGCACGCCAGTGGTGAAGGTGATGTCGGACCCTGCCCCCTACTGGCGTGCTGCGCACCTGAAAGGAAGGACTAGGAGGGCTTGGAGGCCGCAGACGGGGCGGGGTTGGAGGCCTGACCCGCACGCTGGTTGCCTGACCCGCCACGGCAGGAGCCACGTCCTCGGCCACGCGAAGACGCTTGCTGCGCGGACCGGTGGCTGGGCAGCGGACGTGACTGGGCGCCCCTTCCGTGGCCACGAAAGGGGCGAAAAGCAGATGGCTGCGGAGGGCGTACAGCAGAAAGGCCCAGGGACTTGGCTGTAGCCCGTGAGTCCTTAAAACGCTCCAGCGCATGGTCTGCCTTGTTCCCAAAAAGACCAACCCCATCAAAGGGCATGTCCATAAGAGTGTTCTGGACATCACCCGAGAAACCAGTGGTTTTCAGCCAGGCGTGACGTCGCAGCGCCACTGTCGTTGCAATCGATCTACCCAGTGAGTCAGCGGTATCAAGGCCACATCGAATGGTGAATTTAGCCGCATCTCTTCCTTCCGCAATGGCGCGGGAAAGCAGTGTCTGGACCTCCTCAGGACACTGGGGCAAAGCTAGCGCCACCGAGTCCCACAGAGAGTGGGAATATCGGCCCAAAAGGCAAGCGGTGTTGACAGACCGCAAGCCAGCACTGGAGGAAGAAAAGACCTTCTTCCCAAATTGATCCAGGCGTTTGGATTCCCTATCCGGAGGAGCGGTAGGGAAGGCGGTTTGGGAAGCAGAGGCTTGGACAACCAAGCTCTCAGGAGTGGAGTGTTGGGAGAGGAACAGGGGGTCGCCCGGAGCGGGGCGATGGCGTCGGGCCACGTTCCTATCCACAGGAGCCCCTGTGGCGGGCTTGGACCAGGTGCCCAAAAGAACGTCAGAAAGTGCGTCATTAAACGGCAGCAGTGGCTCCGAGGAGGTAGCCGCCGGTTGAAGCACTTCCGTCAGGAGGTTAGTCCTGACGGCCACGGTAGGCAATTGGAGGTGTAAGGCCCCAGCTGCTCTACGCAACACCGTTGCAAAATTTGCTCCCTCCTCCGTTGCCACAGAAGGAGGAGACAGCATGCCAGGGTCAGGGGAGGTGTCCAGCCCACTGGCATTCCCAAGTTCCTCAGCCCAGTCCTGTTCGTACTCACACTGCTGTGTGAGAGGGTCCTCCGACCCCTCCCAGTCCTCTACGTCCTCCTCAGGTTCAAAATAAGGAGAAGGAGGGACACGCGGGACCCAAGGTCTCAGCGGCGTCGGAGCCGGCGTCGAGCGACGCTGGTCCGGCGCCGTGTCCGGATCCGGAGAGAACCGGGGAACGACGCCGCCCGGAGCCCAGGGCGGCGTCGGAAACGGCACCGGAGGCGCCGGCGGAGGTGTAGTTAGGTCAACCGGCGTCGATGGGGGTTGCGGCAGCACCGGAGCCGGGATCGAGGCCGGGGCCGAAGCCGGGGCCGGGACCGAGGCTGGTGTGACAGGCGGCGCCGGGACCGGAGTCGCCGGCGGCGCCGGGAAACCCCATCAGGGCCCGCGGGGCCCGAAGGCGCACCGGGGGACCTTGAGGCCCGAAGAGGCGGGCCATGGCCGACAGGAATTCCTGTATCTCGGCCGGAGTCGCCCCCGAACCCGGGAAGGACGGGTAATGCGGGGGCGGCTCCACAGGCACTCCCGGAGGCGCGGGGACGGTGCCGACAGGAGCCTTAGCCGAGTCGCGAGACCAGCGAGGCGAAGTCATGGAGCTATGACGCTTCTTAGACTTTTTATGCTTCGACTTACCGGAGGAGTGCGAAGACTTGGACCCCGACGACCGATGAGGACTCCGCGACCGGCCCCTCGACCTCTCACGTGACCGGGGCTTGGTGTGGAGAACCCACTGGGGTCACGTCCTCTACCAGCAGAGCAACAGCCGGGGACGGAACCGGCGTCGACCGACCTCGAGACGGCGTCGACGACCCCTGGAGAGGACTCGTCCGCCCGGGGTCGGACCGGCGTCGACTAGACCTCCACCAAGGCAGGAGCCTGTGGGAAGGAACGACGTCGACTCGGAATAGAGCTACGCGCTGCAGCCGCCTCCCGCGACGACACAGGGAGCCCCGCAGGGCTGTGCGAAGGCGCATCAGGAAGCCCAGACGTCACTGTGGGATGGCCTTCCGGGCCGTGTACCGACATCGCAGCGACCCCGGAACCGGAGTCAGGGTACTCAGTCGGCGCCGGGCGGACCCGCCGGCGAACCCCCGACCTGAGTCCCTACCCCCACTGTGGGGCCCGAAGGCGCGCCAAGGAGAGGGGCTGACCCAAAGATAGCCTGCAGAGCCTTGGAATAGGCTTCCATCTGGGTCCGAGTCGCACCCACACCAGGAAATGGGGGTAGACTGGGGCCGACTCCTGAGGGCCCGTGTCCGGTGAAGACCGGGAGTGGCGGGCCCGGACATCACGCTTGTGCGAGGTGGACGACCTCCGTGACTTCTTCCGGTGCTTACCTGACGCAGGCGAGCGACATCCACGGGAACGACTACGGGACCTGTCCCGGACAGGAACCTCAGCGTGAGAAGAAGAACTACGCCGTACGGAGCCTTCCGCTGGAGACGGAGACCGGCGCCGCGAGGATTCTGACGGGGACAGCCGGGCGGACATCAACTTCATCTGTCGTTCCCGCAGGGACTTCGGTTTCAGCTGATGGCAGGCGTCGCACTCGGCGGAGTCGTGGTGCTCGCCCAGGCACCACATACAGATCTCGTTGGGGTCCGTCGCCGACATCTGCCGCGAACGGGACGCACACGACTTGAAGCCCGAAGGCATCGGCACACTGTGTCCGGCGCGAAAAGACGTTGTGAAGGCCTGAAAAGAAACAGGCCAGAGGAACCGCTTCTCCCGGATCCGCGTTGGGACGCGGAAAAGAAGAAAAACTGACGTCAGCACGCCGGGGGGGTGGACCTATATGGCTCCATTGACGTCACTTCCGTGGACGACGTCAGGACGGAGCTGGGCGACGCCCCCCCCCCCCGGCGTGCAGAGGTACTGCTGAAAAAAAAAAAAAGGTTTTCCCGGATCCAGTCTGACGCCTGGGGAATATTCTAAGTTAAGGAATCTGCGGCTAGATGTCTCTATCAGATATTATAGCCAGTCAAGATGAAGAAACCAGCAGCAAGGTCCATAAATGCCAGTATAGTAGTGTTAAGAGAGGTCAGCATCATTAGAATGTCATCTGCATAGAGCATTAGTTTCATATTCAAAGCAGGCATTTGGATCTCCTTTATCGCGGGGGAGGAACAGATGGCAATGGCCAGTGGTTCCAAAGCAAGTAGAAAGAGTAATGGAGAGAGGGGACAACACTGCCAAGATCCACTATTGATTTCAATTGGCGTTGACAAGAATCTAGTAAAGTCAGGTGATGATAAATAAAGCCAGTGGTTAAGCTGTAGAAAGCCAGGTCCTTTTCCCATTCTGTCCATTGTATGTAACAGGTAGCTCCATTCCGCTCAATCAAACAATTTCTAAGCGTCTAGAAAGAAGGCCACCTGTTCGTCAGAACTCATCTGGGAGTTCTATTACAGGTGTTCTAGCATCCGAAGATGACTGCGATAGAAATGTCACAGGAAAACCCCACCTGGTTTTTATGGACTAGTGAGCAGATAAACTTTTTCAATTTGTTGGATAGGACTTTAGCCAGAATTTTAACATCTGAGTTGATCAGCGAGATTGGCGAATAGTTTTCACTTCTTTTATGGTATCTTCCCTGTTTGGAGCTAAGGGAGATGTAGGCAAGGCTGTTTTCTGGTAGCAGACCTTCCAACACTGAAGAAGAGGGAGGGGAGACAATATTCTGGAATACGTTCTCCAATAGTGGAACTGCAGACGCTGCTGTCAACCTATCAAATTCTATGGGAATGTGTGGTATTTCACTTATTTGGAATCCCATTTCTCTAGTTATCTCAGAGTGTTATGTTATGAATGTCTAATGCTATGTCAATTTGGAATCCTAGACATGTCATTATGTTCCAGGCATTAGAAGGTTCTGTAACTAGTCAGTTGTTAATGACTTCTGCTTGCTGTTGGATGAGATCTTCTCTCTTGGATTAAACATCTTGGACATGGCATCCCTGTGTCTTGAATTCATTTACCAGGAATGCTTCACTGGCGTAGTCGGCAGGATGTACAGAGATGATCTCAACACGAAGGATTGGTGAGAGATATTTTCCATTTGGATGTTCCTTGGAGATAGGAACCAACTTATTTATTAAATCATCTCACTTAACTGGCACGCTGCTTAAAGAAAAGTTCCTGAGGCTTTCAGAACTGATGGAACTCATGTTTAAGCGATTATCTGCTTAACTTGATTTAACCTTTAATGCGCTGAAATTTAGCTCCACTAAAGAGGTTTCCTTAAGTGGTACACCTATGATTTTTGCGCTACTGGCGTGTGCATTGCCTTGACCTGAACCCTGGACTGTTTAAACTGTTTCACTTCCGTGATCAGTTCTTTAATTGTCCGTGACATTGGCTCTTTTAAATCCTGTGTTGGAATTAGGCAATTACTTTTATGGATGTCTTGTTTTGCTTTGATTTCCATTGTCACTTTTAAAAATAAGTGGACGAAGACGGCAATCTCATCGCCGCTCGAGCTGCAACGGAAATCTTTAATCGCTGCGCGGCTCGAGCTGCAACGATACCTGTATTTAAAAGAAAACTTTATTACCTTGGCGACATTCTGGTGATCTTTGTTCTTGCTGTTGCGGCTTTCGTCATTCCCTTTGTTGCTATGCTACGACGATAGCAGCCGCACAGAGAATTCTTTCATATTTGTTTTCATCGTGGTCCTCATCATCACGCAAGCTGCGTGTGCGTGGCGGCCATATTGCCTTGGTGGATTATAGTGATAGCATCCACTCTGAGAAGCGGCACACGTTACTTACACTGCGTGCATTAGTAATAAAGCACAAGTTACTAACTTGTGTAACGATATATCTGTAAGAGACAGTAGTTAGTGACAGATTCCTTACCTTAGATTCCTTACCTTAGAATATCCCCAGGCGTCAGGCTGGATCCGGAAAGCTTTTGCGTAGCAGTTCCCTTGCGCGTCGGTAGGCGGCGGCGTGCGGCTCCGCGTCGTGACCGGAGGGACCTTGAGGCCCGAAGAGGCGGGCCATGGCCGACAGGAATTCCTGTACTTGGGCCGGATCCGCCCCGAACCCGGGAAGGACGGGTATTGCGGGGCGACTCCACAGGCATGTCCGGGGCCGCGGGGACGGTGCCGGGAGGGGCCTCAGCCGAGTCGCGAGACCTGGCGACGATGCTTTTGGACTTTTTGTGTTTGGACTTACCGGACGAAGAAGACTTCGATGCGACGACCGGTGTGGACTCCGCGATCGACCCCTGGACCTCTCACGCGACCGGGGCTTGTGCGGAGCCGAATGCCGGGCCTCGAGGAGCTTTCGAGACCGCTCTCGCAAAGCTTTCGGGTTGAGGGCCCGGCAGTCAGAACAAGACTCCGTGTCGTGGCCTCGGCCGAGGCAGAAGAGACACTCCCGATGCGGGTCTGTGATGGACATCATCCGAGCACAGGCGCCGCAACGTTTAAACCCTGGCATCCCTACGACACCTTGAAGTCGATTCGAAGAAAAACAGTGAAAAATTCACCAAAAAAGTTAGTCAAAAAATGACTAGGGCACTGCTCTTCCCGGATCTGCGCTTGCTGGCGCGGAAAAAGAAGAACTGACGTCAGCGCGCAGGGGCGGCGCCTAAGTACTGCCCGCGACGTCATCCCGGCGATCACGAAGCCGACGACGGACGTGGAGCCGCACAACGCCGCCTACCGACGCGCAAGGGTACTGCTACGCAAAAACTTTCCGGATCCAGCCTGACGCCTGGGGATATTCTAAGGTAAGGAATCTAAGGTAAGGAATCTGTCACTAACGTGTCTCTTTCAGATATCAGTGTTACGCTCAGTTTTGCCGGATGCACAAGTTACTAACTTGTGTAACGATATATCTGTAAGAGACAGTAGTTAGTGATAGATTCCTTACCTTAGAATATCCCCAGGCGTCAGGCTGGATCCGGAAAGTTTTGCGTAGCAGTACCCTTGCGCTGTCGGTAGGCGGCGTCGTGCGGCTCCGCGTCCGTCGTCGGCGTCGTGATCGCCGGGATGACGTCGCGGGCAGTACTTAGACGCCGCCCTGCGCGCTGACGTCAGTTCTGTACACGACTTTCCGCGCCAGGAACGCAGAGCCATGCAAGAAGCTGACACAGGTGTCTGAAAAATACTAGGGCCCTGAAAGGGATGTCCTTAACCCTAGAAATCAGTTCGCAGAACGGGGAGGATGGGTGGGGCGGTAAGGAATCTATCACTAACTACTGTCTCTTACAGATATATCGTTACACAAGTTAGTAACTTGTGCATCTGAAAGAGACACGTTAGTGATAGATTCCTTACCTTAGAATAGATACCCCAGCAATACCAACCCCGGTGGTGGGTCTGCGAACAAAGATCAGACAAGGAAGTCCTGGAGGACAGAACGGCCAAAGAAGCCGTCCCTCCGGACCTGACTGTCAAGGCAGTAATGCTTAGTAAACGTGTGCAGCGAGGCCCACGTAGCTGCCTGACAGATAACCGGCAGCGGAACACCGCGGCCCAAGGCCGTGGTAGCAGCCGTTGCCCTGGTGGAATGGGCACGCAGCCCAACAGGAGGCTCCTTCTTAGCCAAAGAATAGCAGGTCTTGATGCACAAGGTAACCCAGCGGGAGATGGTCCTCTTGTGCACCGCCCGACCTTTTTGGCGCCCACGTAGCCAACAAAGAGCTGGTCATCCACCCGGAAGTGTTTTGTGCGGTCGATATAGAAGGAGAGCGCACGTTTTGGGTCCAGACGGTGGAGCCTCTCTTCCTCTCTGGAAGGATGCGGAAAGAAGGTGGGCAAAGTGATGGTCTGCCCAATGTGGAAAGCAGTAACCACCTTTGGCAAGAAGGACGGACGCGTCCGAAGAACAACCTTGTCTGGATGAACAGACAGAAAGGGAGGTTTGCAAGAAAGAGCCTGGAGCTCACTCACCCGCCGAGCGGAGGTGATGGCCACCAGAAAGGCTGCCTTTAGAGTCAGAAGACGAAGAGGACAGTTATGCAGAGGCTCAAAGGGAGCGCACATTAAAAAGGTAAGAACCAAGTTCAAGTCCCACTGAGGCATTACAAACGGAACAGGAGGGAAGAGGTGACGGTGCCGACAGGAGCCTTAGCCGAGTCGCGAGACCAGCGAGGCGAAGTCGTGGAGCTATGACGCTTCTTAGACTTTTTATGCTTCGACTTACCGGAGGAGTGCGAAGACTTGGACCCCGACGACCGATGAGGACTCCGCGACCGGCCCCTCGACCTCTCACGTGACCGGGGCTTGGTGTGGAGAACCCACTGGGGTCACGTCCTCTACCAGCAGAGCAACAGCCGGGGACGGAACCGGCGTCGACCGACCTCGAGACGGCGTCGACGACCCCTGGAGAGGACTCGTCCGCCCGGGGTCGGACCGGCGTCGACTAGACCTCCACCAAGGCAGGAGCCTGTGGGAAGGAACGACGTCGACTCGGAATAGAGCTACGCGCTGCAGCCGCCTCCCGCGACGACACAGGGAGCCCCGCAGGGCTGTGCGAAGGCGCATCAGGAAGCCCAGACGTCACTGTGGGATGGCCTTCCGGGCCGTGTACCGACATCGCAGCGACCCCGGAACCGGAGTCAGGGTACTCAGTCGGCGCCGGGGCGGACCCGCCGGCGAACCCCCGACCTGAGTCCCTACCCCCACTGTGGGGCCCGAAGGCGCGCCAAGGAGAGGGGCTGACCCAAAGATAGCCTGCAGAGCCTTGGAATAGGCTTCCATCTGGGTCCGAGTCGCACCCACACCAGGAAATGGGGGGTAGACTGGGGCCGACTCCTGAGGGCCCGTGTCCGGTGAAGACCGGGAGTGGCGGGCCCGGACATCACGCTTGTGCGAGGTGGACGACCTCCGTGACTTCTTCCGGTGCTTACCTGACGCAGGCGAGCGACATCCACGGGAACGACTACGGGACCTGTCCCGGACAGGAACCTCAGCGTGAGAAGAAGAACTACGCCGTACGGAGCCTTCCGCTGGAGACGGAGACCGGCGCCGCGAGGATTCTGACGGGGACAGCCGGCGGACATCAACTTCATCTGTCGTTCCCGCAGGGACTTCGGTTTCAGCTGATGGCAGGCGTCGCACTCGGCGGAGTCGTGGTGCTCGCCCAGGCACCACATACAGATCTCGTTGGGGTCCGTCGCCGACATCTGCCGCGAACGGGACGCACACGACTTGAAGCCCGAAGGCATCGGCACACTGTGTCCGGCGCGAAAAGACGTTGTGAAGGCCTGAAAAGAAACAGGCCAGAGGAACCGCTTCTCCCGGATCCGCGTTGGGACGCGGAAAAGAAGAAAAACTGACGTCAGCACGCCGGGGGGGTGGACCTATATGGCTCCATTGACGTCACTTCCGTGGACGACGTCAGGACGGAGCTGGGCGACGCCCCCCCCCCCCGGCGTGCAGAGGTACTGCTGAAAAAAAAAAAAAGGTTTTCCGGATCCAGTCTGACGCCTGGGGAATATTCTAAGTTAAGGAATCTGCGGCTAGATGTCTCTATCAGATATTATAGCCAGTCAAGATGAAGAAACCAGCAGCAAGGTCCATAAATGCCAGTATAGTAGTGTTAAGAGAGGTCAGCATCATTAGAATGTCATCTGCATAGAGCATTAGTTTCATATTCAAAGCAGGCATTTGGATCTCCTTTATCGCGGGGGAGGAACAGATGGCAATGGCCAGTGGTTCCAAAGCAAGTAGAAAGAGTAATGGAGAGAGGGGACAACACTGCCAAGATCCACTATTGATTTCAATTGGCGTTGACAAGAATCTAGTAAAGTCAGGTGATGATAAATAAAGCCAGTGGTTAAGCTGTAGAAAGCCAGGTCCTTTTCCCATTCTGTCCATTGTATGTAACAGGTAGCTCCATTCCGCTCAATCAAACAATTTCTAAGCGTCTAGAAAGAAGGCCACCTGTTCGTCAGAACTCATCTGGGAGTTCTATTACAGGTGTTCTAGCATCCGAAGATGACTGCGATAGAAATGTCACAGGAAAACCCCACCTGGTTTTTATGGACTAGTGAGCAGATAAACTTTTTCAATTTGTTGGATAGGACTTTAGCCAGAATTTTAACATCTGAGTTGATCAGCGAGATTGGCGAATAGTTTTCACTTCTTTTATGGTATCTTCCCTGTTTGGAGCTAAGGGAGATGTAGGCAAGGCTGTTTTCTGGTAGCAGACCTTCCAACACTGAAGAAGAGGGAGGGGAGACAATATTCTGGAATACGTTCTCCAATAGTGGAACTGCAGACGCTGCTGTCAACCTATCAAATTCTATGGGAATGTGTGGTATTTCACTTATTTGGAATCCCATTTCTCTAGTTATCTCAGAGTGTTATGTTATGAATGTCTAATGCTATGTCAATTTGGAATCCTAGACATGTCATTATGTTCCAGGCATTAGAAGGTTCTGTAACTAGTCAGTTGTTAATGACTTCTGCTTGCTGTTGGATGAGATCTTCTCTCTTGGATTAAACATCTTGGACATGGCATCCCTGTGTCTTGAATTCATTTACCAGGAATGCTTCACTGGCGTAGTCGGCAGGATGTACAGAGATGATCTCAACACGAAGGATTGGTGAGAGATATTTTCCATTTGGATGTTCCTTGGAGATAGGAACCAACTTATTTATTAAATCATCTCACTTAACTGGCACGCTGCTTAAAGAAAAGTTCCTGAGGCTTTCAGAACTGATGGAACTCATGTTTAAGCGATTATCTGCTTAACTTGATTTAACCTTTAATGCGCTGAAATTTAGCTCCACTAAAGAGGTTTCCTTAAGTGGTACACCTATGATTTTTGCGCTACTGGCGTGTGCATTGCCTTGACCTGAACCCTGGACTGTTTAAACTGTTTCACTTCCGTGATCAGTTCTTTAATTGTCCGTGACATTGGCTCTTTTAAATCCTGTGTTGGAATTAGGCAATTACTTTTATGGATGTCTTGTTTTGCTTTGATTTCCATTGTCACTTTTAAAAATAAGTGGACGAAGACGGCAATCTCATCGCCGCTCGAGCTGCAACGGAAATCTTTAATCGCTACGCGGCTCGAGCTGCAACGATACCTGTATTTAAAAGAAAACTTTATTACCTTGGCGACATTCTGGTGATCTTTGTTCTTGCTGTTGCGGCTTTCGTCATTCCCTTTGTTGCTATGCTACGACGATAGCAGCCGCACAGAGAATTCTTTCATATTTGTTTTCATCGTGGTCCTCATCATCACGCAAGCTGCGTGTGCGTGGCGGCCATATTGCCTTGGTGGATTATAGTGATAGCATCCACTCTGAGAAGCGGCACACGTTACTTACACTGCGTGCATTAGTAATAAAGCACAAGTTACTAACTTGTGTAACGATATATCTGTAAGAGACAGTAGTTAGTGACAGATTCCTTACCTTAGATTCCTTACCTTAGAATATCCCCAGGCGTCAGGCTGGATCCGGAAAGTTTTTGCGTAGCAGTTCCCTTGCGCGTCGGTAGGCGGCGGCGTGCGGCTCCGCGTCGTGACCGGAGGGACCTTGAGGCCCGAAGAGGCGGGCCATGGCCGACAGGAATTCCTGTACTTGGGCCGGATCCGCCCCCGAACCCGGGAAGGACGGGTATTGCGGGGGCGACTCCACAGGCATGTCCGGGGCCGCGGGGACGGTGCCGGGAGGGGCCTCAGCCGAGTCGCGAGACCTGGCGACGATGCTTTTTGGACTTTTTGTGTTTGGACTTACCGGACGAAGAAGACTTCGATGCGACGACCGGTGTGGACTCCGCGATCGACCCCTGGACCTCTCACGCGACCGGGGCTTGTGCGGAGCCGAATGCCGGGCCTCGAGGAGCTTTCGAGACCGCTCTCGCAAAGCTTTCGGGTTGAGGGCCCGGCAGTCAGAACAAGACTCCGTGTCGTGGCCTCGGCCGAGGCAGAAGAGACACTCCCGATGCGGGTCTGTGATGGACATCATCCGAGCACAGGCGCCGCAACGTTTAAACCCTGGCATCCCTACGACACCTTGAAGTCGATTCGAAGAAAAACAGTGAAAAATTCACCAAAAAAGTTAGTCAAAAAATGACTAGGGCACTGCTCTTCCCGGATCTGCGCTTGCTGGCGCGGAAAAAGAAGAACTGACGTCAGCGCGCAGGGGCGGCGCCTAAGTACTGCCCGCGACGTCATCCCGGCGATCACGAAGCCGACGACGGACGTGGAGCCGCACAACGCCGCCTACCGACGCGCAAGGGTACTGCTACGCAAAAACTTTCCGGATCCAGCCTGACGCCTGGGGATATTCTAAGGTAAGGAATCTAAGGTAAGGAATCTGTCACTAACGTGTCTCTTTCAGATATCAGTGTTACGCTCAGTTTTGCCGGATGCACAAGTTACTAACTTGTGTAACGATATATCTGTAAGAGACAGTAGTTAGTGATAGATTCCTTACCTTAGAATATCCCCAGGCGTCAGGCTGGATCCGGAAAGTTTTGCGTAGCAGTACCCTTGCGGCGTCGGTAGGCGGCGTCGTGCGGCTCCGCGTCCGTCGTCGGCGTCGTGATCGCCGGGATGACGTCGCGGGCAGTACTTAGACGCCGCCCCTGCGCGCTGACGTCAGTTCTGTACACGACTTTCCGCGCCAGGAACGCAGAGCCATGCAAGAAGCTGACACAGGTGTCTGAAAAATACTAGGGCCCTGAAAGGGATGTCCTTAACCCTAGAAATCAGTTCGCAGAACGGGGAGGATGGGTGGGCGGTAAGGAATCTATCACTAACTACTGTCTCTTACAGATATATCGTTACACAAGTTAGTAACTTGTGCATCTGAAAGAGACACGTTAGTGATAGATTCCTTACCTTAGAATAGATACCCCAGCAATACCAACCCCGGTGGTGGGTCTGCGAACAAAGATCAGACAAGGAAGTCCTGGAGGACAGAACGGCCAAAGAAGCCGTCCCTCCGGACCTGACTGTCAAGGCAGTAATGCTTAGTAAACGTGTGCAGCGAGGCCCACGTAGCTGCCTGACAGATAACCGGCAGCGGAACACCGCGGCCCAAGGCCGTGGTAGCAGCCGTTGCCCTGGTGGAATGGGCACGCAGCCCAACAGGAGGCTCCTTCTTAGCCAAAGAATAGCAGGTCTTGATGCACAAGGTAACCCAGCGGGAGATGGTCCTCTTGTGCACCGCCCGACCTTTTGGCGCCCACGTAGCCAACAAAGAGCTGGTCATCCACCCGGAAGTGTTTTGTGCGGTCGATATAGAAGGAGAGCGCACGTTTTGGGTCCAGACGGTGGAGCCTCTCTTCCTCTCTGGAAGGATGCGGAGGCGGAAAGAAGGTGGGCAAAGTGATGGTCTGCCCAATGTGGAAAGCAGTAACCACCTTTGGCAAGAAGGACGGACGCGTCCGAAGAACAACCTTGTCTGGATGAACAGACAGAAAGGGAGGTTTGCAAGAAAGAGCCTGGAGCTCACTCACCCGCCGAGCGGAGGTGATGGCCACCAGAAAGGCTGCCTTTAGAGTCAGAAGACGAAGAGGACAGTTATGCAGAGGCTCAAAGGGAGCGCACATTAAAAGGTAAGAACCAAGTTCAAGTCCCACTGAGGCATTACAAACGGAACAGGAGGGAAGAGGTGAGTAATGCCTTTTAAGAACCTGTTAACAACAGGGGACTTGAAAAGGGAGGGCTGATCAGGGAGCCTGAGGAAGGCCGAGATAGCACAAAGATAACCCTTGATGGTACCCAGGGCAGAACCCTGTTGGGCCAGAGAGAGAAGGAACAGAAGGACCTCAGAAAGAGGGGCAGAAAGGGGATCCACAGCCTTTGCTGTGCACCATGCCACAAATTTGTTCCACCTGCAGGCGTATACCACCTTAGTGGAGGGACGCCTGGCTGCCAGAATCACATCACAAACTTCGGGAGGCAAGTCGAAAGGAATCAACTGCCGCCGCTCAATCTCCACGCAAGCAGGTGTAGACTGGACAGGTTCGGGTGGAGGACCGTCCCCTGCTGCTGCGACAGAAGATCCTCCCGAAGAGGCAGACGGATCGGGGGATCTATGCTCATATTGAGTAGCTCGGGATACCAAACTCTTCGAGCCCAGTCCGGAGCCACAAGAATGACTTGGGCCCGGTTGTGCCGAATCTTCTTCAACACTCTGGGTAGAAGTGGTATAGGCGGAAAGGCGTACAACAGACCGCAACTCCACTCGCGACGAAAAGCGTCGCCGAGCGAGTGCCGCCTTGGAAATTCCAACGCGCAGAACTGATGACATTGCGCGTTCTCTTCGGTGGCGAATAGATCTAACCAAGGCTCTCCCCACTGTAGAAAGAGTCCTTGCGCCACTTCCGAGTGAAGACGCCATTCGTGATCCATCATGCACCTGCGGCTGAGTTCGTCCGCCCTGGCGTTCAGAGAACCTGCCAGGTGTTGAACCATCAGGAACATGCCCTGATGTTCCAGCCATGTCCAGAGGCGCAGAGCCTCCTGACAAAGGGTCCAAGACCCCACCCCGCCCTGTTTGTTGCAGTACCACATGGCGGTGGTGTTGTCTGTGAACACCTGCACTACCTTCCCTTTGACAGAGGGAAGGAATGCCTTGAGTGCAAGCCGGATCGCCCGGAGCTCCAGAAGGTTGATATGGAGCCGGGACTCCGCCGGAGACCAGAGGCCTCTGATCTCCGCCTCTCCCAAGTGACCGCCCCATCCCAGAAGGGACGCGTCCGTCACAACTGTATGCTCTGGCTGGGGAAGGGAGAGGGATCTGCCCATGACCCATTGCCGGTTCGAGAGCCACCACTGCAACTGTTTTGCAGTCCCCTCCGAGATCTGGACGTGATCGGACAGGTTGCCCTGGTGCTGCGCCCACTGGAACTTCAGGTCCCACTGCAGAGCCCGCATATGCCATCTGGCATGATTGACCAGCAGGATGCAGGAGGCCATGAGGCCCAGCAGCCTCAGGGTCATCCTTACCGAAACCCAGGATAAAGGCCGAAAGATCGGAATCATAGCCTGAATATCCCGGACTCGCCGTTCGGGAGGATAGGCCCGAAACTGCGTCGTGTCCAGAACTGCTCCGATGAAAAGGAGCTGCGGAGAAGGAATCAGATGCGACTTCGGCACATTGATGGAGAACCCCAGCGAGTGCAGGAGTTCGGCCGTAGTCTGGAGGTGGGAGACGACTGCCTGGGACGAGCCCGCCTTCAGCAGCCAGTCGTAGAGGTAGGGGAAGACTGAAACCCCTGCCCGGCGCAGATGAGCCGCGACCACCGCCATCTCTTTCGTGAACACCCGAGGGGCACTTGTAAGGCCAAAGGGGAGCACGGTGAACTGAAAATGCTCGTGGCCTACCGTGAACCGAAGGTAACGCCGGTGGGCCGGCAGGACGGGGATGTGGAAATATGCGTCCTGCAAGTCCAACGCTACCAACCAGTCTCCAGGGTCGAGGGCAGTCAAGACCTGAGCTAGGGTGAGCATCTTGAACTTCTCCTTCCGGAGGAAGCGATTGACGTTCCGGAGGTCCAAGATAGGACGCATGTCCTCCTTGTCCTTTTTGGGCACCAGAAAGTAGTGGGAGTAGCAACCACGCCCTACTTCTGGGGTCGGAACATGCTCGATGGCCCTCTTGGTCAAGAGGGCCGTGACTTCCTTCTGTAGAAGCACCAAGTGATCCCCTGACATGCGGTGGAGTTGAGGTGGCATGGCTGGGGGGTGGTCTCGAAGGGGAGGGAGTAACCCCTTCGGACAATGTCCAAGACCCACCTGTCCGAGGTGATGGTGCGCCAGTGGGGAAGGTGATGGCGGACCCTGCCCCCTACTGGCGTGCCGTGCACCTGAAAGGAGGGACTAGGAGGGCTTGGAGGCCGCGGACGGGTTGGAGGTGGTGGCCTGACCCGCACGCTGGTTGCCCGATCCGCCACGGCGGAATCCACGTCCTCGGCCACGCGAAGACGCCTGCTGCGCGGGCCGGTGGCTGGGCTGCTGACGTGAAGGGGCGCCCCTACCGTGGCCACGATAGGGGCGAAAAGCAGAAGGCAGCGGAGGGCGTGTAGCAGAAAGGCCCAGGGACTTGGCAGTAGCCCGTGAGTCCTTAAAGCGCTCCAACGCATGGTCTGCTTTGGACCCAAAAGACCGACTCCATCAAAGGGCATGTCCATGAGAGTATTCTGGACATCCCCTGAAAAACCAGTGGTTCTCAGCCAGGCGTGGCGGCGGAGCGCCACCGTCGTTGCAATCGACCTGCCCAGCGAGTCGGCGGTGTCAAGGCCACAACGGATAGTGTATTTGGCCGCATCCCTTCCTTCCGCAATGGCGCGGGAAAGCAGTGCCTGGACCTCCTCAGGGCACTGGGGCAAAACATCCGCCACCGAATCCCACAGAGAGTGGGTATAGCGGCCCAAAAGACAAGCGGTGTTAACGGACCGCAAGCCAGCACTGGAGGAAGAAAAACCTTTCTTCCCAAACTGATCCAGGCGTTTGGATTCCCTATCCGGAGGAGCGGTAGGGAAGGCGGTTTGGGAAGCGGAGGCTTGGACAACCAAGCTCTCAGGAGTGGGGTGGACAGAAAGAAACAGGGGGTCGCCCGGAGCTGGGCGATGGCGTCGTGACACGTTCCGATCCACAGGAGCCCCTGTGTTGGGCTTGGACCAGGCGCCCAAAAGAACGTCTGTGAGGGCGTCGTTAAACGGCAGCACAGTCTCCGTAGAGGAGGCTGCCGGCTGAAGCACCTCTGTCAAGATGTTAGGCTTGACCGTCAAAGTAGGGAGCTGGAGACGTAAGGCCCCAGCAGCCCTACGCAACACCGTACCAAAATTGGCCCCCTCCTCCGTAGCCACGGGAGGAGACAGCATGCCAGTGTCAGGAGAAGTATCCAGACCACTGGCCTCCCTAGACTCTCTGTCCAGTCCTCATCATACTGACAGTTGCGAGTCAGAGGGTCATCAGACCCCTCCCAGTCCTCCTGGTCCTCCTCTGGTTCAAAATAAGGAGGAGGAGGGACATTTGGGACCCAAGGGCCCATCGGCGCCGGAGCCGGCGTCGAGCGACGTCGCTCCGGGTCCATGTCCGGAGCCGGAAGGAACTGGGGGACGACGCCGCCCGGAGCCCAGGGCGGCGTCGAGAACGGCACCGGAGACATCGGCGCCGGCGGAGGTGTCGTGAGGTCGACCGGCGTCGATGGGGGTTGTGGAGCCGGGATCGAGGCCGGGGCCGAAGCCGGAGCCGGGATCGAGGCTGGAGTCCCGGGCGACGCCGGGGCCGGAGCCGCCGGCGACGCCGGAGCAACCCCATCAGGGCCCGCGGGGCCCGAAGGCGCACCGGAGGGGCCTGAAGGCCCGAAGAGGCGGGCCATGGCCGACAGGAACTCCTGTACCTTGGCCGGATCCGCCCCCGAACCCGGGAAGGGCGGGTAGGACGGGGGCGACTCCACAGGCAAGTCCGGGGCCGCGGGGGCGGGGACGGTGCCGGGAGGGGCCTCAGCCGAGTCGCGAGACCGGCGAGGCGAAGTCCGAGAGCGACGATGCTTCTTGGACTTCTTGTGCTTAGACTTACCGGACGAAGAAGACTTCGACGCCGACGACCGGTGTGCACTCCGCGAGCGACCCCTGGACCTCTCACGCGACCGGGGCCTCCGTGGAGCCGAATGCCGGGCCTCGAGGAGCTTTCGAGACCGCTCTCGCAAAGCTTTCGGGTTGAGGGCCTGGCATTCGGGACAAGACTCGGTGTCGTGGCCTCGGCCGAGGCAGAAGAGACACTCCCAATGCGGGTCGGTGACGGACATCATCCGCGCACAGGCGCCGCATCGCTTGAAGCCGGGCATCCCTACGACACCGTAAAGATGGAAAAAACAGTGAAAAAATCACCAAAAAGTATGGTCAAAAATTGACCAGGGCACTGCTCTTCCCGGATCTGCGCTTGCTGGCGCGGAAAAAGAAGAACTGACGTCAGCGCGCAGGGGCGGCGTCTAAGTACTGCCCGCGACGTCATCCCGGCGATCACGACGCCGACGACGGACGCGGAGCCGCACGACGCCGCCTACCGACGCGCAAGGGTACTGCTACGCAAAACTTTCCGGATCCAGCCTGACGCCTGGGGATATTCTAAGGTAAGGAATCTATCACTAACGTGTCTCTTTCAGATAACTCAACACATTCCCCTGGGAAGCGGCACACGTTGTTTATACTGCGTGCATGGTTAATTAAATCAGTGACACGCACACTTTTGTTTGATAACTCTGCGTGCATTGATAATAGAGCTTCAGTGACACGCACACTTTTCCTGATAACTCAGCGTGCATTGCTGATGAAGCTTCAGTGACACGCACACTTTTCTTTGATAACTCAGCGTGCATTGATAATGAAGCTTCAGTGACATGCACACTTTTACTTGATAAGTTAGCACGCACTGGTAATGAAGCTTCAGTGACACGCACACTTTTCCTTGGTGAGTCAGCGTGCATTGATGATAAAACTTCAGTGACATGCACACTTTTACCTGATAACTCAGCTTGCATTGCTAATGAAGCTTCAGTGACCCGCACATTTTTTTCTGGGAACTCAGTGTGCATTGTTAATGAAACTTCAGTGACACTCACGTTATTTTACGCTTGTAATTTTCATTACAGTTTGTAATATGCAAAACGTTACAGCAGCTCCTTTTTTTTATCTAGTCCTGGAACGCCATCCATACAGTGGAAAAAGTGGAAGGTCGTTTTTGAAAGGTATGCTAGGGTCTGTGGACCCTCACTAAGTGCTGAAAGGAAGTCATCTTTGCTCCTTCATTGCTTAGGATCTGAAGGTCAGGATGTTTTTGACCACTTGCCTGTTCTTCCTACAGCAGAAGCCAGAGACTTAAATGACTATGAAATCTGTATTAAAAAACTAGATAACCATTACCTTCCGAAAGTAAGTACGATACTTGAAAGGTATCAATTTGCGAAGCGTATGCAAGGAACTGATGAGTCAATTGAAGGTTATGTGACTCATTTACGAAAGCTTGCTTCGTCATGTAAATTTGATCGCACTGATGAGCGCATCCGAGATCAATTTATGTTTGGGTGTAGTATTGAGAAGGTCAGAGAGGAATTATGGCTCAGAGATGATCCTACTCTTGAAGAAGTTTTAACAGTTGCTAAGCGGATTGAGCATTCTCTTAAATGTGTAGCTGTTATAGAAAACGATTCTGAAAAAGATCTTAAGGTCCATGTGGTTAAAGACACACGTATAGTAAAGTCTTTTAAGGATAGGAAAGAAGATGTCAAAACGTGGACGGAGAGAAAATGTTATAGGTGTGGCAAAGCTGGGCATCTTGCCAATGATAAAAGGTGCATTGCACTTAACCAAACTTGTTCCAAGTGTAAATTAAAGGGACACCTTACTGCGTTTTGTAAAACTAGATTTAAGCCTAAAGTTAAGGAGGTTGAAATTTACGAAGGTGCTATGGGTGGATCTAGCTCTGAAGATTTTGAATGTGGGCAGATAATAGTTCAAGTAGAAAATAAATGCTCTAATAAATCTTGTCCTTTTGATGACATTTTAGTTGAAGGGGAAAGAACTAGAGTATTATTCGACTCTGGTGCAAAAATCACTATTATCTCTAATGAATTTTATAACAACATGTTGAAGGGAAAAATTACTTTAATGAAAGCGGACATCATTCCCTTAGCATATGGGGGCGAGCCCATTAAGCTGCAAGGATATTTCATGGGACTCATAGAATATAAGGAAAGATTGGTGTCTGGAAAAATTTACGTGTCAAAGAAAGGAGACAGTATAATTAGCTGGATGCACCAAGGTGATCTGGGGGTGTTTCTGGATCCTAATGCTGATCCACCCATACAACTTAGAGATATAGTTCTTTCAGTGGCTAGAAACAGTAATGATGAATTTGTGCATAATTTAAGAGCTGAATTTCCTGATGTCCTGAAAGAAAATCTAGGCTGTTTAAAGGGTTATAAGCATAAGATTCAGTTAAAAAGAGATGCCATACCTGTGTGTTGTAAAGTTAGGAATGTGCCTCTCTCTGTTAGAGAAGATATGAAAATGGAGATTAAAAAACTGAAAGATTGGGGAATCATAGAAGAAGTTGAGGGGTCAGAATGGTTGGCTCCGGTTGTCGCTGCACGTAAACCCAATGGGGATTTACGTCTCTGCATTGATTTGAGACAACTCAACAAATGTGTTGTAGTAGATCGATACCCCTTGCCGAATATTACTGAATTATTAGTGTTTCTTGATGGTGCAAAGGTTTTCAGCACCATTGATCTTACATCTGCTTCCCATCAGATAGAAGCACAAGTTACTAACTTGTGTAACAATATATCTATAAGAGACAGTAGTTAGTGACAGATTCCTTACCTTAGAATATCCCCAGGCGTCAGGCTGGATCCGGAAAGTTTTTGCGTAGCAGTACCCCTGCGCGTCGGTAGGCGGCGTCGTGCGGCTCCGCGTCCGTCGGCGGCGTTGTGATCGCCGGGATGACGTCGCGGGCAGTACTTAGACGCCGCCCCTGCGCGCTGACGTCAGTTCTGTACACGACTTTCCGCGCCAGGAACGCAGAGCCATGCAAGAAGCTGACATAGGAGTCTGAAAAATACTAGGGCCCTGAAAGGGATGTCCTTAACCCTAGAAATCAGTTCGCAGAACGGGGAGGATGGGTGGGACAGTAAGGAATCTGTCACTAACTACTGTCTCTTACAGATATATCGTTACACAAGTTAGTAACTTGTGCATCTGAAAGAGACACGTTAGTGACAGATTCCTTACCTTAGAATAGATACCCCAGCAATACCAACACCGGTGGTGGGTCTGCGAACAAAGATCAGACAAGGAAGTCCCGGAGGACAGAACGGCCAAAGAAGCCGTCCCTCCGGACCTGACGCACAAGTTACTAACTTGTGTAACGATATATCTGTAAGAGACAGTAGTTAGTGATAGATTCCTTACCTTAGAATATCCCCAGGCGTCAGGCTGGATCCGGAAAGTTTTGCGTAGCAGTACCCTTGCGCGTCGGTAGGCGGCGTCGTGCGGCTCCGCGTCCGTCGTCGGCGTCGTGATCGCCGGGATGACGTCGCGGGCAGTACTTAGACGCCGCCCCTGCGCGCTGACGTCAGTTCTGTACACGACTTTCCGCGCCAGGAACGCAGAGCCATGCAAGAAGCTGACACAGGTGTCTGAAAAATACTAGGGCCCTGAAAGGGATGTCCTTAACCCTAGAAATCAGTTCGCAGAACGGGGAGGATGGGTGGGCGGTAAGGAATCTATCACTAACTACTGTCTCTTACAGATATATCGTTACACAAGTTAGTAACTTGTGCATCTGAAAGAGACACGTTAGTGATAGATTCCTTACCTTAGAATAGATACCCCAGCAATACCAACCCCGGTGGTGGGTCTGCGAACAAAGATCAGACAAGGAAGTCCTGGAGGACAGAACGGCCAAAGAAGCCGTCCCTCCGGACCTGACTGTCAAGGCAGTAATGCTTAGTAAACGTGTGCAGCGAGGCCCACGTAGCTGCCTGACAGATAACCGGCAGCGGAACACCGCGGCCCAAGGCCGTGGTAGCAGCCGTTGCCCTGGTGGAATAGGCACGCAGCCCAACAGGAGGCTCCTTCTTAGCCAAAGAATAGCAGGTCTTGATGCACAAGGTAACCCAGCGGGAGATGGTCCTCTTGTGCACCGCCCGACCTTTTGGCGCCCACGTAGCCAACAAAGAGCTGGTCATCCACCCGGAAGTGTTTTGTGCGGTCGATATAGAAGGAGAGCGCACGTTTTGGGTCCAGACGGTGGAGCCTCTCTTCCTCTCTGGAAGGATGCGGAGGCGGAAAGAAGGTGGGCAAAGTGATGGTCTGCCCAATGTGGAAAGCAGTAACCACCTTTGGCAAGAAGGACGGACGCGTCCGAAGAACAACCTTGTCTGGATGAACAGACAGAAAGGGAGGTTTGCAAGAAAGAGCCTGGAGCTCACTCACCCGCCGAGCGGAGGTGATGGCCACCAGAAAGGCTGCCTTTAGAGTCAGAAGACGAAGAGGACAGTTATGCAGAGGCTCAAAGGGAGCGCACATTAAAAAGGTAAGAACCAAGTTCAAGTCCCACTGAGGCATTACAAACGGAACAGGAGGGAAGAGGTGAGTAATGCCTTTTAAGAACCTGTTAACAACAGGGGACTTGAAAAGGGAGGGCTGATCAGGGAGCCTGAGGAAGGCCGAGATAGCACAAAGATAACCCTTGATGGTACCCAGGGCAGAACCCTGTTGGGCCAGAGAGAGAAGGAACAGAAGGACCTCAGAAAGAGGGGCAGAAAGGGGATCCACAGCCTTTGCTGTGCACCATGCCACAAATTTGTTCCACCTGCAGGCGTATACCACCTTAGTGGAGGGACGCCTGGCTGCCAGAATCACATCACAAACTGCGGGAGGCAAGTCGAAAGGAATCAACTGCCGCCGCTCAATCTCCACGCAAGCAGGTGTAGACTGGACAGGTTCGGGTGGAGGACCGTCCCCTGCTGCTGCGACAGAAGATCCTCCCGAAGAGGCAGACGGATCGGGGGATCTATGCTCATATTGAGTAGCTCGGGATACCAAACTCTTCGAGCCCAGTCCGGAGCCACAAGAATGACTTGGGCCCGGTCGTGCCGAATCTTCTTCAACACTCTGGGTAGAAGTGGTATAGGCGGAAAGGCGTACAACAGACCGCAACTCCACTCGCGACGAAAAGCGTCGCCGAGCGAGTGCCGCCTTGGAAATTCCAACGCGCAGAACTGATGACATTGCGCGTTCTCTTCGGTGGCGAATAGATCTAACCAAGGCTCTCCCCACTGTAGAAAGAGTCCTTGCGCCACTTCCGAGTGAAGACGCCATTCGTGATCCATCATGCACCTGCGGCTGAGTTCGTCCGCCCTGGCGTTCAGAGAACCTGCCAGGTGTTGAACCATCAGGAACATGCCCTGATGTTCCAGCCATGTCCAGAGGCGCAGAGCCTCCTGACAAAGGGTCCAAGACCCCACCCCGCCCTGTTTGTTGCAGTACCACATGGCGGTGGTGTTGTCTGTGAACACCTGCACTACCTTCCCTTTGACAGAGGGAAGGAATGCCTTGAGTGCAAGCCGGATCGCCCGGAGCTCCAGAAGGTTGATATGGAGCCGGGACTCCGCCGGAGACCAGAGGCCTCTGATCTCCGCCTCTCCCAAGTGACCGCCCCATCCCAGAAGGGACGCGTCCGTCACAACTGTATGCTCTGGCTGGGGAAGGGAGAGGGATCTGCCCATGACCCATTGCCGGTTCGAGAGCCACCACTGCAACTGTTTTGCAGTCCCCTCCGAGATCTGGACGTGATCGGACAGGTTGCCCTGGTGCTGCGCCCACTGGAACTTCAGGTCCCACTGCAGAGCCCGCATATGCCATCTGGCATGATTGACCAGCAGGATGCAGGAGGCCATGAGGCCCAGCAGCCTCAGGGTCATCCTTACCGAAACCCAGGATAAAGGCCGAAAGATCGGAATCATAGCCTGAATATCCCGGACTCGCCGTTCGGGAGGATAGGCCCGAAACTGCGTCGTGTCCAGAACTGCTCCGATGAAAAGGAGCTGTGGAGAAGGAATCAGATGCGACTTCGGCACATTGATGGAGAACCCCAGCGAGTGCAGGAGTTCGGCCGTAGTCTGGAGGTGGGAGACGACTGCCTGGGACGAGCCCGCCTTCAGCAGCCAGTCGTCGAGGTAGGGGAAGACTGAAACCCCTGCCCGGCGCAGATGAGCCGCGACCACCGCCATCACTTTCGTGAACACCCGAGGGGCACTTGTAAGGCCAAAGGGGAGCACGGTGAACTGAAAATGCTCGTGGCCTACCGTGAACCGAAGGTAACGCCGGTGGGCCGGCAGGACGGGGATGTGGAAATATGCGTCCTGCAAGTCCAACGCTACCAACCAGTCTCCAGGGTCGAGGGCAGTCAAGACCTGAGCTAGGGTGAGCATCTTGAACTTCTCCTTCCGGAGGAAGCGATTGACGTTCCGGAGGTCCAAGATAGGACGCATGTCCTCCTTGTCCTTTTGGGCACCAGAAAGTAGTGGGAGTAGCAACCACGCCCTACTTCTGGGGTCGGAACATGCTCGATGGCCCTCTTGGTCAAGAGGGCCGTGACTTCCTTCTGTAGAAGCACCAAGTGATCCCCTGACATGCGGTGGAGTTGAGGTGGCATGGCTGGGGGTGGTCTCGAAGGGGAGGGAGTAGCCCCTTCGGACAATGTCCAAGACCCACCTGTCCGAGGTGATGGTGCGCCAGTGGGGAAGGTGATGGCGGACCCTGCCCCCTACTGGCGTGCCGTGCACCTGAAAGGAGGGACTAGGAGGGCTTGGAGGCCGCGGACGGGTTGGAGGTGGTGGCCTGACCCGCACGCTGGTTGCCCGATCCGCCACGGCGGAATCCACGTCCTCGGCCACGCGAAGACGCCTGCTGCGCGGGCCGGTGGCTGGGCTGCTGACGTGAAGGGCGCCCCTACCGTGGCTACGATAGGGGCGAAAAGCAGAAGGCAGCGGAGGGCGTGTAGCAGAAAGGCCCAGGGACTTGGCAGTAGCCCGTGAGTCCTTAAAGCGCTCCAACGCATGGTCTGCTTTGGACCCAAAAAGACCGACTCCATCAAAGGGCATGTCCATGAGAGTATTCTGGACATCCCCTGAAAAACCAGTGGTTCTCAGCCAGGCGTGGCGGCGGAGCGCCACCGTCGTTGCAATCGACCTGCCCAGCGAGTCGGCGGTGTCAAGGCCACAACGGATAGTGTATTTGGCCGCATCCCTTCCTTCCGCAATGGCGCGGGAAAGCAGTGCCTGGACCTCCTCAGGGCACTGGGGCAAAACATCCGCCACCGAATCCCACAGAGAGTGGGTATAGCGGCCCAAAAGACAAGCGGTGTTAACGGACCGCAAGCCAGCACTGGAGGAAGAAAAACCTTTCTTCCCAAACTGATCCAGGCGTTTGGATTCCCTATCCGGAGGAGCGGTAGGGAAGGCGGTTTGGGAAGCGGAGGCTTGGACAACCAAGCTCTCAGGAGTGGGGTGGACAGAAAGAAACAGGGGTCGCCCGGAGCTGGGCGATGGCGTCGTGACACGTTCCGATCCACAGGAGCCCCTGTGTTGGGCTTGGACCAGGCGCCCAAAAGAACGTCTGTGAGGGCGTCGTTAAACGGCAGCACAGTCTCCGTAGAGGAGGCTGCCGGCTGAAGCACCTCTGTCAAGATGTTAGGCTTGACCGTCAAAGTAGGGAGCTGGAGACGTAAGGCCCCAGCAGCCCTACGCAACACCGTACCAAAATTGGCCCCCTCCTCCGTAGCCACGGGAGGAGACAGCATGCCAGTGTCAGGAGAAGTATCCAGACCACTGGCCTCCCCTAGACTCTCTGTCCAGTCCTCATCATACTGACAGTTGCGAGTCAGAGGGTCATCAGACCCCTCCCAGTCCTCCTGGTCCTCCTCTGGTTCAAAATAAGGAGGAGGAGGGACATTTGGGACCCAAGGGCCCATCGGCGCCGGAGCCGGCGTCGAGCGACGTCGCTCCGGGTCCATGTCCGGAGCCGGAAGGAACTGGGGACGACGCCGCCCGGAGCCCAGGGCGGCGTCGAGAACGGCACCGGAGACATCGGCGCCGGCGGAGGTGTCGTGAGGTCGACCGGCGTCGATGGGGGTTGTGGAGCCGGGATCGAGGCCGGGGCCGAAGCCGGAGCCGGGATCGAGGCTGGAGTCCCGGGCGACGCCGGGGCCGGAGCCGCCGGCGACGCCGGAGCAACCCCATCAGGGCCCGCGGGGCCCGAAGGCGCACCGGAGGGGCCTGAAGGCCCGAAGAGGCGGGCCATGGCCGACAGGAACTCCTGTACCTTGGCCGGATCCGCCCCCGAACCCGGGAAGGGCGGGTAGGACGGGGCGACTCCACAGGCAAGTCCGGGGCCGCGGGGCGGGGACGGTGCCGGGAGGGGCCTCAGCCGAGTCGCGAGACCGGCGAGGCGAAGTCCGAGAGCGACGATGCTTCTTGGACTTCTTGTGCTTAGACTTACCGGACGAAGAAGACTTCGACGCCGACGACCGGTGTGCACTCCGCGAGCGACCCCTGGACCTCTCACGCGACCGGGGCCTCCGTGGAGCCGAATGCCGGGCCTCGAGGAGCTTTCGAGACCGCTCTCGCAAAGCTTTCGGGTTGAGGGCCTGGCATTCGGGACAAGACTCGGTGTCGTGGCCTCGGCCGAGGCAGAAGAGACACTCCCAATGCGGGTCGGTGACGGACATCATCCGCGCACAGGCGCCGCATCGCTTGAAGCCGGGCATCCCTACGACACCTTAAAGATGGAAAAAACAGTGAAAAAATCACCAAAAAGTATGGTCAATAATTGACCAGGGCACTGCTCTTCCCGGATCTGCGCTTGCTGGCGCGGAAAAAGAAGAACTGACGTCAGCGCGCAGGGGCGGCGTCTAAGTACTGCCCGCGACGTCATCCCGGCGATCACGACGCCGACGACGGACGCGGAGCCGCACGACGCCGCCTACCGACGCGCAAGGGTACTGCTACGCAAAACTTTCCGGATCCAGCCTGACGCCTGGGGATATTCTAAGGTAAGGAATCTATCACTAACGTGTCTCTTTCAGATTGTCAAGGCAGTAATGCTTTGTAAACGTGTGCAGTGAGGCCCACGTAGCTGCCTGACAGATAATCTGCAGCGGAACACCGCGGCCCAAAGCCGTGGTAGCAGCCGTTGCCCTGGTGGAATGGGCACGCAGCCCAACAGGAGGCTCCTTCTTAGCCAAAGAATAGCAGGCCTTGATGCACAAGGTAACCCAGCGGGAGATGGTACGTTTGTGCACCGCCCGACCTTCTTTGGCGCCCACGTAGCCAACAAAGAGCTGGTCATCCACCCGGAAGTGTTTTGTGCGGTCGATATAGAAGGAGAGCGCACGTTTTGGGTCCAGACGGTGGAGCCTCTCTTCCTCTCTGGAAGGATGCGGAGGCGGAAAGAAGGTAGGCAAAGTGATGGTCTGCCCAATGTGGAAGGCAGTAACCACCTTCGGCAAGAAGGACGGACGCGTCCTAAGAACAACCTTGTCTGGATGGACAGACAGAAAGGGAGGTTTGCAAGATAGAGCCTGGAGCTCACTCACCCGCCGAGCGGAGGTGATGGCCACCAGAAAGGCTGTCTTCAGAGTCAGAAGACGAAGAGGACAGTTATGTAGAGGCTCAAAGGGAGCGCACATTAAAAATGTAAGAACCAAGTTCAAGTCCCACTGAGGCATCACAAACGGAACAGGAGGGAAGAGGTGTGTAATGCCTTTTAAGAACCTGTTAACAACAGGGGACTTGAAAAGGGAGGGCTGATCAGGGAGCCTGAGGAAGGCCGAGATAGCACAGAGATAACCCTTGATGGTACCCAGGGCAGAACCCTGTTGGGCCAGAGAAAGAAGGAACAGAAGGACCTCAGAAAGAGGGGCAGAAAGGGGGTTCACAGCCTTTGCTGTGCACCATGCCACAAATTTGTTCCACCTGCAGGCGTATACCACCTTAGTGGAGGGACGCCTGGCTGCCAGAATCACATCACAAACTTCGGGAGGCAAGTCGAAAGGAATCAACTGCCGCCGCTCAATCTCCACGCAAGCAGGTGTAGACTGGACAGGTTCGGGTGGAGGACCGTCCCCTGCTGCTGCGACAGAAGATCCTCCCGAAGAGGCAGACGGATCGGGGGATCTACGCTCATACTGAGTAGCTCGGGATACCAAACTCTTCGAGCCCAGTCCGGAGCCACAAGGATGACTTGGGCCCGGTCGTGCCGAATCTTCTTCAACACTCTGGGTAGAAGTGGTATAGGCGGAAAGGCGTACAACAGACCGCAACTCCACTCGCGACGAAAAGCGTCGCCGAGCGAGTGCCGCCTTGGAAATTCCAACGCGCAGAACTGATGACATTGCGCGTTCTCTTCGGTGGCGAATAGATCTAACCAAGGCTCTCCCCATTGTAGAAAGAGTCCTTGCGCCACTTCCGAGTGAAGACGCCATTCGTGATCCATCATGCACCTGCGGCTGAGTTCGTCCGCCCTGGCGTTCAGGGAACCTGCCAGGTGTTGAACTATCAGGAACATGCCCTGATGTTCCAGCCATGTCCAGAGGCGTCCTGACAGAGGGTCCACGACCCCACCCCGCCCTGTTTGTTGCAGTACCACATGGCGGTGGTGTTGTCTGTGAACACCTGCACAACCTTCCCTTTGACAGAGGGAAGGAATGCCTTGAGTGCAAGTCGGATCGCCCGGAGCTCCAGAAGGTTGATATGGAGCCGGGACTCCGCCGGAGACCAGAGGCCTCTGATCTCCGCCTCTCCCATGTGACCGCCCCATCCCAGAAGGGATGCGTCCGTCACAACTGTGTGCTCTGGCTGGGGAAGGGAGAGTGATCTGCCCATGACCCATTGCCGGTCCGTGAGCCACCACTGCAACTGTTTTGCAGTCCCCTCCGAGATCTGGACGTGATCGGACAGGTTGCCCCGGTGCTGCGCCCGCTGGAACTTCAGGTCCCACTGCAGAGCCCGCATATGCCATCTGGCATGATTGACCAGCAGGATGCAGGAGGCCATGAGGCCCAGCAGCCTCAGGGTCATCCGTACCGAAACCCAGGATAAAGGCTGAAAGATCGGCACATTGATGGAGAACCCCAGCGAGTGCAGGAGTTCAGCCGTAGTCTGGAGGTGGGAGACGACTGCCTGGGACGAGCCCGCCTTCAGCAGCCAGTCGTCGAGGTAGGGGAAGACTGAAGCACAAGTTACTAACTTGTGTAACGATATATCTGTAAGAGACAGTAGTTAGTGACAGATTCCTTACCTTAGAATATCCCCAGGCGTCAGGCTGGATCCGGAAAGTTTTTTGCGTAGCAGTACCCTTGCGCGTCGGTAGGCGGCGTCGTGCGGCTCCGCGTCCGTCGTCGGCGTCGTGATCGCCGGGATGACGTCGCGGGCAGTACTTAGGCGCCGCCCCTGCGCGCTGACGTCAGTTCTGTACACGACTTTCCGCGCCAGGAACGCAGAGCCATGCAAGAAGCTGACATAGGTGTCTGAAAAATACTAGGGCCCTGAAAGGGATGTCCTTAACCCTAGAAATCAGTTCGCAGAACGGGGAGGATGGGTGGGCGGTAAGGAATCTGTCACTAACTACTGTCTCTTACAGATATATCGTTACACAAGTTAGTAACTTGTGCATCTGAAAGAGACACGTTAGTGACAGATTCCTTACCTTAGAATAGATACCCCAGCAATACCAACCCCGGTGGTGGGTCTGCGAACAAAGATCAGACAAGGAAGTCCTGGAGGACAGAACGGCCAAAGAAGCCGTCCCTCCGGACCTGACTGTCAAGGCAGTAATGCTTTGTAAACGTGTGCAGCGAGGCCCACGTAGCTGCCTGACAGATAACCGGCAGCGGAACACCGCGGCCCAAGGCCGTGGTAGCAGCCGTTGCCCTGGTGGAATGGGCACGCAGCCCAACAGGAGGCTCCTTTTAGCCAAAGAATAGCAGGTCTTGATGCACAAGGTAACCCAGCGGGAGATGGTCCTCTTGTGCACCGCCCGACCTTTTTGGCGCCCACGTAGCCAACAAAGAGCTGGTCATCCACCCGGAAGTGTTTTGTGCGGTCAATATAGAAAGAGAGCGCACGTTTTGGGTCCAGACGGTGGAGCCTCTCTTCCTCTCTGGAAGGATGCGGAGGCGGAAAGAAGGTGGGCAAAGTGATGGTCTGCCCAATGTGGAAAGCAGTAACCACCTTTGGCAAGAAGGACGGACGCGTCCGAAGAACAACCTTGTCTGGATGAACAGACAGAAAGGGAGGTTTGCAAGATAGAGCCTGGAGCTCACTCACCCGCCGAGCGGAGGTGATGGCCACCAGAAAGGCTGTCTTCAGAGTCAGAAGACGAAGAGGACAGTTATGTAGAGGCTCAAAGGGAGCGCACATTAAAAAGGTAAGAACCAAGTTCAAGTCCCACTGAGGCATCACAAACGGAACAGGAGGGAAGAGGTGAGTAATGCCTTTTAAGAACCTGTTAACAACAGGGGACTTGAAAAGGGAGGGCTGATCAGGGAGCCTGAGGAAGGCCGAGATAGCACAAAGATAACCCTTGATGGTACCCAGGGCAGAACCCTGTTGGGCCGGAGAGAGAAGGAACAGAAGGACCTCAGAAAGAGGGGCAGAAAGGGGATTCACAGCCTTTGCTGTGCACCATGCCACAAATTTGTTCCACCTGCAGGCGTATACCACCTTAGTGGAGGGACGCCTGGCTGCCAGAATCACATCACAAACTTCGGGAGGCAAGTCGAAAGGAATCAACTGCCGCCGCTCAATCTCCACGCAAGCAGGTGTAGACTGGACAGGTTCGGGTGGAGGACCGTCCCCTGCTGCTGCGACAGAAGATCCTCCCGAAGAGGCAGACGGATCGGGGGATCTACGCTCATATTGAGTAGCTCGGGATACCAAACTCTTCGAGCCCAGTCCGGAGCCACAAGAATGACTTGGGCCCGGTCGTGCCGAATCTTCTTCAACACTCTGGGTAGAAGTGGTATAGGCGGAAAGGCGTACAATAGACCGCAACTCCACTCGTGACGAAAAGCGTCGCCGAGCGAGTGCCGCCTTGGAAATTCCAACGCGCAGAACTGATGACATTGCGCGTTCTCTTCGGTGGCGAATAGATCTAACCAAGGCTCTCCCCACTGTAGAAAGAGTCCTTGCGCCACTTCCGAGTGAAGACGCCATTCGTGATCCATCATGCACCTGCGGCTGAGTTCGTCCGCCCTGGCGTTCAGGGAACCTGCCAGGTGTTGAACCACCAGGAACATGCCCTGGTGTTCCAGCCATGTCCAGAGGCGCAGAGCCTCCTGACAAAGGGTCCACGACCCCACCCCGCCTTGTTTGTTGCAGTACCACATGGCGGTGGTGTTGTCTGTGAACACCTGCACTACCTTCCCTTTGACAGAGGGAAGGAATGCCTTGAGTGCAAGTCGGATCGCCCGGAGCTCCAGAAGGTTGATATGGAGCCGGGACTCCGCCGGAGACCAGAGGCCTCTGATCTCCGCCTCTCCCATGTGACCGCCCCATCCCAGAAGGGACGCGTCCGTCACAACTGTGTGCTCTGGCTGGGGAAGGGAGAGGGATCTGCCCATGACCCATTGCCGGTTCGAGAGCCACCACTGCAACTGTTTTGCAGTCCCCTCCGAGATCTGGACGTGATCGGACAGGTCGCCCTGGTGCTGCGCCCACTGGAACTTCAGGTCCCACTGCAGAGCCCGCATATGCCATCTGGCATGAGTGACCAGCAGGATGCAGGAGGCCATGAGGCCCAGCAGCCTCAGGGTCATCCGTACCGAAACCCAGGATAAAGGCTGAAAGATCGGAATCATAGCCTGAATATCCCGGACTCGCCGATCGGGAGGATAGGCCCGAAACTGCGTTGTGTCCAGAACTGCTCCGATGAAAAGGAGCTGTGGAGAAGGAATCAGATGCGACTTTGGCACATTGATGGAGAACCCCAGCGAGTGCAGGAGTTCGGCCGTAGTCTGGAGGTGGGAGACGACTGCCTGGGACGAGCCCGCCTTCAGCAGCCAGTCGTCGAGGTAGGGGAAGACTGAAACCCCTGCCCGGCGCAGATGAGCTGCGACCACCGCCATCACTTTCGTGAACACCCGAGGGGCACTGGTAAGGCCAAAGGGGAGCACGGTGAACTGAAAATACTCGAGGCCTACCGTGAACCAAAGGTAACGCCGGTGGGCCGGCAGGACGAGGATGTGGAAATAGGCGTCCTGCAAGTCCAACGCTACCAACCAGTCTCCGGGGTCGAGGGCAGTCAAGACCTGAGCTAGGGTGAGCATCTTGAACTTCTCCTTCCGGAGGAAGCGATTGACGTTCCGGAGGTCCAAGATAGGACGCATGTCCTCCTTGTCCTTTTGGGCACCAGAAAGTAGTGGGAGTAGCAACCACGCCCTACTTCTGGGGTCGGGACATGCTCGATGGCCCTCTTGGCCAAGAGGGCCGTGACTTCCTTCTGTAGAAGCACCAAGTGATCCCCTGACATGCGGTGGAATTGAGGTGGCATGGCTGGGGGTGGTCTCGAAGGGGAGGGAGTAGCCCTTCGGACAATGTCCAAGACCCACTTGTCCGAGGTGATGGGACGCCAGTGGTGAAGGTGATGGCGGACCCTGCCCTCGACTGGCGTGCTGTGCACCTGAAAGGAGGGACTAGGAGGGCTTGGAGGCCGCGGACGGGTTGGAGGTGGTGGCCTGACCCGCACGCTGGTTGCCCGAACCGCCACGGCGGTATCCACGTCCTCGGCCACGCGAAGGCGCTTGCAGCGCGGGCCGTTGGCCGGGCTGTGGACGTGACTGGGCGCCCCTTCCGTGGCCACGAAAGGGGCGAAAAGCAGACGTTTGCGGAGGGCGCACAACAGCAAGGCCCAGGGACTTAGCAGTAGCCCGTGAGTCCTTGAAACGCTCCAGCGCATGGTCTGCCTTCGAACCAAAAAGACCGACTCCATCAAAGGGCATGTCCATGAGAGTATTCTGGACATCCCCTGAAAAACCAGTGGTTCTCAGCCAGGCGTGGCGACGCAGCACCACCGTCGTTGCAAGCGATCTGCCCAGCGAGTCGGCGGTATCAAGGCCACAGCGGATGGTATATTTAGCCGCATCACGCCCTTCCGCAATAGCGCGGGTAAGCAGTGTCTGGACCTCCTCAGAACACTGCGGCAAAACATCAGCCACCGAATCCCACAGGGAGTGGGTGTATCGGCCCAAGAGGCAAGCGGTGTTAACGGACCGCAAGCCAGCACTGGAGGAAGAGAAAGCCTTCTTCCCAAAGTGATCCAGGCGCTTGGATTCCCTATCCGGAGGGGCGGTAGGGAAGGCTGTTTGGGAGGCACAGGCTTGGACAACCAAGCTCTCAGGGGTGGGGTGTTGGGAGAGAAACAGGGGGTCGCCCGGAGCCGGGCGATGGCGTCGGGCCACGTTCCTATCCACAGGAGCCCCTGTGGTGGGTTTGGACCAGGCACCCAAAAGAACGTCAGTGAGTGCATCGTTGAACGGCAGCACAGGCTCCGAAGAGGAGGCCGCCGGCTGAAGCACTTCAGTCAGGAGGTTAGTCCTGACGGCCACTGTAGGCAACTGGAGATTCAAGGCTCCAGCAGCTCTACGCAACACCGTTGCAAAATTAGCCCCCTCCTCCGTTGCCACGGGAGGAGACAGCATGCCAGAGTCGGGGAGGTATCCAGCCCACTGGCATCCCCAAGTTCCTCAACCCAGTCCGGGTCAAACTCGCACTGTTGTGTGAGAGGGTCGTCAGACCCCTCCCAGCTCTCCTGGTCCTCCTCAGGTTGAAAAGATGGAGGAGGAGGGACATAAGGGACCCAAGGTCTCATCGGGCGCCGGAACCGGCGTCGGGCGACGCCGGTCCGGCTCCATGTCCGGACCCGGGAGAACCGGGAACGACGCCGCCCGGAGCCCCGGACGGCGTCGGAAACGGCACCGGGGACATCGGCGTCGGCGGAGGCGTGGTTAGGTCAACCGGCGTCGATGGGGGTTGCGGCACCACCGGAACCGGGGTCGAGGCCGGGGCCGGAGCCGAGGCCGGGACGAAGGCTGGTGGGACAGGCGACGCCGGGACCGGAGTCGACGGCGACGCCGGAGCAACCCCATCAGGGCCCGCGGGGCCCGAAGGCGCACCGGAGGGACCTTGAGGCCCGAAGAGGCGGGCCATGGCCGACAGGAATTTCTGTAGTTCGGCCGGAGTCGCCCCCGAACCCGGGTAGGACGGGTAATGCGGGGGCAACTCGACAGGCACGTCCGGGGCCGCGGGGACGGTGCCGACAGGGACCTCAGCCGAGTCGCGCGACCGGCGAGGCGAAGTCTTAGAGCGATGACGCCGCTTAGACTTCTTGTGCTTCGACTTACCGGAGGAGCGCGAAGACTGGATTCCGACGAACGGCGGGGACTCCGCGTCCGGCCCCTCGACCTCTCCCGGGACCGGGGCTTGGTGCGGCGCGGAGCCGACTGCCGGACTTCAAGGAGCTTTCGAGACCGCTCTCGCAAAGCCTTCGGATGAAGTTTCCGGCAGTCAGGGCACGACTTCGTGTCGTGGTCTCGGCCGAGACAGAAGAGACACTCGAGGTGGGGGTCCGTGATGGACATCATACGACCACATTCCTCGCAGGGCTTAAAGCCGGGCATCCCTACGACACCTTAGGAGTCGTGAAGACTCGTTGAAGAAAACAGTGAAAAATTTCACAAAAAAGATAGTCAAAAAGTGACTAGGGCACTGCTCTTCCCGGATCTGCGCTTACTGGCGCGGAAAAAGAAGAACTGACGTCAGCGCGCAGGGGCGGCGCCTAAGTACTGCCCGCGACGTCATCCCGGCGATCACGACGCCGACGACGGACGCGGAGCCGCACGACGCCGCCTACCGACGCGCAAGGGTACTGCTACGCAAAAAACTTTCCGGATCCAGCCTGACGCCTGGGGATATTCTAAGGTAAGGAATCTGTCACTAACGTGTCTCTTTCAGATACCCCAGCTCGGCGCAGATGAGCTGCGACCACCGCCATCACTTTCGTGAACACCCGAGGGGCACTGGTAAGGCCAAAGGGGAGCACGGTGAACTGAAAATGCTCGAGGCCTACCGTGAACCGTAGGTAACGCCGGTGGGCCGGCAGGACGGGGATGTGGAAATAAGCGTCCTGCAAGTCCAACGCTACCAACCAGTCTCCAGGGTCGAGGGCAGTCAAGACCTGAGCTAGGGTGAGCATCTTGAACTTCTCCTTCCGGAGGAAGCGATTGACGTTCCGGAGGTCCAAGATAGGACGCATGTCCTCCTTGTCCTTTTGGGCACCAGAAAGTAGTGGGAGTAGCAACCACGTTCTACTTCTGGGGTCGGAACATGCTCGATGGCCCTCTTGGCCAAGAGGGCCGTGACTTCCTTCTGCAGAAGCACCAAGTGATCCCCTGACATGCGGTGGAATGGAGGTGGCATGGCTGGGGGTGGTCTCGAAGGGGAGGGAGTAGCCCCTTCGGACAATGTCCAAGACCCACCTGTCCGAGGTGATGGGACGCCAGTGGTGAAGGTAATGGCGGACCCTGCCCCTACTGGCGTGCTGTGCACCTGAAAGGAGGGACTAGGAGGGCTTGGAGGCCGCGGACGGGTTGGAGGTGGTGGCCTGACCCGCACGCTGGTTGCCCGAACCGCCACGGCGGTATCCACGTCCTCGGCCACGCGAAGGCGCTTGCTGCGCGGGCCGTTGGCCGGGCTGCTGACGTGACTGGGCGCCCCTCCCGTGGCCACGAAAGGGGCGAAAAGCAGATGTTAGCGGAGGCGCACAACAGCAAGGCCCAGGGACTTGGCAGTAGCCCGCGAGTCCTTGAAACGCTCCAGCGCATGGTCTGCTTTTGAACCAAAAGACCGACTCCATCAAAGGGCATGTCCATGAGTGTATTCTGGACATCACCCGAAAAACCAGTGGTCCTCAGCCAGGCGTGGCGACGCAGCGCCACCGTCGTTGCAAGCGATCTGCCCAGCGAGTCGGCGGTATCAAGGCCACAACGTATGGTGTATTTAGCCGCATCTCGCCCTTCCGCAATGGCGCGGGTAAGCGGTGTCTGGACCTCCTCAGAACACTGCGGCAAAACAGGCACCACCAAATCCCACAGGGAGTGGGTATATCGGCCCAAGAGGCAAGCGGTGTTGATGGACCGCAAGCCAGCACTGGAGGAAGAGAAAGCCTTCTTCCCAAAGTGGTCCAGGCGCTTGGATTCCCTATCCGGAGGGGCAGTAGGGAAGGCGGTTTGGGAGGCAGAGGCTTGGACAACCAAGCTCTCAGGGGTGGGGTGTTGGGAGAGAAACAGGGGTCGCCCGGAGCAGGGCGATGGCGTCGGGCCACGTTCCTATCCACAGGAGCCCCTGTGGTGGGCTTGGACCAGGCACCCAAAAGAACGTCAGTGAGTGCATCATTGAACGGCAGCACAGTCTCCGAAGAGGAGGCCGCCGGCTGAAGCACTTCTGTCAGGAGGTTAGTCCTGACGGCCACAGTAGGCAACTGGATATTCAAGGCTCCAGCAGCTCTACGCAACACCGTTGCAAAATTAGCCCCCTCCTCCGTAGCCACGGGAGGAGACAGCATGCCAGAGTCAGGGGAGGTGTCCAGACCACTGGCATCCCCAAGTTCCTCAACCCAGTCCGGGTCAAACTCGCACTGTTGTGTGAGAGGGTCCTCAGACCCCTCCCAGCTCTCCTGGTCCTCCTCAGGTTCATAATATGGAGGAGGAGGGACATTAGGGACCCAAGGTCTCATCGGCGCCGGAACCGGCGTCGGGCGACGTCGGTCCGGCTCCATGTCCGGAGCCGGAGAGAGCCGGGGAACGACGCCGGACGGCGTCAGGAACGGCACCGGGGACATCGGCGTCGGCGTGGTTAGGTCAACTGGCGTCGATGGGGGTTGCGGCACCACCGGAGCCGGGATCGAGGCCGGGGCCAGAGCCGAGGCCGGGATGAAGGCTGGTGGGACAGGAGACGCCGGGACCGGAGTAGACGGCAACGCCGGAGCAACCCCATCAGGGCCCGCGGGGCCCGAAGGCGCACCGGAGGGACTTTGAGGCCCGAAGAGGCGGGCCATGGCCGACAGGAACTCCTGTACTTGGGCCGGAGTCGCCCCCGAACCCGGGAAGGACGGGTAATGCGGGGGTGACTCTACAGGCACGTCCGGGGCCGCGGGGACGGTGCCGACAGGGGCCTCAGCCGAGTCGCGAGACCGGCGAGGCGAAGTCTTAGAGTGATGACGCCGCTTAGACTTCTTGTGCTTCGACTTACCGGAGGAGTGCGAAGACTTGGATTCCGACGAACGATGGGGGCTCCGCGACCGGCCCCTCGACCTCTCCCGTGACCGGGGCTTGGTGCGGCGCGGAGCCGACTGCCGGACCTCGAGCAGCTTTCGAGACCGCTCTCGCAAAGCCTTCGGATGAAGTTTCCGGCAGTCAGGGCACGACTTCGTGTCGTGGTCTCGGCCGAGACAGAAGAGACACTCGAAATGCGGGTCCGTGATGGACATCATGCGGGCACAGACCTCGCAGGGCTTAAAGCCGGGCATCCCTACGACACCTTAGGAGTCGTGAAGACTCGTAGAAGAAAACAGTGAAAAAATTCACAAAAAGGGTAGTCAAAAAGTGACTAGGGCACTGCTCTTCCCGGATCTGCGCTTACTGGCGCGGAAAAGAAGAACTGACGTCAGCGCGCAGGGGCGGCGTCTAAGTACTGCCCGCGACGTCATCCCGGCGATCACGACGCCGACGACGGACGCGGAGCCGCACGACGCCGCCTACCGACGCACAGGGATACTGCTACGGAAAAACTTTCCGGATCCAGCCTGACGCCTGGGGATATTCTAAGGTAAGGAATCTGTCACTAACGTGTCTCTTTCAGATTTAGAGGAATCATGCAGAGACTACACATCTTTCATTACACCTTTCGGTACCTTTAGGTTTATGAGGATGCCATTTGGTTTGGTGTCTGCTTCATCCGTGTTTCAGCGAGTAATGGAAAAAGTACTTAAGGATCTTCCTGGTGTGTGTATATACCAGGATGATATTCTAATTTATGCTAAGCATGAGTCTGAGCATGATTTAAGGCTTAAATCTGTATTAAAGAGTTTGTGCAAACACAATCATGCTGTCAAAGCTGATAAGTGCAAATTTAGATCCAACTCAATTAATTATTTGGGACATAATATAACTGGTGAAGGAGTTAAACCCAAAGCTGACTTAATCAACACCATTACAAATATGTGTTCACCCTCAAACAAGGCGGAGTTAATGAAATTCTTAGGCATGATTGAGTACTATGCAAAATTTGTGATGGGTTTTGCTGATGCTACTGTCAATATGAGGCATTTGTTGCGCAAAGGGGTAGATTTTGTGTGGTCCGATCTCTGTGAGAAAGAATGTATTGCTATCAAAGGAAAACTTGATCAGGCACCTTCCCTTAGAAGTTTTAATCCCACGAGTAAATCCATTTTAATTACTGATGCCAGTGAGAAAGGCTTATGTGCTGTGTTGCAACAACGTGGTCCAAGTGGAATGCAAACTATAATGTTCTTGTCAAGGAGTTTGAGGGATCCGTTGTTGAAAGGGAGTCACTGGCAGTGTTTTGGGCAATAAAAAAACTTAGAAAATTCCTGTGGGGTTTAGACTTTGAAGTACACACCGACCACAAACCTTTGGTAGAAATTTTTAGTAAGAAGGGTTTAGACTTAATTTCTAGTAGGATAACTAAATGGATTATTGGTTTACAAGAATATAGTTTTACGCTCAAATACATTCCTGGAATTGATAATGGAGTAGCTGATGTGTTGTCACGTCTAGTTACCAAAGGTCATACACAAGATGTTGCGCTGGATGATGAAGATGAATGGGTGTGCGTGGTGGACCATGACATCATTTCGGAGAATAGGTGGAGTGAGGAATTAGATCTTGATGCTACTCTGTGTGAAGTAATGTCTCTAATAACAAGCATTGGCATAGCCAATAGGTCTCGCTTTTGGGACCTTATAAGTATTTAGTTATGCACAGGTTTCCGGCATGAAGATTCCGGAGCACCTGAGCGGAGAGAGGCTCGGCGCAGAAAGGCCAAGAAGCGGAGGTACACGCGGGAGAGAGCTTCGCCCACAAGGTGCCCCGGCTCAACTTTACCTATCGCTCGGGGGACAACAACTGGGAAGGTAAGATGGTATAAGCCTTATCGAAAGGAGGCATTGAATCCGGTGGTTTATGGCCCCCGCCGGCAGATGCACTTCGCATGTCCCTTATTTGTTGAATCATGGCCCAACAGTTAACAGCTGGGGAGGGTGAAGTTGTCCTAAGTATAGAGCTGCCGACTTATTAAACGCAGGAGGCAGGTTCGATCCGCTTCCCCCAGCAACAACGTGATATGCTGCAGTTTGGAACGCTGTTGTTGCCATGTTAAGTGGAGTCGTAAGGCAGCAGCTGACAGCGGCCTTAAAGTAGCACCGATCTTGCGCTCACTGTTTTTGCGAAGAGTGGAACGTGTATGGCATTTGACAATTAAGATATCGGCAACAAATAAATACATAAATACTGAAGCTCAGCAGTTATATTGAAAGTGAGGCATGACACTGCAGTGTTCAGTTAAGCACGCGTTGTGGGCTGTGCCATTGTTTAAACACTGACAGAAGGAGCTAATCTGCATAAACATAATTTAAGATATTGTGTTTGCACGCCTTTACTTAACCTCAAAGGCAGGTAAGAAGAATATTTCGTGCTGTCGTGATTTCGCGCCCTCTGAAAAACGGCGCCTGTTGGAATCCGTCCTCTCCTACAGACAAGCAGCACTTCAACTTCTAGTAGGGCCAATCCGTCTCCTTTAATGGGCACTAAATCCCCATTCAATAAAAGTAAATAGTCTAATAGCCCCGTGATAAAAAGGGAGAGAAGTTACGACGATGCCGTAAACCATTTAAATAAATCTCCGCTCAAAATTTCAGGGAAGGAATACTGGTGCAGTTAGCGAAGGTTCCTCGCCTGCCGCAGTAACCTAAAGTCATGTTCGCCATTAGTTACACCCTGCCCCTTAAATTGCTTTCCAATGCGCCAGCTGTTCATGGCCAATAATGATGTTCTTTATTGCGTGGCTGCCGCTCGTCGCCTCTGTCAGGTGCCATATACCGTCGCAAGACATCCTGAACTCTGTACCTCTTAAATGTCCATGCTGTCTATCCCACAGCTATCAGGGGACCCTAATCAGTGGTCAGAGGGGGCCTCACATAGGCATCAGCATCCTAGGTGGTGTGCATATGAGAAGCATGGCTAGGGGAAACATGGCGCTACACCCAGTGAGTCAACAAATGCACATGCCCTTGGTTTCAGGGCTTGAAATTACTGTCCGACATTGACCCTGGGGAACCGAGTTCGAGTCTCTACATCGCCTCTCCTTGTGCCGACAAAACACAAGTTTTCAGCCGGTCAGGGAGGCAGTAAAAAAAAACCACATGATAGAAACACGGGGACCTCAATTCAGGGCCCGCTGGCCGCGCACAGCGAACCCGTCATACTGTGGCCCGCTCTTCCCAGCAATATTTGCGTGCCTAAAGGCGAGGTCGAAAAACCTCGTCGGGTGGGGAGGCGGGTCTTATCCTGGTAGCTGGGATTGCTGCCTCCTCTAATGCATGTAGATTAGCCTGCAGCCAATGGGTGGCGAGAAGCTGGTTAGTGGGGCGATGTTGTAGCGCCAAGCTAGAGCAGCCGATTAAAAAACAAGCACTGGCCCGGGCACCGCTCACAAGACGCTCGTGAAGGAATCCTCAGCCGGCGCAGGCTGTACAGCGAAGACGGCGAGCTGGCAGCAAAGGAATAAACACTAGCATTTGAAGGCACGAGCGGGGAGGAAGGGGGCGACGCGAGCGCGGCAGCCTGCAGAGCTGACCAGACGCTCGTGCGTCATGGCCTTTGCCTGAGATTACGCGCAGGGCAGACATCTGTTTCCAATTACGATAATTGGAAACAGATGTCGGCCCCTGCGCGTGTAACCGCCTCGAAAAGGCCACGACGCACGAGCGTGTGGTCAGCTTTTGAAACCCCTTACATAAAGTCTTCGCCTAGCAGCGCTTGCGCACTACTCAAGGCTCGACCTAAAAATGTGGCTTGTGTTGCTGCGAAGTAGAGGGCCCTTTGCAAAGGTTGATTGGTCACCTTTCTCACTGCTGCATTTGTATGTTACACTGGTACTAATGAGGCAAAATATTTGCAGCGACTGTTAGTATGTGTAAAAATGTTAAAATAATAAAGTATCAGAAAATATACCGCATTACGCTACAGCATTTTTTTGCTGCATAATTTAGTCAACACTGCGACATCATTTCTCCTCCATTGCTGCATAATTCCAGTACTTACAAAGTAGGCAGCACACGTTAAAGGTGCTTGTGCATGAAGCAGAGAAACCGTGAAGTTTGCAAACTTAGTTTGGTGTGGATGCAAATCCTGCATTGCCAATACCTGGTGAGTTGCACTGCTACTGCTGAAACAGTGCCAATGGAGGTACCAATGGGTGAGGCGGACTGGCCTCAAGGGTCCTGTGACCTCAATGACAGTCAACATTGCTCTAGAGTGTGCTGCTTCGTAGGATTGCACACAAGGCTGGAGGTAAACTTCAGTATGGATTCTGGAGGACAGGTCATCAAGGTTAAGCCACACTTGTCACCTCTAGGGTCCACCTGCTGGTGCTAAGACAACCAGGCTTCTAAGGTCTAGCCAGGGCCTTCTAAAGTCTAGCATGGGAATGTGCTCCCTCAGGAGAGTGGTCTGGTCATGAAGGCTGAACCTGATTCCCCAGTTCCACATTTGGCATCTCTGGCCATAGTGCCACAACCACTGAACACCATACTGACCCACTGCGAGAAACTTGATCTGCCGTCAGCTAAAACCCTATTGTGCCTCGCTATAAACACCTGAACGCGACTCAATTCAAAGTATGCACTAGACAAGAGTAATATGCTGCCCGAAAAAAAAAAAAATAACATCATCCTGGAAAAAAGCAAACACTCCTAGGGAATGCAAGATTAAGTAAAGCATGTGAAATGTGCGCAGGAACAACATGGTTAACTTAACACTTTTACACTCATCATTCAGAAATCAAAGAGTAGTTTTTTGTCCGAAAAGTTAACATGACAACAGGGCCCTGAAGGGAACCATTTCAATGCCCATTGCTTATATCCTTACAAAACGTAAGCAGTATGGTTTAAAAAGACCACATCCCTGAACACAGAGCTGCAGTACACATTTCATAAACTAAACTAAAATAAGAAAAACAGCTGATATGGATCACAAAAACGTTTTCCACTCCACGCATCAACTAGGTATTGCAGTACCTCCAGAAATGGTGCACTTCCCCACCCGGGGAAAACAATGTTGTTCAAACAAAAAGACAAGAAAACGAAAGTAGCTCTTCACTGGCAAACTCTGTAAAGTGGTGCTAATGTGTTTAGGTGTGAATAAAACCAATCTGGCCATTATGTGACCACTCTGGTTTGCTTTAGTTATTTATTTATATTTTGGAAAGGAAAAGAGTGTAAGAGCCCTTTCTTGAAGTCACGGTTTTCATTCAGCAAGTGAGGAGGAGCGAGACAAAGGCAGGAAATTAGAGGAAGAGAGAGAGGGTACCTGGATGGCAGCAATGCAGTCAGTTCATTGGACGCTGCAGGTTCTGATGACTGCTGGTTTAGAAAACCAAGTATGCAGGAAGGATTTACCTATGTTTAACAGAGACGAGAGTTAAAGAGCTTTAGCAGTAGGGACATTATAACAGTGTGTGCATCAATAAGGGAGCCAGAGTTGCAGACAGCAGGAGGGACTTGTGGACAATGCCTTCCATTGAGTCGAGGTAGAAGGCACAAGTCAGTTGTGAATCAGAACTATGTGGCTGATAATACAAAATAAGAAATAATTGGTTGCTAGAAGCGTGAATCAGAAGGCTTAAGCGGTTGTGTTGGCCAGGAAGAGGCGCGGATTCGACTAGGGGTGACAGGCAATCTTTCATCCGATCCTCGGTATGGAATTGAAGGTC
Organism: Calotriton arnoldi; assembly: GCA_963921515.1. Classification (NCBI taxonomy): domain Eukaryota; kingdom Metazoa; phylum Chordata; class Amphibia; order Caudata; family Salamandridae; genus Calotriton; species Calotriton arnoldi. Next base: position 170,826 of record CAWUFW010013123.1, on the reverse strand, counting down.
TGAAGTATTTTCAAAATTTCAAGAGGCTTTGTGAGAGGGTTTTGATGAAAAATGATATCAGATGTTACAATTGTGTGCACATTTAACACTCATGAACTAGTGCATATCTCTGGCTTCAATGTTGTTTTTCGTGATTTACCAGTATAATAGGAAGCGAGAAATTTATGGCATGGAATTAATGAAAGGTTTGAAGGGGGGCGGCTGACAGAGGCAAAGCAGGAGAAGTGGACACTGTCCTTGTCGTCTGTGTGCAGGAAGGAAAAGACAGACAGAGTGAGTCCCTTTCCTTCTCTGCCCACACGCAGGTCCCCGAACGGCCAGGGACGGTTGAGCGTTAGCTATAGGCCTTAGCTATTTCTGCAGCGCTTTTTTGAAATACCAAAAATGGGGAACTCAATCTATTTAATTAAAAAAGTAGGGGCACGGGCGTGCCCTGCCGATCTGCCCAGTTCGACCACTGGCTCTATAACCAACTAACACTCTTCACGACCATGGGTAGCGCTGCCGCGGGGAGCTTCCAAATGAACGGCGTTACATAGTGCGCGCGCAGCACCTGTACCAGCCTCTACCGTCCTGTGGCTGGGCTTCTCATGGATTAAACGCCCGGTCCATGCAGCGTGTGGCGGTGGCAATGTCTTTTCACAGACTGGTGGTCACCTGTCTAACTCTCCACGATCACTTGTAACGCTGCCGCGGGGAGCTTCAAATTAATTGAAAAATCACATAGTGCGCATGCGTATAATTACACGCATGCGCACTAAAACGGTAGAACACCGGGGAGCTCAAAAATACATGCTATAAGACAAAGTGCACAGTGTGCATGCGTATCACATGTGTAAGATGATACGCATGCGCAAATGCGAGGGGGGAGCACATCCAGACGGGGAGCTGGAAACGACGGAACACCGGCAAATACTGAGATATGGTCCCGTTCCGCATATACAGTAGGTAATTATACTCCCACAGCACGGCCACGCGTAAAGGAATTGTGCCATATGAAGCTAGGTAATGCATTACCTCCCTGAGGAGAGGAAGGATTTCCGCTAATACATTGGACGGCAGATAACGGAAGCGGGTGACAGACAGATTATACCCAAATGATTTCCATCCCTTCCCAGAATGTTCGTACGTGCTTTCTGAAGTCTGGCATGCAAACAAGTGGCTGATTACACCAGCAGTCGCAGTCTTCCCCCGGCGGGTGGTCTGTAGCTCGGGCACTGATGCAATCTCACTGACCTACAAGCGGCGGGAGAGCTGTTAATTCTATATCGTTTTAATTAGAGAGAAATGAATCAATATTTCTATATTATCAGTCAACTGCACTCAGGCCGCGTGGCGTTATTCAATAACCGCCCCCTCCTTCCAGTCTCCCCGGGTACCTCAACGCCTGTGAGTCACCTGTTTATCGGCTCGCGCGTTTGTGGCGGAATTGGCAAGTGCGGGGGCTGGGACGAGAACCCTGCTCCTCGACAATCAGATCTGGCAGGAATTAGTGTCAGAAATGAACAAGGACAACAATGGAGGAGCGGGGGCGAGCGAGCGCGGCAGCCTGCTCAGCTGACCAGACGCTCGTGCGTCATGGCCTTTTGCCGGCATGTGTTTACAATTATCGCGCACGCGTCTGGGCACGATAATTGGAAACACATGTTTGCCGCGCGTACCCATCCCAAAAAAGGCCAGCCACGACGCATGAGCGTTTGGACTGCTTTTGAAACTCACTTACTTAAAGTCTTCGCCTAGCAGCGCTTGCGCGCTACTCGAGGCTCGACCTAAAAAAGGGATGGACTAGTATTAAGGATGGTTCAGAATTTACTAAACCTTTTTGGGTCATACGTAATGAGCTATCTGTGGAAAATGGATTGTTGTTTCGTGGCACGAAGTTAATTCCACCTAACATTCTTAGAAAGGAATTGTTTGATTTAGTACACGTCGCCCATTCCGTTCTATCTAAAAGCAAGGAGAGATTACGGATGTCATATTGGTGGCCTGGAATGGATAAGATGGTGGAACGTGTTATAAGAGATTGCGTTCCATGTACTCTGAGTGATAAATCTAAGCGTACACATATACAGCCCATGATTTTAAGAAGGCGTCCTAATGGACCTTGGCAAGATGTTGCTTGGATATTGTTGGCCCAATCCATGGTAAGGGAACGCAAACATATTTATTAGTTGTGATTGATATGTATTCGAGGTGGCCTGAGATTTTCTTTTTATCTGTTGTTGATTCTAACAATGTTATCCAATGTTTGAAAAGTCTATTTGCTAGAGAAGGCCTACCAGTATCCATTTTGACAGACAATGGTGTACAATTAATTTCTAAAGAGATGGAAGAATTTCTATCTTCTAGGGGTATTGTGCATAAAACTTGTTCTCTTTATCATCCCGAGGCAAATGGCATGGTTGAGAGATTCAACAAGGTCATTAAAGAAACCATAGTTTTGGCCAAATCTATGTCTTTGGATTGGAAAAAAGAGGTCATGGTGAAAAATAGAAGAGTATAGATTATCTCCCCATACTACGACGGGAAAAACTCCCTTCTTATTATTTCGTGGTAGAGTGCCAAATACATGTGTAGAACCACATTGGGTTAACAAGTATGAATTGGAAAAGGGAAAAGAGAGTGTCTGTGATAAATCTCTAGTACAGAGAATGGAAGAAGAAAAAGCCAGAAAGAGGAAAGAATACTTTGATGTCAAGAATGCTGTAAAGAAAACTGAAGTAAAAATAGGTGATTGGGTTATGATTAAGCGTCCTGGTATAGTAGGAGGTTCTGCAACTAAATTTATGAAACCAATCAAAGTCATTAAGATCTTTAATAATGCTTTACAAACTCAAGATCATCGCATTTGGAATCTAAACAGAGTGGTGGTTGATAAAGGTAATGTTGATGGTGATAAAAATGTGGATTCATCAAATGAGGATCATACTTCCATGTGTCCCAAGTTTATTGTGGATGAAGCGTCTAAAAAAGCTAGATGTTCATCCAGGGTGATTAGGAGACCTGGATATCTCGCTGATTTTGTTTAATCAATTAAATGCTTTGTGTACAGTGATAGTTACTTTATGTTAAATGTAAGGAAGGGAGATGTGTGGTATTTCACTTATTTGGAATCCCATTTCTCTAGTTATCTCAGAGTGTTATGTTATGAATGTCTAATGCTATGTCAATTTGGAATCCTAGACATGTCATTATGTTCCAGGCATTAGAAGGTTCTGTAACTAGTCAGTTGTTAATGACTTCTGCTTGCTGTTGGATGAATTCTTCTCTCTTGGATTAAACATCTTGGACATGGCAGCCCTGTGTCTTGAATTCATTTACCAGGAATGCTTCAGAAAGCCATCAAAGCCAGGAGCCTTGGCCGATGTCAGATCCTTGAACACTGCCACTATTTTGTCATCAGTTATGGCATTATCCAGTTCAGCTCTACTCTCTGGTGTGCGGCAAGGGATTGTGAGTTCCTCAAACAATTTCTCTTCAGTCATTCTGTCTGCGGGCTGCTCCGAAGTGTAGAGAGATGCATAAAAGGAGGAGAATTCCAACACTATGGCTCTAGGACAGCTGAGAAGAATGTCATACTTTGAGTAGAGGGCAAGTATAGTGGATTGCTGCTCTTTGCTTAAGCTGGAAGTCAAGGAGAATTCAGGGCTTCTTAGTGTTGTCCTCTGATTCAGTGCAGGGCTATTTCAGCATGGTCTGTAAATAGTGTGTGCAGCTCACATTACTTAGCAGTAAGTTTGTAAAGAGTCTCCACCAAGGGCGCCAACCGGTACATTCTGGCAATATCCTGTACCTCGGTTTCTACGGATTGCTAATGCATTACCACCAATTGCGGGACGCTGCAGATGCCATATTCATTAATCCCCAAAGCTAAGCCTTTTCTGCAGCCCATAGTATCTGATCAGAAAACACTGTGCCTTTGTTCATATCTAAGTAGTCCCTGAAGTAGGCAAGCTGCTGTTTCTTCTCCTGAGGAAGTCTGTACCTAAGAAAATTAATTCTCTGTGGCTTGACCCTTGAGATTTGCAAAAGTAAGTCAATGGCAATATGTAGGAAAGTGTCTCTAATGGACATGGTTAGCTCCACTTCTTGCCTGGAAAATGATGTAATATCAACCGGAAGTGCACAGGGTCCCTGCCCACCAGGTCTCCTGTGTCAGAAGTTCTCTCCCTTAACTGTACCTTTTGTTTCCCAATTGGCAAATCTTCAGTACCCCTTGTAAGTCCTTAGTAAACGGTCCCCCTAGTACTTCGGGAACTGGCACTGAAGAGGGACCCCAATGGTAGCAGCACGAATTGTGCCACCCTAGGGTCCCCTCACCAAAGCCATGCACAATGCCATTGAAGACTGCATGCCTTAGTGCAGACAAAACCAAAGAGTTGACATAGCACACATCCCTGTGTCCCATGTCCACAGACACTACATGGGATATAGGTAAGACATCCCTATTCCAGGCCTTATAGTGAAGGGCATCCATATGACAAATAAAAATAACGCGGGCAAGAACTTTAACGTCTAAATGAGAAGACAGTTGTCTACGCTGTAAGTGTCTCAGTGGCAGCACCCAAATGAGCACTTGGGTTTCCTTGTTGGGTATCCCCACTAGAGCTTAGGGAGTTATATAGAGGTTCTTTCCTCCAAGTGCTTCATGAGTAAGTGTAGGGGTGTTCCAGTCATTCCTGGGAATTCTGAAAGCGGTCAAAGTATCCCTACCTATTTTTGACAAAGCTTGGATATTCCAAAGGTAAATAAACTGCACTGGGACCACAGTATCGATCAGAATACTGAAAATAGTTTCCACTTAACTGAGCAGTAGGTAGCTCACAGAGAAATCATATTTATCATTTTGACAATGCACACCCTCACCTGCTGTAAAGGATAAAGGATATCAATGATAACTGATATATTAATTACTATATTAATTATGGGAGTCATCTACTGTTTTCAGTGTAAACCAAAAGACCAAATACAGCCAGATTTCACATTTGTAAGGCAACACAGAACTTCTTCATAAGGTATAGCAATGTAACAGCAAATGCTGTCACACCATTAAGGGTGACTTATGATTTGAGACTACATAATTATATGAGTGACGCTGAAAATAACATATGAAAGACTAGTATTTACGAACTTCCCAAATATTTGCTAAACTGATGCTGGAAATGTATTGTGAAACAAGGATGGGGAGGGGCTTAACTAGGCAGTTGAACTTACTCTTCAGCTTTTAAACAAGACCGAATTAAAATCAGTCCAATTCTCATCATCCCAGCCTGCTTCTTGTTATTTCTCCGCTAAACCCCTTTGTTTCACAGCAACTCACTACTAAAGGATGGGGTAATATGTTTGGACCCTTTACAAAATCTCCTTAGAGGCTAAATGTATTGTCCTAGACCTTCCAGGAGAGGTTCACATCATCTTGATGATGTGCAGAATGCACAAGTTACTAACTTGTGTAACGATATATCTGTAAGAGACAGTAGTTAGTGACAGATTCCTTACCTTAGAATATCCCCAGGCGTCAGGCTGGATCCGGAAAAGTTTTTGCGTAGCAGTACCCTTGCGCGTCGGTAGGCGGCGTCGTGCGGCTCCGCGTCCGTCGTCGGCGTCGTGATCGCCGGGATGACGTCGCGGGCAGTACTTAGCCGCCGCCCCTGCGCGCTGACGTCAGTTCTGTACACGACTTTCCGCGCCAGGAACGCAGAGCCATGCAAGAAGCTGACATAGGTGTCTGAAAAATACTAGGGCCCTGAAAGGGATGTCCTTAACCCTAGAAATCAGTTCGCAGAACGGGGAGGATGGGTGGGCGGTAGGAATCTGTCACTAACTACTGTCTCTTACAGATATATCGTTACACAAGTTAGTAACTTGTGCATCTGAAAGAGACACGTTAGTGACAGATTCCTTACCTTAGAATAGATACCCCAGCAATACCAACCCCGGTGGTGGGTCTGCGAACAAAGATCAGACAAGGAAGTCCTGGAGGACAGAACGGCCAAAGAAGCCGTCCCTCCGGACCTGACTGTCAAGGCAGTAATGCTTTGTAAACGTGTGCAGCGAGGCCCACGTAGCTGCCTGACAGATAACCGGCAGCGGAACACCGCGGCCCAAGGCCGTGGTAGCAGCCGTTGCCCTGGTGGAATGGGCACGCAGCCCAACAGGAGGCTCCTTCTTAGCCAAAGAATAGCAGGTCTTGATGCACAAGGTAACCCAGCGGGAGATGGTCCTCTTGTGCACCGCCCGACCTTTTTGGCGCCCACGTAGCCAACAAAGAGCTGGTCATCCACCCGGAAGTGTTTTGTGCGGTCAATATAGAAAGAGAGCGCACGTTTTGGGTCCAGACGGTGGAGCCTCTCTTCCTCTCTGGAAGGATGCGGAGGCGGAAAGAAGGTGGGCAAAGTGATGGTCTGCCCAATGTGGAAAGCAGTAACCACCTTTGGCAAGAAGGACGGACGCGTCCGAAGAACAACCTTGTCTGGATGAACAGACAGAAAGGGAGGTTTGCAAGATAGAGCCTGGAGCTCACTCACCCGCCGAGCGGAGGTGATGGCCACCAGAAAGGCTGTCTTCAGAGTCAGAAGACGAAGAGGACAGTTATGTAGAGGCTCAAAGGGAGCGCACATTAAAAGGTAAGAACCAAGTTCAAGTCCCACTGAGGCATCACAAACGGAACAGGAGGGAAGAGGTGTGTAATGCCTTTTAAGAACCTGTTAACAACAGGGGACTTGAAAAGGGAGGGCTGATCAGGGAGCCTGAGGAAGGCCGAGATAGCACAAAGATAACCCTTGATGGTACCCAGGGCAGAACCCTGTTGGGCCAGAGAGAGAAGGAACAGAAGGACCTCAGAAAGAGGGGCAGAAAGGGGATTCACAGCCTTTGCTGTGCACCATGCCACAAATTTGTTCCACCTGCAGGCGTATACCACCTTAGTGGAGGGACGCCTGGCTGCCAGAATCACATCACAAACTTCGGGAGGCAAGTCGAAAGGAATCAACTGCCGCCGCTCAATCTCCACGCAAGCAGGTGTAGACTGGACAGGTTCGGGTGGAGGACCGTCCCCTGCTGCTGCGACAGAAGATCCTCCCGAAGAGGCAGACGGATCGGGGGATCTACGCTCATATTGAGTAGCTCGGGATACCAAACTCTTCGAGCCCAGTCCGGAGCCACAAGAATGACTTGGGCCCGGTCGTGCCGAATCTTCTTCAACACTCTGGGTAGAAGTGGTATAGGCGGAAAGGCGTACAATAGACCGCAACTCCACTCGTGACGAAAAGCGTCGCCGAGCGAGTGCCGCCTTGGAAATTCCAACGCGCAGAACTGATGACATTGCGCGTTCTCTTCGGTGGCGAATAGATCTAACCAAGGCTCTCCCCACTGTAGAAAGAGTCCTTGCGCCACTTCCGAGTGAAGACGCCATTCGTGATCCATAATGCACCTGCGGCTGAGTTCGTCCGTCCTGGCGTTCAGGGAACCTGCCAGGTGTTGAACCACCAGGAACATGCCCTGGCGTTCCAGCCATGTCCAGAGGCGCAGAGCCTCCTGACAAAGGGTCCACGACCCCACCCCGCCTTGTTTGCTGCAGTACCACATGGCGGTGGTGTTGTCTGTGAACACCTGCAATACCTTCCCTTTGACAGAGGGAAGGAATGCCTTGAGTGCAAGTCGGATCGCCCGGAGCTCCAGAAGGTTGATATGGAGCCGGGACTCCGCCGGAGACCAGAGGCCTCTGATCTCCGCCTCTCCCATGTGACCGCCCCATCCCAGAAGGGACGCGTCCGTCACAACTGTGTGCTCTGGCTGGGGAAGGGAGAGGGATCTGCCCATGACCCATTGCCGGTTCGAGAGCCACCACTGCAACTGTTTTGCAGTCCCCTCCGAGATCTGGACGTGATCGGACAGGTCGCCCTGGTGCTGCGCCCACTGGAACTTCAGGTCCCACTGCAGAGCCCGCATATGCCATCTGGCATGAGTGACCAGCAGGATGCAGGAGGCCATGAGGCCCAGCAGCCTCAGGGTCATCCGTACCGAAACTCAGGATAAAGGCTGAAAGATCGGCATCATAGCCTGAATATCCCGGACTCGCCGTTCGGGAGGATAGGCCCGAAACTGCGTCGTGTCCAGAACTGCTCCGATGAAAAGGAGCTGTGGAGAAGGAATCAGATGCGACTTCGGCACATTGATGGAGAACCCCAGCGAGTGCAGGAGTTTGGCCGTAGTCTGGAGGTGGGAGACGACTGCCTGGGACGAGCCCGCCTTCAGCAGCCAGTCGTCGAGGTAGGGGAAGACTGAAACCCCTGCCCGGCGCAGATGAGCTGCGACCACCGCCATCACTTTCGTGAACACCCGAGGGGCACTGGTAAGGCCAAATGGGGAGCACGGTGAACTGAAAATGCTCGAGGCCTACCGTGAACCGAAGGTAACGCCGGTGGGCCGGCAGGACGGGGATGTGGAAATAGGCGTCCTGCAAGTCCAACGCTACCAACCAGTCTCCGGGGTCGAGGGCAGTCAAGACCTGAGCTAGGGTGAGCATCTTGAACTTCTCCTTCCGGAGGAAGCGATTGACGTTCCGGAGGTCCAAGATAGGACGCATGTCCTCCTTGTCCTTTTTGGGCACCAGAAAGTAGTGGGAGTAGCAACCACGCCCTACTTCTGGGGTTGGAACATGCTCGATGGCCCTCTTGGCCAAGAGGGCCGTGACTTCCTTCTGTAGAAGCGCCAAGTGATCCCCTGACATGCGGTGGAATGGAGGTGGCATGGCTGGGGGGGTGGTCTCGAAGGGGAGGGAGTAGCCCCTTCGGACAATGTCCAAGACCCACTTGTCCGAGGTGATGGGACGCCAGTGGTGAAGGTGATGGCGGACCCTGCCCTCGACTGGCGTGCTGTGCACCTGAAAGGAGGGACTAGGAGGGCTTGGAGGCCGCGGACGGGTTGGAGGTGGTGGCCTGACCCGCACGCTGGTTGCCCGAACCGCCACGGCGGTATCCACGTCCTCGGCCACGCGAGGCGCTTGCTGCGCGGGCCGTTGGCCGGCCTGTGGACGTGACTGGGCGCCCCTTCCGTGGCCACGAAAGGGGCGAAAAGCAGACGTTTGCGGAGGGCGCACAACAGCAAGGCCCAGGGACTTAGCAGTAGCCCGTGAGTCCTTGAAACGCTCCAGCGCATGGTCTGCCTTCGAACCAAAAAGACCGACTCCATCAAAGGGCATGTCCATGAGAGTATTCTGGACATCCCCTGAAAAACCAGTGGTTCTCAGCCAGGCGTGGCGACGCAGCGCCACCGTCGTTGCAAGCGATCTGCCCAGCGAGTCGGCGGTATCAAGGCCACAGCGGATGGTATATTTAGCCGCATCACGCCCTTCCGCAATAGCGCGGGTAAGCAGTGTCTGGACCTCCTCAGAACACTGCGGCAAAACATCAGCCACCGAATCCCACAGGAGTGGGTGTATCGGCCCAAGAGGAAAGCGGTATTAACAGACCGCAAGCCAGCACTGGAGGAAGAGAAAGCCTTCTTCCCAAAGTGATCCAGGCGCTTGGATTCCCTATCCGGAGGAGCGGTAGGGAAGGCTGTTTGGGAGGCAGAGGCTTGGACAACCAAGCTCTCAGGGGTGGGGTGTTGGGAGAGAAACAGGGGGTCGCCCGGAGCCGGGCGATGGCGTCGGGCCACGTTCCTATCCACAGGAGCCCCTGTGGTGGGTTTGGACCAGGCACCCAAAGAACGTCAGTGAGTGCATCGTTGAACGGCAGCACAGGCTCCGAAGAGGAGGCCGCCGGCTGAAGCACTTCAGTCAGGAGGTTAGTCCTGACGGCCACTGTAGGCAACTGGAGATTTAAGGCTCCAGCAGCTCTACGCAACACCGTTGCAAAATTAGCCCCTTCCTCCGTTGCCACGGGAGGAGACAGCATGCCAGAGTCGGGGGAGGTATCCAGCCCACTGGCATCCCCAAGTTCCTCAACCCAGTCCGGGTCAAACTCGCACTGTTGTGTGAGAGGGTCGTCAGACCCCTCCCAGCTCTATTGGTCCTCCTCAGGTTGAAAAGATGGAGGAGGAGGGACATCAGGGACCCAAGGTCTCATCGGCGCCGGAACCGGCGTCGGGCGACGCCGGTCCGGCTCCATGTCCGGACCCGGGAGAACCGGGGAACGACGCCGCCCGGAGCCCCGGACGGCATCGGAAACGGCACCGGGGACATCGGCGTCGGCGGAGGCGTGGTTAGGTCAACCGGCGTCGATGGGGTTGCGGCACCACCGGAACCGGGGTCGAGGCCGGGGCCGGAGCCGAGGCCGGGACGAAGGCTGGTGGGACAGGCGACGCCGGGACCGGAGTCGACGGCGACGCCGGAGCAACCCCATCAGGGCCCGCGGGGCCCGAAGGCGCACCGGAGGGACCTTGAGGCCCGAAGAGGCGGGCCATGGCCGACAGGAATTTCTGTATTTCGGCCGGAGTCGCCCCCGAACCCGGGTAGGGACGGGTAATGCGGGGGCAACTCGACAGGCACGTCCGGGGCCGCGGGGCGGGGACGGTGCCGAGTCGCGCGACCGGCGAGGCGAAGTCTTAGAGCGATGACGCCGCTTAGACTTCTTGTGCTTCGACTTACCGGAGGAGCGCGAAGACTTGGATTCCGACGAACGGCGGGGAGTCCGCGTCCGCCCCCTCGCCCTCTCCCGGGACCGGGGCTTGGTGCGGCGCGGAGCCGACTGCCGGACTTCAAGGAGCTTTCGAGACCGCTCTCGCAAAGCCTTCGGATGAAGTTTCCGGCAGTCAGGGCACGACTTCGTGTCGTGGTCTCGGCCGAGACAGAAGAGGCACTCGAGGTGGGGGTCCGTGATGGACATCATACGACCACATTCCTCGCAGGGCTTAAAGCCGGGCATCCCTACGACACCTTAGGAGTCGTGAAGACTCGTTGAAGAAAACAGTGAAAAATTTCACAAAAAGATAGTCAAAAAGTGACTAGGGCACTGCTCTTCCCGGATCTGCGCTTACTGGCGCGGAAAAGAAGAACTGACGTCAGCGCGCAGGGGCGGCGCCTAAGTACTGCCCGCGACGTCATCCCGGCGATCACGACGCCGACGACGGACGCGGAGCCGCACGACGCCGCCTACCGACGCGCAAGGGTACTGCTACGCAAAAAACTTTCCGGATCCAGCCTGACGCCTGGGGATATTCTAAGGTAAGGAATCTGTCACTAACGTGTCTCTTTCAGATGCCTGATTTCACTCTGCAGAAAGGTCACAAATGGATTACTTGCCATATGTCACACTTTTATAACCTAGCAAAGGGATGGTTGTGATGGCACAAATGTTGATGGGATTAGTGATGCATGAGAAACTTTTTATGAGGGGTGGCTTGTTTTACACTGACACTAAAGGCTGTTCATTAGCGTTAGCCTACAAGTCTGCATTCTGCTCAAAATTGTATTTCAGAGGCCCCAGAATAGGGTCTGCAAGGCAACTGTAATTGCCTCAGTGTTTGCCGTGCCTGGAACTGAAGAAAAATTAAATCAGTCCAGGCATTCTGAGAACGTTGTTTTCATAATTTTTCAAAACATTGTTAAGATGAATCTGGTACAACAAAAACATACAACAGTCCTACTGTCTCTAGAGCATTCCACTTTACCTAAACATGTTGTTTTATTCATAGACTGTATGTTGCTTTTATGCCATCATTTATGGTAAGAGGTCCTAATTTACCTTTCGCCTGCACTCTCCTCATGCTGAATCCCTTGTCACCTTAGCTTCCCAACAAGCAGTAGCTTCATAGCAACAATGACACTTGGGCCATTCTCTATCATCACACTTTGCAAGACTTGGATTGTACTGATAAAACTGAGTGACTCTGCAGATGATCTATGAGCTTTTCCTACTACAATCTAATTTTTCATAATTTCATACTTGTGACTTTGTCTGGATGTTAAAACATAGATGATATTGTTATGAGGTTGCAGTTACCTGAAGAACCCGAGTTGGGCCATCTGGAATGACTCGAACAGACAGCACTCCTGACCCAGGTCTCATCTTCTGGTTTATGAACTGTTGTTCAGGTGGAACAGTCCCCATAAGCTTGATAAATGCATCAGGGCCCAAAACTGCCTCAGCACCATCAAATAATCCAGGAATTCCTTCTTTAACCTAATTTGAAGAAAAGAAAAAAACAGTGATAAATATGACATAAGAAATTCTCACCAATCCAAGTTAGAGTAAGAATTCTGAGATAAGGTTTACACACATCAGAATACCAGTTCATTTGGCATGTGTTTGGCAGAGATTTTCCACCTACCTGGAAACCTGGAAACTAAAATAAAAAATCTTCTATCACTTAAGATCACCCTGGAAACCTTCACCAGTGGGCACTACTATCTTAGAACCTGATGACTAAATTTGTGATACCAAAAATCTGTAAACTCAACTATTATGAACAGCTATTCATACCAAAAAGAAACAAAAATGAATCCACCAATATTGAAGCATAATATATATGTGTTGGAAAATGTGACCAGAAATCAGCAAAAATAGAAACAATAATATTTGTGTATAATATGGAATGGTTGCTTCAGCCCCTTGCTAGCTGAATAAAAAAACATGAAATTGGCTGATTTCATCTCCAGAAGCTGCTGACAGTAGAGGTCAGGAATTAGAGCTCCAGAACAAGCTGCCGAAATATCCATCGAATGTAACAAAACTGAGGTGAAAACCTCACACAGTGGAGGTGGAAAGTTTGGTCCAGAGATTATTGTTGATAGCGAATGGTGGTTCTACAGCCTCAGTCACGCAATTACACCTGTAAAGAACAGAGCCTTGTCGTAGGACCAAGCTAATCATGGGCTAGAAAGTAAAATGCTGATGGGAACTGCGTCATTTATGTGAAAGGCTGATACCACCTTAGGTAGGAATGATTGGCATGTAGGAAAAAACAACTTTTCCAGATAGAAAACTGTAGACGGTGAGTGAATTGAGAGAGTCTATAGTTCTCTAACCCTAGCAGCTGAAAATATAGCCACTAGCATCAGTTTTTAGAGCAATACGTTGAAGCTGACTACTGTGCAACAGCTAGATTGGGGATGTCACATGAGAAAATTCAACGCAAGATTAAAATCCAAGTGGGGAAGAATAAACGGAAAGAGTGAAAACAAGTAAAGTAACGGTTTAGAATAAGTACCACTAGAGGCAATCTAAACAATGATAAGTGGCAATGGAAACAAGTTGAGCAACCATTTAGAAAACGTACTACAGGAGACAATCTAAACAATGATGGGTGGCAAAGAACAAGATGTACAGGGCAGCAAATAGCCTTTAACTGTTCACACTGCCTGAACCTGCTAGACTGAGACTGATCAAATCACAAAATGTAGGAAACTTGAGACAGAAAAGGAGTCAAGCCTCCCAACTTGCACCACTGAACAGATCTGCACCAGTCACCTGCATTAATGAATTTAGTAGCAAGCATTCTGGTGGCCAAGACTACATCTTCAACTTCAGAAGGGAGGTAAAAGGACTCTAGCTGGAACTACTCAATCTCCACGCACGCCGTCACAGCATTTGTGATTTGGAGTGGATGTTCTGATCATTCTGTTTCGAGGGCAGGTTCATCCTGTGCGAGAGAAGAAGAGGTGGGTCAATGCTGAGTGACAACCGATCGGTGTACCAAAACCTCCTAACACAATCTGGAGCAATCAGGATCATCTCTGCTCGATATTCTTGCACCTTCCACAGGATCTTCGGCAGAAGTAGAATCTGTGGAAGCATAGGCATCAAGCCCGTAGACCGGTTGAACCTGAAGGGATAACCAAGGTAACCATTCCAAGGTAACCATTCTGAGGGAAGTGTATGGCACAAAAATACTCCCTGTTCCATGCTGTCACAAAGAGATCTGCATAAGGACACCCCAATCTGGAGAAGATACCTGAGCCACATTGCACTTTACAGTGTAGTTTCCACTCTAGTCGGTAGAGGCAGATGGAGCATCTGCTTTCACATTGAGAAAGTCTGCAAGCTGAAAAGCTACCGGTTAAAAAACACAATTGCTGGGCTCCCTGCCGCAGGAGGAACATCTCCTTACGCAGAGTCCAGGATTCCACATCACCCTGTCTGTTGACATTATGGATGGTCACAGTGTTTTCTGTCAGGATCTAAATAGTGCTCCCTGAGATGGAAGGGAAAAATGCCTTCATGGTACAATGATTATTAGCAGAATGGTCTGACTTACAGTACAGGCTGTGTGTCGTCATGTCACCCAAATAGGTACTCTGGCCTAGTGAGAAGGTGTCTGTGACCACAATAGCCTGGGCCTGCTGTGGAATGAAGTAATGATCCACCCAAAAAATGGACGGGTCAATCACCCACTGCAGTTCGGGATAAACAAACTGAAAAATGTTCACCTGAGCCAAGAGGTTCCCTAGATGCAGTAGTCAATGCTTGCTCAGGCATCACTGAAGGACTTTCATTCGCCATGTGGTGTGAGGCACCAACAGAATGCACAAGGCCAAGAGATCAAGCAGGGTTAATATTCACAGTAGCTGATAGAACCATCAAAATCATCCATCAAATATCTGTTTCATGGAAGAGAGCCACTGTGCACTGCAGATACCGTTTGACTAGTGCCAAGGACTCCGCCTTCACCAGAGTGTTATCCAAACACGGAAATACATAAATTCCTGACATTCACAGGAAAGCTGCCACAACTGTCAGCCCTTCTGTTAAGAACACATAGTGTAGTATTCAGTCTGAATGGTAAGACTGTGAATTGATAGTGCTGGATCCCCACCAGTGACCTTGGGTATTGTCCTTGGGCAGGGAACATTGGCAGATGGACTTAGGTTTCCTAGAATTCCTGGGATGGCAATCAATTCCCCGATTTGAGGGCCAGCATAAGTTCTCAGCATTTTCAATTTGTCCTGCTGAAGAAGAGTTTTAAATGGGAAAGGCGAAGTTTGAGGATTGGTATTAGACCCCCTGTCCTTCTGGTGGACCAGGAAGTAAAGGGAATAAAGAACATGTTACTTACCTTCGGTAACACCTCATCTGCCTATCTAGCCGCTGATTCCTTACCTTTGAATTATCCCCAGGTGTCATACTGGATCCGGATTTTTTTTGTGCGCAGTACCACTGCACACCGGTAGGTGGCATCGTTTGGCTCCATGTGGCATCGTCGAACAAGTTACTTACCTTCGGTAACGATATATCTGAAAGAAACATTATTAGTGATAGATTCCTTACCTCAGAATATCCCCAGGCGTCAGACTGGATCCGGAAAGTTTTCGTCAGCAATACCCCTGCGCGTCGGTAGGTGGCGTCGTGCGGCTCCGCGTCCGTCGTTGGCGTCGTGGTCGCCGAGATGACGTCGCGAGCGCTACTTAGACTCGCCCACGCGCGAGGACGTCAGTTCTGTACACGACTTTCCGCGCCAGGAACGCAGAGCCATGCAAGATACTGACCACTGGTGCATTGAAACTAGGGCCCTGAAAGGATGACCTTAACCCTAGAAATCAGTTCGCAGAACGGGGAGGATGGGTGGGGCGGTAAGGAATCTATCACTACTAATGTTTCTTACAGATATATCGTTACTGAAGGTAAGTAACTTGTTCATCTGAAAGAAACACATAGTGATAGATTCCTTACCTTAGAATAGATACCCCAGCAATACCAACCCCGGTGGTGGGTCTGCGAAACAAGATCACACCAGAAAGTCACGGAGAACAGAACGGCCAAAGAAGCCGTCTCTCCGGACTTGGCTGTTTGGGCAATAATGCTTAGTAAACGTGTGCAGCGAGGCCCACGTGGCTGCCTGACAGATGTCTTGCAGGGGGACACCACGTCCCAATGCAGTAGTGGCTGCAGTAGCTCTGGTGGAATGAGCACGCAGTCCCAACAGAGGTTCTTTTTTAGCCAAAGAGTAACAGGCTTTGATACACAAGACGACCCAGCGGGAGATAGTCCTCGTGTACCGCCCGACCTTTCTTGGTGCCAACGTAGCCAACAAAGTGTTGGTCATCCACCCGGAACTGTCACGTGCGGTTGAGATAAAAGGAGAGCGCACGTTTTGGGTCCAGACGGTGGAGCCTTTCTTCCTCTCTGGAAGGATGCGGAGGTGGAAAGAAGGTGGGCAAGGTAATAGTCTGCCCAATGTGAAAGGCCGCAACAACTTTTGGCAAAAAGGAAGGACGGGGCCTGAGCACAACCTTCTCCGGATGGCCACCAGGAAAGCAGTCTTCAAGGTCAAGAGACGAAGAGGACAGTTGTGAAGGGGCTCAAAGGGAGCGCACATCAAGTATGTAAGAACCAGATTCAAGTCCCACTGTGACATCACGAAAGGAATAGGAGGAAAAAGGTGTGTAATGCCTTTGAGAAATCTATTTACAACAGGGGACTTGAAAAGAGAGGGCTGATCAAGGAGCCTGAGAAAGGCCGAAATAGCAGAAAGATAGCCCTTGATAGTGCCCAGAGCAGAGCCCTGCTGGGCCAAAGAAAGAAGGAACAAAAGGACTTCTGAAAGAGGGGCAGAAAGGGGATTCACAGCCTTTGCTGTGCACCATGCCACAAACGTGTTCCACCTGCAGGCGTTACCACTTTAGTAGAGGGACGCCTGGCTGCCAGAATGACATCACAAACTTCAGGAGGCAAGTCGAAAGGAATCAACTGCCGCCGCTCAATCTCCACGCAAAGAGGTGGAGGCTGGACAGGTTCGGGTGGAGGACCGTCCCCTGCTGCAGCGACAGAAGATCCTCCCGAAGAGGCAGTCTGATCGGAGGATCGATGCTCATACTGAGTAGCTCGGGATACCATACTCTTTGAGCCCAATCCGGGGCCACAAGGATGACTTGTGCCCAGTCGCGCATGATCTTCTTCAGCACTCTGGGCAGAAGTGGTATAGGCGGAAAGGCGTACAGCAGACCGCAACTCCACTCGCGACGAAAAGCGTCGCCGAGCAAGTGCCGCCTTGGAAATTCCAACGCGCAGAACTGATGACATTGCACGTTCTCTTCGGTGGCGAATAGATCTAACCAAGGCTCTCCCCACTGCTGAAAGAGACCTTGCACCACCTCCGAGTGAAGACGCCATTCGTGATCCAGCATGCACCTGCGGCTGAGTTCGTCCGCCCTGGCGTTCAGAGAACCTGCCAGGTGTTGAACCTCCAGGGACATGCCCAGATGTTCCAGCCATGTCCAGAGACGCAGAGCCTCCTGACATAGGGTCCACGACCCCACCCCGCCTTGTTTGTTGCAGTACCACATGGCAGTCGTGTTGTCCGGGAACACCTGCACTAGCCTTCCGTTGATGGAGGGTAGAAAGGCTTTCAATATCTGCCGGATCGCCCAGAGCTCCAGTAGATGGATGTGGAGTCCGGATTCCACCGGAGCCCAGAGGCCTCTGATCTCCATTTTTCCCAGATGGTGGCCCCATCCCAGGAGTGACGCATATGTTACCACTATCAGATCTGGTTGGGGAAGAAAGAGGAGCCAATTGCGGTTCATTCACCACCACTGAAGATCTTTTGAAGTTCCCTCTAAGATCTGGACCAGGTCAGAGAGATTCCCCTGATGCTACGCCCGCTGGAACTTCAGGTCCCACTGCAGAGCTTGCATATGCCAGTGGGCATGTGTCACAAGCATGATGCAGGAGGCCATGAGACCCAGCAGCCTCAGAGTCAGTCCAACCGAAATCCAGGATAGATGCTGAAACATCGGTATTATAGCCTGAATATCCTGGACTCGCCGTTTGGGAGGATAACCCCGTAACTGCACAGTGTCTAGAACAGTTCCGATGAAAGGGAGCATCTGAGAGGGAGTCAGGTGTGACTTCGGCACATTGATAGTGAACTGCAGCAAGTGCAGGCAGTCCGCCGTAGTTTGGAGATGGGAGACGACTGCCTGGGGTGAGCCAACCTTCAACAGCCAGTCGTCGAGATAGGGAAAGAGTGGTACCCATGATCTCTGCAGATGAACTGCAACCATCCTCATCACCTTGTTGAATACCCGCGGGGAGCTGGCAAGACCAAAGGGCAGCAGGGTGCACTGAAAGTGCTCGTAGCTCACCATGAACCGTAGGTAATGTCTGTGGGTTGGGAGGACAAGAATGTGAAAATATGCTCCCTGCAAGTCCAACGCCACCATCAGGTCGCCTGGGTCCAGAGCAGACAGGACTTGAGTGAGCGTGAGCATTTTTAATTTCTTTTTTTTGAGGAAGAAATTGAGAGGGTGCAGGTCTAGGATAACACAAAATCCTCCATACTTTTTGGGCACCATGAAGTAGTGGGAATACCAATCACAACCTACTTCTGGGATCGGCACCCTCTCTGTGGCTCCCTTGGCTATGAGAGCCGCCACTTCCTGGCGGACTAAGGATAGATGGCCCTCTGTCGGCCTGTTGGATGTGGGTGGCATAGGTGGAGGGGTAGTCACGAAGGGGAGGGAGTAGCTGTAGTAAAGTACCCTTTTTGGCATGGTTACACTCCACATTTTGACTGATTCTGATGCATCTTTGACAAAGTGTGCACTGGGTTCCTGCTAACCAGGTTCCCAGTGCCTGTGTTTTTCCCAAAACTGTTCCATTCTTTCCACAACTGGCACACCTCTGGCTCACAGATAAGTCCCTTGTAAATGGTATCAGTAGTACTAAGGGCTTTGTGACCAGAGAAGGTCTCTAAAGGCTGCAACATGTATTGTGTCAGCATAGGAGACCCCTCACCAAACACAGGCATACTGTCACTGCAGCCTGTGTGTTTTGGTGCAGATAAAAGTGAAGAGTCGACCTGGCACACATTTCTCTGTGCCAGGCCTACCAGCACTGCAGGAGGCATAGGTAGGTCACCCCTATAGCAGGATTTACAGACCTAAGGCAGGGTGCACTATACCTCATTTGAGGGCATAACTGATTGAGCAGATATGCCCATATAGTGTCCAAGTCCATTCTTAGACATTATAAATGCACAGTGAAGCCATACTGAGTACATGGGCTGGGAGCTTGTCATTACGAGCTCCACAGCTCCATGATGGCTTCACTGAATTCTAAGATGTTTGATACCAAACGCACAAGTTACTAACTTGTGTAACGATATATCTGTAAGAGACAGTAATTAGTGACAGATTTCTTACCTTAGAATATCCAGGCGTCAGGCTGGATCCGGAAAGTTTTTGCGTAGCAGTACCCTTGCGCTGCCGGTAGGCGGGCGTCGTGCGGCTCCGCGTCCGTCGTCGGCGTCGTGATCGCCGGGATGACGTCGCGGGCAGTACTTAGACGCCGCCCCTGCGCGCTGACGTCAGTTCTGTACACGACTTTCCGCGCCAGGAACGCAGAGCCATGCAAGAAGCTGACATAGGTGTCTGAAAAATACTAGGGCCCTGAAAGGGATGTCCTTAACCCTAGAAATCAGTTCGCAGAACGGGGAGGATGGTGGGCGGTAGGAATCTGTCACTAACTACTGTCTCTTACAGATATATCGTTACACAGTTAGTAACTTGTGCATCTGAAAGAGACACGTTAGTGACAGATTCCTTACCTTAGAATAGATACCCCAGCAATACCAACCCCGGTGGTGGGTCTGCGAACAAAGATCAGACAAGGAAGTCCCGGAGGACAGAACGGCCAAAGTAGCCGTCCCTCCGGACCTGACTGTCAAGGCAATAATGTTTTGTAAACGTGTGCAGCGAGGCCCACGGAGCTGCCTGACAGATATCCCGCAGCGGAACACCGCGGCCTAGAGCCGTGGTAGCAGCCGTTGCCCTGGTGGAATGGGCACGCAGCCCAACAGGAGGCTCCTTCTTAGCCAAAGAATAGCAGGCCTTGATGCACAAGGTAACCCAGCGGGAGATGGTTCGTTTGTGCACCGCCCAACCTTTTTTGGCGCCCACGTAGCCAACAAAGAGCTGGTCATCCACCCGGAAGTGATTTGTGCGGTCGATATAGAAGGAGAGCGCACGTTTTGGGTCCAGACGGTGGAGCCTCTCTTCCTCTCTGGAAGGATGCGGAGGCGGAAAGAAGGTAGGCAAGGTGATGGTCTGCCCAATGTGGAAGGCAGTAACCACCTTTGGCAAGAAGGACGGACGCGTCCTAAGAACAACCTTGTCTGGATGGACAGACAGAAAAGGAGGTTTGCATGATAGAGCCTGGAGCTCACTCACCCGCCGAGCGGAGGTGATGGCCACCAGAAAGGCTGTCTTCAGAGTCAGAAGACGAAGAGGACAGTTATGTAGAGGCTCAAAGGGAGCGCACATTAGAAAGGTAAGAACCAAGTTCAAGTCCCACTGAGGCATCACAAACGGAACAGGAGGGAAGAGGTGTGTAATGCCTTTTAAGAACCTGTTAACAGGGGACTTGAAAAGGGAGGGCTGATCAGGGAGCCTGAGGAAGGCCGAGATAGCACAGAGATAACCCTTGATGGAACCCAGGGCAGAACCCTGTTGGGCCAGAGAAAGAAGGAACAGAAGGACCTCAGAAAGAGGGGCAGAAAGGGGATTTTAACAGCCTTTGCTGGGCACCATGCCACAAATTTGTTCCACCTGCAGGCGTATACCACCTTAGTGGAGGGACGCCTGGCTGCCAGAATCACATCACAAACTTCGGGAGGCAAGTCGAAAGGAATCAACTGCCGCCGCTCAATCTCCATGCAAGCAGGTGGAGGCTGGACAGGTTCGGGTGGAGGACCGCCCCCTGCTGCTGCGACAGAAGATCCTCCCGAAGAGGCAGACGGATCGGGAATCTACGCTCATACTGAGTAGCTCGGGATACCAAACTCTTCGAGCCCAGTCCGGAGCCTCAAGAATGACTTGGGCCCGGTCGTGCCGAATCTTCTTCAACACTCTGGGTAGAAGTGGTATAGGCGGAAAGGCGTACAACAGACCGCAACTCCACTCGCGACGAAAAGCGTCGCCGAGCGAGTGCCGCCTTGGAAATTCCAACGCGCAGAACTGATGACATTGCGCGTTCTCTTCGGTGGCGAATAGATTTAACCAAGGCTCTCCCCACTGTAGAAAGAGTCCTTGCGCCACTTCCGAGTGAAGACGCCATTCGTGATCCATCATGCACCTGCGGCTGAGGTTCGTCCGCCCTGGCGTTCAGGGAACCTGCCAGGTGTTGAACCATCAGGAACATGCCCTGATGTTCCAGCCATGTCCAAAGGCGCAGAGCCTCCTGACAAAGGGTCCACGACCCCACCCCGCCTTGTTTGTTGCAGTACCACATGGCGGTGGTGTTGTCTGTGAACACCTGCACTACCTTCCCTTTGACAGAGGGAAGGAATGCCTTGAGTGCAAGTCGGATCGCCCGGAGCTCCAGAAGGTTGATATGGAGCCGGGACTCCGCCGGAGACCAGAGGCCTCTGATCTCCGCCTCTCCCATGTGACCGCCCCATCCCAGAAGGGACGCGTCCGTCACAACTGTGTGCTCTGGCTGGGGAAGGGAGAGGGATCTGCCCATGACCCATTGCCGGTCCGTGAGCCACCACTGCAACTGTTTTGCAGTCCCCTCCGAGATCTGGACGTGATCGGACAGGTTGCCCTGGTGCTGCGCCCACTGGAACTTCAGGTCCCACTGCAGAGCCCGCATATGCCACCTGGCATGATTGACCAGCAGGATGCAGGAGGCCATGAGGCCCAGCAGCCTCAGGGTCATCCGTACCGAAACCCAGGATAAAGGCTGAAAGATCGGAATCATAGCCTGAATATCCCGGACTCGCCGTTCGGGAGGATAGGCCCAAAACTGCGTCGTGTCCAGAACTGCTCCGATGAGGCTGTGGAGAAGGAATCAGATGCGACTTCGGCACATTGATGGAGAAACCCAGCGAGTGCAGGAGTTCGGCCGTAGTCTGGAGGTGGGAGACGACTGCCTGGGACGAGCCCGCCTTCAGCAGCCAGTCGTCGAGGTAGGGGAAGACTGAAACCCCAGCTCGGCGCAGATGAGCTGCGACCACCGCCATCACTTTCGTGAACACCCGAGGGGCACTGGTAAGGCCAAAGGGGAGCACGGTGAACTGAAAATGCTCGAGGCCTACCGTGAACCGTAGGTAACGCCGGTGGGCCGGCAGGACTGGGATGTGGAAATAAGCGTCCTGCAAGTCCAACGCTACCAACCAGTCTCCAGGGTCGAGGGCAGTCAAGACCTGAGCTAGGGTGAGCATCTTGAACTTCTCCTTCCGGAGGAAGCGATTGACGTTCCGGAGGTCCAAGATAGGACGCATGTCCTCCTTGTCCTTTTTGGGCACCAGAAAGTAGTGGGAGTAGCAACCACGTCCTACTTCTGGGGTCGGAACAGGCCCATGACTTCCTTCTGTAGAAGCACCAAGTGATCCCCTGACATGCGGTGGAATTGAGGTGGCATGGCTGGGGGGGTGGTCTCGAAGGGGAGGGAGTAGCCCCTTCGGACAATGTCCAAGACCCACCTGTCCGAGGTGATGGGACGCCAGTGGTGAAGGTGATGGCGGACCCTGCCCCCTACTGGCGTGCCGTGCACCTGAAAGGAAGGACTAGGAGGGCTTGGAGGCCGCGGACGGGTTGGAGGTGGTGGCCTGACCCGCACGCTGGTTGCCCGAACCGCCACGGCGGTATCCACGTCCTCAGCCACGCGAAGGCGCTTGCTGCGCGGGCCGTTGGCCGGGCTGCTGACGTGACTGGGCGCCCCTCCCGTGGCCACGAAAGGGGCGAAAGCAGATGTGAGCGGAGGGCGCACAACAGCAAGGCCCAGGGACTTTGCAGTAGCCCGCGAGTCCTTGAAACGCTCCAGCGCATGGTCTGCTTTTGATCCAAAAGACCGACTCCATCAAAGGGCATGTCCATGAGTGTATTCTGGACATCACCCGAAAAACCAGTGGTCCTCAGCCAGGCGTGGCGACGTAGCGCCACCGTCGTTGCAAGCGATCTGCCCAGCGAGTCGGCGGTATCAAGGCCACAACGTATGGTGTATTTAGCCGCATCTCGCCCTTCCGCAATGGCGCGGGTAAGCAGTGTCTGGACCTCCTCAGAACACTGCGGCAAAACAGTCGCCACCGAATCCCACAGGGAGTGGGTATAACGGCCCAAGAGGCAAGCGGTGTTAACGGACCGCAAGCCAGCACTGGAGGAAGAGAAAGCCTTCTTCCCAAAGTGATCCAGGCGCTTGGATTCCCTATCCGGAGGGGCGGTAGGGAAAGCGGTTTGGGAGGCAGAGGCTTGGACAACCAAGCTCTCAGGGGTGGGGTGTTGGGAGAGAAACAGGGGGTCGCCCGGAGCAGGGGCGATGGCGTCGGGCCACGTTCCTATCCACAGGAGCCCCTGTGGTGGGCTTGGACCAGGCACCCAAAGAACGTCAGTGAGTGCATCATTGAACGGCAGCACAGTCTCCGAAGAGGAGGCCGCCGGCTGAAGCACTTCTGTCAGGAGGTTAGTCCTGACGGCCACCGTAGGCAACTGGAGATTCAAGACTCCAGCAGCTCCACGCAACACCGTTGCAAAATTAGCCCCTCCTCCGTAGCCGTGGGAGGAGACAGCATGCCAGAGTCAGGGAGGTGTCCAGACCACTGGCATCCCCAAGTTCCTCAACCCAGTCCGGGTCAAACTCGCACTGTTGTGTGAGAGGGTCCTCAGACCCCGCCCAGCTCTCCTGGTCCTCCTCAGGTTCATAATATGGAGGAGGAGGGACATTAGGGACCCAAGGTCTCATCGGGCGCCGGAACCGGCGCTCGGGCGACGCCGGTCCGGCTCCATGTCCGGAGCCGGAGAGAGCCGAGGAACGACGCCGTCCGGAGCCCCGGACGGCGTCAGGAACGGCACCGGGGACATCGGCGTCGGCGGAGGCGTGGTTAGGTCAACCGGCGTCGATGGGGTCGCGGCACCACCGGAGCCGGGATCGAGGCCGGGGACGGAGCCGAGGCCGGGATGAAGGCTGGTGGGACAGGTGGCGCCGGGACCGGAGTCGACGGCGATGCCGGAGCAACCCCATCAGCGCCCGCGGGGCCCGAAGGCGCACCGGAGGGACCTAGAGGCCCGAAGAGGCGGGCCATGGCCGACAGGAACTCCTGTATTTGGGCCGGAGTCGCCCCCGAACCCGGGAAGGACGGGTAATGCGGGGGTAACTCGACAGGCACGTCCGGGGCCGCGGGGACGGTGCCGACAGGGACCTCAGCCGAGTCGCGAGACCGGCGAGGCGAAGTCTTAGAGCGATGATGCCGCTTAGACTTCTTGTGCTCGACTTACCAGAGGAGCGCGGAGACTTGGATTCCGACGAACGGCGGGGACTCCGCGTCCGGCCCCTCGACCTCTCCCGGGACCGGGCTTGGTGCGGCGCGGAGCCGACTGCCGGACCTCGAGGAGCTTTCGAGACCGCTCTCGCAAAGCCTTCGGATGAAGTTTCCGGCAGTCAGGGCACGACTTCGTGTCGTGGTCTCGGCCGAGACAGAAGAGACACTCGAGATGCGGGTCCGTGATCGACATCATGCGACCACATTCCTCGCAGGGCTTAAAGCCGGGCATCCCTACGACACCTTAGGAGTCGTGAAGACTCGTTGAAGAAACAGTGAAAAAATTCACAAAAAAGGATAGTTAAAAAGTAACTAGGGCATTGCTCTTCCCGGATCTGCGCTTACTGGCGCGGAAAAGAAGAACTGACGCCAGCGCGCAGGGGGCGGCGTCTAAGCACTGCCCGCGACGTCATCCCGGCGATCACGACGCCGACGACGGACGCGGAGCCGCACGACGCCGCCTACCGATGCGCAAGGGTACTGCTACGCAGAAAACCTTCCGGATCCAGCCTGACGCCTGGGGATATTCTAAGGTAAGGAATCTGTCACTAACGTGTCTCTTTCAGATTTGAGTATTTAGGGGCACCCTGAGCATTAATCCTCAGATTCCTGACGACCTATGAAAAAAGGACAAAGAAGAGTAGAATGACAAGGAACTCCAATGACTGCCCTGGTCCCAGCCCTACCAGCCTGTCTGCGAATTCCGAACTTTGCAAACTCTCATGACTCGTCCCGCCGACCAGCGACCTCCAGAAACCTGGTAGGACTACCTGCCTTCCATAAAGACTCCAAATCTACTGTGGACAGCGGACCTGTCCAGAAGAAAACATCTTTAAAGACCAAGAGCTTTGCCCTGAGGAACCGCGAAAGCCTACCAAACGCACCTCTGCACCCGACGCATACGTCCCAGACCAAGTGGTCCTGCGAAGGTTCCCCAGCGATTCTGAGCAAAAGTGCATCATGGGTTGACCTCTGCCGGCCTCTGCACGATGACACCCCACAACGGCGACCTGCACCGGTAAGTCGTTCCCAACGCAAAAGGACGCCCCTGCACCCGGAGCCCCTGGGCCTTGGGGAGATTGACCAACGGTGTCTCTTCGCTTCAGAACATCTCAACTTACCTGTGCATCTGCAGGTTTTCTTCAACTGGCCTCCTGGCCTGAGCCTGCAGCCTTTTTCTGAAACCGAGGTTTCCCATTGGTTTGCATTGGGTGCCTCACGCTGTGTTGGCACTCTGCACCCAGCAGCCCCTGCGCCGCTAAGGGTGTAAGTTTGGTGCTGCCTTGTGGCCCTCCGTGCTCAACTTAAACCCCGGAGGCTGGGTTACCAAACCGTGTTACTTACCTGTAAGTAGCATCTTTTCGATTACCCCCTTTCTCCATTTCATAACATTGGCGCCAGCTTCCGAATTTGAACCCTGCAGCTTGGACATCCTCGCTTATGGACATTCATTTGATAGTTCCTGTCTCTTTGGAGACAAGGCGTACTCAGCGGTGGAGCGCTTCAAGGATAGCAGAGGTAAGGACCAGACCTTGGGCCATTCCATGGCCCCCACCAACCCCAGTCTGTCTTTTGCTCCATTCGTGGCCATGGAAGGGCCTTCCAGCCAGGTCCTTACCCACCCAGCCACCACGGAATGCAAGCTCCCCAGCCTGTGAAAAGCCAGTTGTTCTCAACCAGGTGTGGTGTCGTAAGGCCAGCGACAAAAAAAACGCTCCTCTTAGCAAGTCGGTCATATCCAGCCCACATCTGATCGTGAACTAGGCTGAATATCTCCTGTCTGCCATAGCTTGGGAGAGTATGGCTTGGGCCTTCTCCGGGACCATGAGTAGCACCTGCGCAAGAAAATACCACAGTGCATGGGAGCAATGGCCCAAATGCCATGCAGTAGTCACAGACCACAGTGCTAGGACGGTGGAAGAAAATATTTTCTTGCCATAGGTGCCCAGTCTCTTGGATTCCCTATCTGGTAGAGAGGTTGCGAATGTGCCACGGTTTACGTGGGAAGTGAGGCTTGGACCACCAAGCTCTACAGGGTAGGCTGTTGCGTGAGGACACTGGGGTTCTCTGGGGCAAGGCTTTGGCGGTGAGCAACTGTCCTGTTCACAGAAGCCCCTGTGCTGGGCTTGGACCAGGTCCCAAGCAGGACGTCTGTAAAGGCTTCATTAAAAGGGAGAAGCAGTTCCAAGAGGGTAATTCCCAGCTGAAGCACCTCTGTCAAGACATTAGTCTTGACTGCCACTGATAGCAGGCTAAGGTCCATGACCTCGGCCGCCCTTCTCACCATCAAAGCAAAAGAAGCTCCCTCCTCCTCCGTAGCCATGGGAGGACGAGAGACCATGCCAGTATCTGGAGAGGCATCCAATCCACTGGCGTCTGCCAATTACTTACACTAGTCCATGTTGGGGTCTAGGGGCTGGTATTCCTCAGGGCCCAGTGGCCATTCCCATTCCTCTCCAAGTCCTAGACCGTAAGAATAGGGCCCAGGCTCTGGTCTGGAAGGCAAGGTTTCAGTCAGCGCTGGAGTGGGTGTCGTGCGATGCCCCTCTGGCTCCGTGTTGGAGTCAGGGATGAGAATGGGGACGCACTGATGGCGGTCCGAATCCATCCGTGGATCCCAGGGGCCCGACTGGTGCCGGGGCAAACCAGCCAGCGGGGAATCAATAGGGGCCCATTCCGAACACGCAGGGCCCAAAGGCACGCCAGCAGGGACGGACACCTAAATAGGAGGTGCGTGGCTTCATACAATTTGCAGAGTTGGGTGGGGGTCACTCCAGCTCCCAGAAACTTGAGAAGGCATGGAGCAGACCTAGGCACAGGCTCAAACGCGGAGCCAGGCCTCAAATGACAATGCCACTACATCTCATTGGATGACTTTGATGGAACAGGGTGAAGTCGAAGACCTCTTCAATATCTTACTTTTCTTCTTTTTTGTGGAAATTACCAGAACACCAGGAAGACTACGACGCAGATCGATGGCTCCACGACTGATCCCACGACCTTCCTCTCGCCCGGTTTAGAGAACGTCTCGGTGTTGCACATTCGAGCGGCAAGAAGTTTGAAGGACCGCTCCAAAAACTTAAACAAAAAGTCGAAAAAAGGGGAAGTAAAAAAATGGCTGGGGGTAACTCTCTCCAGATCTGCACTTACAGGCACAGAAATAAAAGTACTGACGTCAGCATGCTGGGGTGGCGCCTAAATAGGCCCCCCTCTCGTCACTACTGGCGCAGACGACGACAACGCCGCCACGTGGAGCAGCAAGGAGCTTGAGGGTCCACTCTCTCAAGGCCTTGGTGTGCATGGCACTGCAGTCAACGCAGGTCTTCACGTCATGGTCGCGCTCCAGGAACCAGAGGTAAACAAGATGTGGGTCCATCACCGACATCTGTCGGTGACGAACAAGTTACTTACCTTCGGTAACAATATATCTGTAAGAGACATATATTAGTTATAGATTCCTTACCTTACAATTACCCCAAGGCGTCAGACTGGATCCGGAGAAATATTTTAGTAGCAGTACCCTTGCGCGTCGTTAGGTGGCGTCGGTCGACTCCGTGTTCGTCGTTGGTGTTGTGATCGCCGGAATGACGCCGCGGTATCTACTTAGATGCCGCCTCTGCGCGCTGATGTCAGTTCTTACACGACATTCCACACCAGAAGCTCAGAGCCATGCAAGACACTTACCACTGGTGCACAAAACTAGGGCCCTGAAAGGGAGTCCCTTACACTAGAAGTCAGTTCGCAGAACGGGGAGGATGGGTGGGGCGGTGAGGAATCTATAACTAATATATGTCTCTTACAGATATATCGTTACCGAAGGTAAGTAACTTCTTCATCTGAAAGAGACTATTAGTTATAGATTCCTTACCTTAGAATAGATACCCCACCAATACCAACCCCGGAAGTGGGTCTGCGAACCAAGTTCACACCAGAAAGTCCTGGAGAACTGAACGGCCAAAGAAGCTGTCTATCCGGACTTGGGTATCCAGGCAATAATGTCTAGTGAATGTGTGCAGCAATGCCCATGGTTCTGCCTGGCAGATGTCATTAAGAGGGACCCCGCGTCCCAAAGCAGTAGTGGC
Organism: Calotriton arnoldi; assembly: GCA_963921515.1. Classification (NCBI taxonomy): domain Eukaryota; kingdom Metazoa; phylum Chordata; class Amphibia; order Caudata; family Salamandridae; genus Calotriton; species Calotriton arnoldi. The sequence goes on along the minus strand of CAWUFW010013123.1, from coordinate 142,546 downwards.
TGCCATCGCCCTGGTGGAATGGGAGCGCAATCCTACTGGCGGTTCCTTCTTTGCCAAGGAATAGCATATTTTGATACAAAGAACGACCCACCTAGAGATGGTCCGTTTCTGAACGGCATAACCTTTTTTGGCGCCCACATACCCAACAAAGAGTTGATCGTCCACCCGGAATTGCTTTGTACGATCCAAATAAAAGGATAGCGCACGTTTTGGATCCAGACGATGGAGCCTCTCCTCCTCCTAAGAAGGATGCAGGGGCGGGAGGAAGGTGGCCAAAGTGATGGTCTGTCCTATGTGGAAAGAGGTAACCACTTTGGTAAGAAAAGAAGGTCGAGTTCGAAGGACAATTTTGTCCGGATGAACAGCCAGGAAAGGAGGTTTCGAAGAAAGAGCTTGAAGCTCACTCACCCTGCGAGCAGAGGTGATGGCAACCAAAAAGGCAGTTTTGAGTGTCAAAAGTCTGAGAGGACAGTAATGTAGTGACTCGAAAGGCGCGCACATAAGGTAGGTCAGAACAACATTCAAGCCCCAATGCGGCATTACGAAAGGAATAGGAGGAAACATGTGAGTAATGCCCTTAAGGAAATGATTTACAATAGGGGACTTGAAAAGAGAAGGTTGATCTGGAAGGCGAAGAAAGGCCGAAATATAGCCCTTGAGAGTGCCCAGAGCAGAGCCCTGCTGGGCCAAGGAAAGAATGAAAAGGAGAACCTCTGAAAGAAGGGCAGAAAGGGGATCCACAGCCTTTGCTGTGCACCATGCCACAAATTTGTTCCATCTACAGGCGTATACCGTTTTGGTGGAGGGACGCCTGGCTGCCAAGATAACGTTACAGACTTCGGGAGGAAGGTCGAAAGCTGTCAACTGTCGCCGCTCAATCGCCACGCAAGGAGGTGGAGACTGGACAGGTTCGGGTGGAGGACCGTCCCCTGCTGCTGCGACAGAAGATCCTCCTGAAGGGGCAGTCTGATCGGAGGATCGATGGCCATGTTCAAGAGCTCGGGATACCAGACTCTTCGTGCCCAGTCCAGAGCCACAAGAATGACTTGGGCCCGGTCGCGCTTGATCTTCTTCAGCACTCTGGGCAGAAGTGGTATAGGCGGAAAGGCGTATAAAAGACCGCAACTCCACTCGCGACGAAATGCGTCGCCTAGCGAGTGCCGTCTTGGAAATTCCAACGCGCAGAACTACTGACATTGCGCATTCTCTTTGGTGGCGAATAGATCTAACCAAGGCTCTCCCCACTGCTGAAAGAGACCTTGCACCACCTCCGAGTGAAGACGCCATTTGTGATCCATCATGCACCGGCGGCTGAGTTCTTCCGCCCTGGCGTTCAGAGAACCTGCCAGGTGTTGAACCACCAGGGACATGCCCTGACGTTCCAGCCACATCCAAAGGCGAAAAGCCTCTTGACATAGGGTCCACGACCCCACCCCGCCCTGTTTGTTGCAGTACCACATGGCAGTGGTGTTGTCCGTGAACACCTGCACTACTCTTCCTTTGACAGAAGGAAGGAATGCCTTCAGTGCAAGACGAATCGCCCGGAGCTCCAGAAGGTTGATGTGGAGCCCGGACTCCGCCGGAGACCAGAGGCCTCTGATCTCTGCCTCCCCGAGGTGGCCGCCCCACCCCAGAAGTGATGCATCCGTCACCACTGTGAACTCTGGTTGGGGAAGGAAGAGGGATCTGCCGTTGACTCAATCCTGGTTCGTTAGCCACCACTGCAATTGGTGTGCAGAGCCCTCCGAGATCTGGACGCAATCGGAAAGATTCCCCTGATGCTGTACCCACTGGAACCTCAGGTCCCACTGCAGAGCCTGCATATGCCACCTGGCATAGTCCACCAGCAGGATGCATGAGGCCCAGCAGCCTCAGGGTCATTCTGACTGAAACCCGGGATAGAGGCTGAAAGGTCGGAATCATACCCCGAATATCCCGGACTCGCTGCCCGGGAGGATAGGCCCGAAACTGCGCTGTGTCCAGAACTGCTCCAATGAAAAGGAGCTTCTGAGAGGGAATCAGGTGTGGCTTCGGCACGTTGATAGTGAACCCCAGCGAATGCAGGAGGTCCGCCGTAGTTTGGAGGTGGGAGACGACAGCCTGGGGCGAACTCGCCTTCAACAGCCAGTCGTCGGGATAGGGGAAGACTGGAGCCCCTGATCTGCGCAGATGAGCTGCGACCACCGCTGTCCCTTTTGTGAACACCCGAGGGGCACTGGTAAGGCCAAAGAGGAGCACGGTGAACTGAAAATGCTCGTGGCCTACCAAGAACCGTAGCTAAAGCCGGTGGGCAGGCAGGACGGGGATGTGAAAATAGGCGTCCTGCAAGTCCAACGCTACCATCCAGTCTCCAGGGTCGAGGGCAGACAGGACGTGAGCCAGTGTCAACATTTTGAACTTCTCCTTTCGGATGAAGCGGTTGACGTCGCGGAGATCCAAGATAGGACGCAGGCCTTTGTCCTTCTTGGGTACCAGGAAGTAGTGGGAATAACAAGGACGACCTACTTCTGGCACAGGGACTCGCTCGATGGCTCCCTTGGCCAAGAGAGCCGTAACTTCCAGACTGAGAAGGGCCAAGTGATCCTCCGACATGCGATGGGATTGTGGTGGCACGGATGGAGGAGTAGTCTCGAAGGGGAGGGAGTGGCCCCTTCGGACTATCTGCAAAACCCACCTGTCCGACGCAATGGCTTGCCAGTGGGGGAGGTGATGGCGGATCCTGCCGCCCACTGGCAACTAGTGGCCCTGAAAAGTGGGCCTAGGAGGGCTTGGAGGCTGCTGCAGAGGGGGCGTTGGTGGGCTGGCCCGCCCGCTGTCCCCCAGACCCACGACGCTGGGTCCCACATCCCCGGCTGTGCTGGGGCTGGACAGCTTGCGCAGGCCTGTGGCTCTGGGCGGAACGTGGCGGGGCACCCCTTCCGTAGCCACGAAAGGGGCGAAAAGCAGACTGTGCGGGGCGAGAGGTGGTAGCGAGGCCCAAGGATCTGGCCGTAGCCCTGGAATCCTTAAAGCGCTCGAGCGCGTTGTCCGCTTTGTCGCCAAACAAGCGACGGCCATTAAAGGGCATGACCAAAAGAGTTGATTGGAATCACCTAAAAAGCCAGTGGACCTCAGCCAGGCGTAGCATCTCAGGGCTACCGACGTTGAAATCGGTCTGCCTAGTGAGTCGCCAGTGTCCAGTCCACATCGTATGGCGAACTTTGCTGCGTCTCTACCCTCAGCAACTGCACGGGAGAGCGCGTCCCGGACCTCCTCCGGGCACTGTGGCAGCACCTGCGCGACCGTATCCCACACAGAATGGGAGTAACGGCCCAGGAGACATGCGGTGTTCACCGACCGCAGTCCTAAGCTGGCGGAAGATAACATCTTCTTCCCAAAATGGTCCAGCTTCTTGGAATCCCTATCAGGTGGAGCACTAGGGAATGAGCCCTTGGAAGTCGAGGCTTGGACCACCAAGCTCTTGGGGGTATGGTGTTGGGAGAGGAAAATGGGGTCGCACGGGGCCGGGCGGTGGCGTCGGGCAATCATCCTATCCACAGGAGCCCCTGTGCTGGGCTTGGACCAAGTGCCCAGAACGGCAGCAGGGGCTCCGAAGAGGCCGCTGCCGGTTGAAGCACCTCGGTCAGGAGGTTAGTCCTGACCGCCACCGTAGGAAGCTCAAGGTTCAAGACCTCAGCCGCCCTACGCAACACCACAGCATAAGAGGCACCCTCCTCCGTAGCCACGGTAGGGGGAGAAAGCATGCCAAGGTCTGGGGAGGTGTCCAGACCACTGGCGTCACCCAACTCCTCTCTCCAGTCCGGTTCCTCTAACTGGTCTGCAAGAGGGTCCACAGACCCCTCCCAGTCCTCCTCACCCTCTCCTGGTAGCCACTCAGGGAGGTAGGAAACATCAGGGGAGATCAGGGGTACAAGAGTACCGGTCGGCGCCGGTCCCGATGTCGGGCGACGTCGGTCCGGCTCCGTGTCCTCATCGAGGGGGAGGCCGGGGCCGACGCAGCCTGGGAACACAACCGGCGTCGGAGGCGGTGGGAGTGTTGTCACTGGAATCAGCGCCGGAGGAGGTGTCACGAGGTCGACTGGCGCCGATCCGGATCCAGGCCTGGATCCTTGGGGGCCCTGCGGCGCCGGAGCCGAAGCTGCTGACATGGAAGGCCTAGAGCCCCCAACCGAGTCCACGGGGTCCGAGGGCGTGCCGGCGGAGTCGGGCTGCCCGAAGATGGAATGCAAGGCTTCGTAAAAGCTTCGAAGCTGGGCAGGGGTAGCTCCGGCTCCCGGAAAGGGAGGGAAGGCTGGAGTCGACCCAACAGGCTCTGCGGGCGGAGCCGGACGACTACCTTCCGCTTCCCGCGTTGCGTCGGGCGACGGACGGGGAGAACCTGAAGAGCGACGATGCTTCTTCGCCTTCTTCTTGTGCTTCAACTTACCCGAAGACGAAGACTTCGATGACGAGTGGTGGTGGTGGCTCCGCGACCGGTCCCACGACCTCCCTCTCGACCGGGACCTCGAACGGCCCAGAGCGGACTGCCGGGCCTCGAGAAGCTTTCAGGACCGCTCCCGCAAAGACTTCGGGTTCATGGCCCGGCAGTCGGAGCACTACTTCGGGTCGTGGTCACGCTCCAGGCACCAAAGGCACACGAGGTGCGGGTCCGTGACCGACATCAATTGGTAACAGGAGTCACAAGCCTTGAAGTCAGTCCGACGTGACATCCCTCCGTGCACCAGGAGTCGATCGACTCAAAAAAGGTGTCGACAAAAGTCAGAAAAAACGGAGTCATAAAGTGACTCGAGGTACCGCTCTCTCCGGATCTGCGCTGGCTGGAGAGGAAAAAGAAAGAACTGCCGTCAGCGCGCCGAGGGCGACGTCTAAGTAGATACCGCGACGTCATTCCAGCGACCACGACGCCAACGACGAACGCGGAGTCGACCGACGCCACCTATCGACGCGCAGAGGTACTGCTGAGGAAAAAATTCGCCGGATCCAGTCTGAAGCCTGTGGGTAATTCTAAGGTGAGGCATCCATAACTAATTGTCTTTTTCAGATAGGCGCTGCAGGGCTTGAAGCCAGCTTTCCTAGCGGACATTCCTGCCACACCAGGAGAAAGATAAAAAAATATTTGACAAAAAGTCGAAAAAAGGGTTTGTCAAAAAAATGACTGGGTGTAGCTCTCTCTGGATCTGCACTGACTGGCGCAGAAAGAAAAGAACTGACGTTGGTGTGCTGGGGTGGCGCCTATTTAGCACTGTGCACGTCACTTCCGGCACAGGCCGCGCCAACTCCACGCGGAGCCGAATGACACCACCTACCAGCCCACAGGGGTACTGCTCAAGAAAAGTTTCCAAATCCAGTCTGACGCCTGGGGATAATTCCTAGGTAAGGAATCTGCTGCTAGAAGTCTCTATCAGATGATATGTACTTCTTTCTTCCAGAGGCACCATCCCTATAGCTCCTTGGTTTATTAGAGGGAAGACCTCCCCCTCTAAAAACGAGGTATGTGCCAGAAATCACATCCTGGTGCAAGGAAGAACAGGGCAAGGTGTAGTCCAGCAATCCGTCATGATTGTTTCATAATTGGTGGAGAAATTTGGGACCCCTCCCGACCATAAGATGGTTGCATGAGGGGTTTGGCGGGGAGGGGCAGTGAGCTTTTGAGGCAGTAGAGCCTACACACAATGATGGGGACCTGCCTGCTGCAGATGGTGATGGAGTTCCTTAGATCCATCCTGCACCAAAAGGAGAGGTACATTTATTAGGGCCCTTGGCTTAGTTGAGAAAGCTGCTTCGGCCAGGACTGGAATTGCCTTCAGTTTTCTGTACTCTTGGTGGAACTATTTCTCTGTGGAGGTGATGGCCAGTAAGCAGGCAGTAGTTCTGCTGTTCTTAAGCGCTCCAGGGAGGAGTCAGTCTTTTCTTCAGTGTGCTGCTCGACATTGAAGGGCAGGTCCATGATGGTTGCCTGGACATCTGCTGAGAAGCCAGTGAAATGCATTCAAGCGTGGTGGCTCAGCGTGATAGTTGTGCCAATGGATTGAGCCATGTTGTCTGCAGAACTCTGGCAACACTTCATAATCTTCTTCGAGGCATTCAAATCATTGTTGAACATATCGGGAAATTGATTTTTCATGTAATCTGATAAGTTAGTCACTGTATGTTCTGCTAGTTACCACCATGCACAGACATAGTGGTCAGGGTGATGGTGGTATTTGGAGGGTGAGGCCGTCAGAGGCGAACAGTTTATGGTCCATTGAGTCCCTTTTTTTAACTTTCCTTCCTAAGAATGAACGTCAGAGGGTCAAGAGATATTTCCCTTCAGGTGAAGTGTCCAAGCCACTTTATAAATCGAGATATATGCCAGGATCAGTATTATATGGGGAAAGGAGGTTATAAGCTTTCATGTCATCATGTTCTGTGTTGATGTAATCGATATCAGCAATGGGAATGGCTTCTGAGTCGGACTCAAATAGTCCTTATATTCATGCAAATCTTTTGGCCCTAGGAAGAAGCTTTGCCAAGCACACATCATCAAAACTTGCTGTCAGCACTAAAGGAGGTGGAAGGAACTGCTGACAGCGCCTTGACAGGCTTCAACCACTTGAGTGCCGGATATAGAGTCCACGGAGGTGCAGAATCAGGAGGCATTGGGCTGCTCAAGTCACCTTGACTGCAGGATCGGGCTCAAGTATGAGAAGTTGCCCAGAAGATACTGGAGATATCCGAAACAAGTCCAACATTGACAGATGGAACTCCTCGGCCTGCACAGGTGCAATCCTGAACATGTCCAGTATTGCCAGATGGAAGATCACAACTTTCATGGGGTCAGCCAATGTACTGGAGACACATTGCTTGGGAATATTTCCAGACCAGATGTAGACTTAAGATGAGGAATCTGCAGGAAGTTCTAACTATCGAAAGCTGCCAAGATATTTGTGGCTGGAGGGAGTTGATTAAGTTTCGTTAGAGAAATGATATAAAATAATGACCTGTTTGAGAGACCTAATTATGTGGATTAAAAATTCGCTAGCTCTCTACATTACGAAGCTTGATATAAAGCCGCAAGATGTTACGGGGCTCTCTCTTGTTGGGGGAGGGTTGTCTTGCTTTGTTTTTAATGTTTATAATAGGCCCAATAGGGCAAACAGGGTATCCCAATACTTTGCTTGTCCTAGAAAATGCTTTAGACATCCTCCTATGCAATGACAGGGCAATTGTCGCTGATGATTTTAATGCCACTTTTGAACCCTACGGCCCTGGGCCCCTAAAAGTGACAGAAGAAGATGATGCAGCTTGGGGTGTGCCTCTGTTAGATTTGGGCCTCGCCATGAGATGTACTCCCACTCCTGATCAATAGATGAGCTTAACTCTCCATTTCGGCCTAAGGTCCTGCAATGCCAGGTCGCCTTCGGAACGCAATGGCGCACACACATTCAAGCTTGTGTCTCGAAAGAGTCATATTGACTACATACATTTGTCATTATCAACGTGGCCATCCTTCATGGACATGGTGGTTGTTGAGTGTCATGATAGCGACCACAACACTCCCTACCTGTCATTTAGTGAGTCTGGGCCCACTGTTCATCAGGGTGGCATTCTGAATCCTGGGACCTCCTGCCACTCTCAAATAACAAACGGGGCCTTAAAATGGGAGGCTGCTTTGAAGGACCAGCATTTGTTGGCCCACATCTAAGCTCGCTGACACCCTGAATGCATTGGCTATGGTGGGGTTGCGGATTCCAGACCATGTCTTTATTGTCGGTTCCCATGAAAACCTTTTGGGATGTCTCAAATCCTTAATCAGGAAAAATGCCTGCATGGCCCCCAGGGTTCAGACTCGCTGCGAGTGGTTTAACACCAGCTGCAGGAACTCAAGAGGTGCTTTCATACAGAGACTAAAAGCAGGAAATAGGCAGGATATAGTCAGCGCTAGGAAGGAGTACAAAGAGGCACTTTGCATGGCTAAAACAGACTAGGAGTGTGAGATGTGGGAGGACTTGGTAGTCACTGCCACGGCAGGGGATGCCAAATCTTTTCTGGGAAATACTGGCTCATGGCAAGCGAAATGTCACTACTAGTGTTGATTATAACCTCCAACCTCAGTACTGGGTGGACCATTTTCAAAAAATCTATGCAGCTAAACCTGATTTTGAGAACACACAGAAGGGGAATGACCTATCCCCCTCTCTTGGATGAAGGTCCCACTTTATCTTTCCAGTATACAGACATATTGGCAGCACTTATATCATTCCCGGCACACACAGCGCCTGGCCCTGATTTCATCCCTGGGGACCTCTTTAGCTAAGAACCTCTGATTTGATCCACCTACTTCCAGCTGCTATTTCATTTTATTCTATTAGAGGGCACGATCCCTGGCTCTTGGAAGACCTATCCACAAAAAAGGGTCCAAAGAGGATCCAGGGAGCTATAGGCCCAGCAGCCTGATCAGTACGTCCCAGAAACATTTTGGTTGTCTGATTCTGAGACAACTTCTTGATTGGGCAAAGGATAATTCTGTTCTTTCAGACCTACAGGCAGGGTTTAGGAACAGGGTTAGTACTGTGGACCAAATTCTCAGTTTTTGTGCCCTATACTGGAAAATGGTAACGCTAGACAAAGGCCACTTGTACGTGGTGTCGATTTGAGGACAGCCTTTGATTCCATCTCTAGGGCTAAGTTGTGGAAAGGTCTGGAAAAGATGGGTGTCCCTTTCAATATTTTGTCCGTTCTTATTAGATTGCACGCACACAATATAGCTAGAGTAAGGTATGGCTACTCTGGCGAGCTCACAGACCCCTTCAACACTGAAACTGGAGTCAGGCAGGACTACGTGCTGGCCCAGGCGCTGTTCACTCTTTATATTAATGATTTAGTACACGCAATTGATTTCCCTGGAAATGACGCCCCCAAACTCAGCCCACATAAAACTGCGCCACTGCTTTTTGCAGATGAAACGCTCCTGATCTCCAAAACCCTAAGTAGTCTGCAGGCATCACTAGAGCGTTCGTTAATTTTTTGCTGCGATCGCGGGCTTCTTGAACTTAATACCAATAAAACAAAATTAATGGCTTTTAATCCCTACAAAGCTGTTAGAGCAAATTTATTATTATGGTGCAGGGTGTCGCTTTGGAAAAAGTGCAGGAGTTTGTGTATTTGGGGGTCTGTTTAAATAATAAAATGAGCTGATCCACGCATATTAGGAAATGCACACTAAAACTCCAAGAAGTAGGTGTTGTAGCTTAAGTGCTTAACAAGGCCCATGCATGCTCCCTTGAAACAGCGGTGGAGATATATAATTTCAAAGCAAAGAGTGCAGCCATGTATGGTGTAGAATTGCAGGGTCATGCCAAGTGTGATGAGCTTGGCAAAACTGAAAATAAATTTGTGAGGACCATTCTAAACCTTCCACAGAGCGCCAGCGCCTCCCTCAACTCTTGGACTTGGGCATTGTCCCCCAAAAAATCAACTTATTAGGTATTGTCCTATTGCACAAGTTACTAACTGGTGTAACGATATATCTGTAAGAGACAGTAGTTAGTGACAGATTCCTTACCTTAGAATATCCCCAGGCGTCAGACTGGATCCGGAAAGTTTTCTGCGTAGCAGTACCCTTGCGCGTCGGTAGGCGGCGTCGTGCGGCTCCGCGTCCGTCGTCGGCGTCGTGATCGCCGGGATGACGTCGTGGGCAGTACTTAGACGCCGCACCTGCGCGCTGACATCAGTTCTGTACACGACTTTCCGCGCCAGGAACGCAGAGCCATGCAAGAAGCTGACCTAGGTGTCTGAAAAATACTAGGGCCCTGAAAGGGATGTCCTTAACCCTAGAAATCAGTTCGCAGAACGGGGAGGATGGGTGGGCGGTAGGAATCTGTCACTAACTACTGTCTCTTACAGATATATCGTTACACAAGTTAGTAACTTGTGCATCTGAAAGAGACACGTTAGTGACAGATTCCTTACCTTAGAATAGATACCCCAGCAATACCAACCCCGGTGGTGGGTCTGCGAACAAAGATCAGACAAGGAAGTCCTGGAGGACAGAACGGCCAAAGAAGCCGTCCCTCCGGACCTGACTGTCAAGGCAGTAATGTTTTGTAAACGTGTGCAGCGAGGCCCACGTAGCTGCCTGACAGATAACCGGCAGCGGAACACCGCGGCCCAAGGCCGTGGTAGCAGCCGTTGCCCTGGTGGAATGGGCACGCAGCCCAACAGGAGGCTCCTTCTTAGCCAAAGAATAGCAGGTCTTGATGCACAAGGTAACCCAGCGGGAGATGGTTCGTTTGTGCACCGCCCGACCTTTTTGGCGCCCACGTAGCCAACAAAGAGCTGGTCATCCACCCGGAAGTGTTTTGTGCGGTCGATATAGAAGGAGAGCGCACGTTTTGGGTCCAGACGGTGGAGCCTCTCTTCCTCTCTGGAAGGATGCGGAGGCGGAAAGAAGGTAGGCAAAGTGATGGTCTGCCCAATGTGGAAGGCAGTAACCACCTTTGGCAAGAAGGACGGACGCGTCCGAAGAACAACCTTGTCTGGATGAACAGACAGAAAGGGAGGTTTGCAAGATAGAGCCTGGAGCTCACTCACCCGCCGAGCGGAGGTGATGGCCACCAGAAAGGCTGTCTTCAGAGTCAGAAGACGAAGAGGACAGTTATGTAGAGGGTCAAAGGGAGCGCACATTAAAAAGGTAAGAACCAAGTTCAAGTCCCACTGAGGCATTACAAACGGAACAGGAGGGAAGAGGTGTGTAATGCCTTTTAAGAACCTGTTAACAACAGGGGACTTGAAAAGGGAGGGCTGATCAGGGAGCCTGAGGAAGGCCGAGATAGCACAAAGATAACCCTTGATGGTACCCAGGGCAGAACCCTGTTGGGCCAGAGAAAGAAGGAACAGAAGGACCTCAGAAAGAGGGGCAGAAAGGGGATTCACAGCCTTTGATGTGCACCATGCCACAAATTTGTTCCACCTGCAGGCGTATACCACCTTAGTGGAGGGACGCCTGGCTGCCAGAATCACATCACAAACTTCGGGAGGCAAGTCGAAAGGAATCAACTGCCGCCGCTCAATCTCCACGCAAGCAGTTGTAGACTGGACAGGTTCGGGTGGAGGACCGTCCCCTGCTGCTGCGACAGAAGATCCTCCCGAAGAGGCAGACGGATCGGGGGATCTACGCTCATACTGAGTAGCTCGGGATACCAAACTCTTCGAGCCCAGTCCGGAGCCACAAGGATGACTTGGGCCCGGTCGTGCCGAATCTTCTTCAACACTCTGGGTAGAAGTTGTATAGGCGGAAAGGCGTACAACAGACCGCAACTCCACTCGTGACGAAAAGCGTCGCCGAGCGAGTGCCGCCTTGGAAATTCCAACGCGCAGAACTGATGACATTGCGCGTTCTCTTCGGTGGCGAATAGATCTAACCAAGGCTCTCCCCATTGTTGAAAGAGTCCTTGCGCCACTTCCGAGTGAAGACGCCATTCGTGATCCATCATGCACCTGCGGCTGAGTTCGTCCGCCCTGGCGTTCAGGGAACCTGCCAGGTGTTGAACCATCAGGAACATGTCCTGATGTTCCAGCCAAGTCCAGAGGCGCAGAGCCTCCTGACAGAGGGTCCACGACCCCACCCCGCCCTGTTTGTTGCAGTACCACATGGCGGTGGTGTTGTCTGTGAACACCTGCACTACCTTCCCTTTGACAGAGGGAAGGAATGCCTTGAGTGCAAGTCGGATCGCCCGGAGCTCCAGAAGGTTGATATGGAGCCGGGACTCCGCCGGAGACCAGAGGCCTCTGATCTCTGCCTCTCCCATGTGACCGCCCCATCCCAGAAGGGACGCGTCCGTCACAACTGTGTGCTCTGGCTGGGGAAGGGAGAGGGATCTGCCCATGACCCATTGCCGGTTCGAGAGCCACCACTGCAACCGTTTTGCAGTCCCCACCGAGATCTGGACGTGATCGGACAGGTTGCCCTGGTGCTGCGCCCACTGGAACTTCAGGTCCCACTGCAGAGCCCGCATATGCCATCTGGCATGATCGACCAGCAGGATGCAGGAGGCCATGAGGCCCAGCAGCCTCAGGGTCATCCGTACCAAAACCCAGGATAAAGGCTGAAAAATTGGAATCATAGCCTGAATATCCCGGACTCGCCGTTCGGGAGGATAGGCCCGAAACTGCGTCGTGTCCAGAACTGCTCCGATGAAAAGGAGCTGTGGAGAAGGAACCAGATGCGACTTCGGCACATTGATGGAGAACCCCAGCGAGTGCAGGAGTTCGGCCGTAGTCTGGAGGTGGGAGACGACTGCCTGGGACGAGCCCGCCTTCAGCAGCCAGTCGTCGAGGTAGGGGAAGACTGAAACCCCTGCCCGGCGCAGATGAGCTGCGACCACCGCCATCACTTTCGTGAACACCCGAGCGGCACTGGTAAGGCCAAAGGGGAGCACGGTGAACTGAAAGTGCTCGAGGCCTACCGTAAACCGTAGGTAACGCCGGTGGGCCGGCAGGACGGGGATGTGGAAATAAGCGTCCTGCAAGTCCAACGCTACCAGCCAGTCTCCAGGGTCGAGGGCAGTCAAGACCTGAGCTAGGGTGAGCATCTTGAACTTCTCCTTCCGGAGGAAGCGATTGACGTTCCGGAGGTCCAAGATAGGACGTATGTCCTCCTTGTCCTTTTTGGGCACCAGAAAGTAGTGGGAGTAGCAACCACGCCCTACTTCTGGGGTCGGAACATGCTCGATGGCCCTCTTGGCCAAGAGGGCTGTGACTTCCTTCTGTAGAAGCACCAAGTGATCCCCTGACATGCGGTGGATTTGAGGTGGCATGGCTGGGGGGGTGGTCTCGAAGGGGAGGGAGTAGCCCCTTCGGACAATGTCCAAGACCCACCTGTCCGAGGTGATGGGACGCCAGTGGTGAAGGTGATGGCGGACCCTGCCCCCGACTGGCGTGCTGTGCACCTGAAAGGAGGGACTAGGAGGGCTTGGAGGCCGCGGACGGGTTGGAGGTGGTGGCCTGAACCGCACGCTGGTTGCCCGAACCGCCACGGCGGTATCCACGTCCTCGGCCACGCGAAGGCGCTTGCTGCGCGGGCCGTTGGCCGGGCTGTTGACGTGACTGGGCGCCCCTTCCGTGGCCATGAAAGGGGCGAAAAGCAGACGTGAGTGGAAGGCGCACAACAGCAAGGCCCAGGGACTTAGCAGTAGCCCGCGAGTCCTTGAAACGCTCCAGCGCATGGTCTGCCTTCGAACCAAAAAGACCGACTCCATCAAAGGGCATGTCCATGAGTGTATTCTGGACATCCCCTGAAAAACCAGTGGTTCTCAGCCAGGCGTGGCGACGCAGCGCCACCGTCGTTGCAAACGATCTGCCCAGCGAGTCGGCGGTGTCAAGGCCACAGCGGATGGTGTATTTAGCCGCATCACGCCCTTCCGCAATGGCGCGGGTAAGCAGTGTCTGGACCTCCTCAGAGCACTGCGGCAAAACAGTCGCCACCGAATCCCACAGGGAGTGGGTGTATCGGCCCAAGAGGCAAGCGGTGTTAACGGACCGCAAGCCAGCACTGGAGGAAGAGAAAGCCTTCTTCCCAAAGTGATCCAGGCGCTTGGATTCCCTATCCGTAGGGGCGGTAGGCAAGGCGGTTTGGGAGGCAGAGGCTTGGACAACCAAGCTCTCAGGGGTGGGGTGTTGGGAGAGAAACAGGGGGTCGGCCGGAGCAGGGCGATGGCGTCGGGCCACGTACCTATCCACAGGAGCCCCTGTGGTGGGTTTGGACCAGGCACCCAAAAGAACGTCAGTGAGTGCATCGTTGAACGGCAGCACAGTCTCCGAAGAGGAGGCCGCCGGCTGAAGCACTTCAGTCAGGAGGTTAGTCCTGACGGCCACTGTAGGCAACTGGAGATTCAAGGCTCCAGCAGCTCTACGCAACACCGTTGCAAAATTAGCCCCCTCCTCCGTAGCCACGGGAGGAGACAGCATGCCAGAGTCAGGGAGGTGTCCAGACCACTGGCATCCCCAAGTTCCTCAACCCAGTCCGGGTCAAACTCGCACTGTTGTGTGAGAGGGTCCTCAGACCCCTCCCAGCTCTCCTGGTCCTCCTCAGGTTCAAAATATGGAGGAGGAGGGACATTAGGGACCCAAGGTCTCATCGGCGCCGGAACCGGCGTCGGGCGGCGCCGGTCCGGCTCCATGTCCGGAGCCGGAGAGTACCGGGAACGACGCCGTCCGGAGCCCCGGACGGCGTCAGGAACGGCACCGGGGACATCGGCGTCGGCGGAGGCGTGGTTAGGTCAACCGGCGTCGATGGGGGTTGCGGCACCACCGGAGCCGGGATCGAGGCCGGGGCCGGAGCCGAGGCCGGGATGAAGGCCGGTGGGACAGGCGACGCCGGGACCGGAGTCGACGGCGACGCCGGAGCAACCCCGTCAGGGCCCGCGGGGCCCGAAGGCGCACCGGAGGGACCTTGAGGCCCGAAGAGGCGGGCCATGGCCGACAGGAACTCCTGTATTTGGGCCGGAGTCGCCCCTGAACCCGGGAAGGACGGGTAATGCGGGGGTAACTCGACAGGCACGTCCGGGGCTGCGGGGACGGTGCCGACAGGGACCTCAGCCGAGTCGCGAGACCGGCGAGGCGAAGTCTTAGAGCGATGATGCCGCTTAGACTTCTTGTGCTTCGACTTACCGGAGGAGCGCGAAGACTTGGATTCCGACGAACGGCGGGGACTCCGCGTCCGGCCCCTTGACCTCTCCCGGGACCGGGGCTTGGTGCGGCGCGGAGCCGACTGCCGGACTTCGAGGAGCTTTCGAGACCGCTCTCGCAAAGCCTTCGGATTAAGTTTCCGGCAGTCAGGGCACGACTTCGTGTCGTGGTCTCGGCCGAGACAGAAGAGACACTCGAGATGCGGGTCCGTGATCGACATCATGCGACCACATTCCTCGCAGGGCTTAAAGCCGGGCATCCCTACGACACCTTCGGAGTCGTGAAGACTCGTTGAAGAAACAGTGAAAAAATTCACAAAAAAGATAGTCAAAAAGTGACTAGGGCACTGCTCTTCCCGGATCTGCGCTTACTGGCGCGGAAAAAGAAGAACAGAACTGACGTCAGCACGCAGGGGCGGCGTCTAAGTACTGCCCGCGACGTCATCCCGGCGATCACGACGCCGACGACGGACGCGGAGCCGCACGACGCCGCCTACCGACGCGCAAGGGTACTGCTACGCAGAAAACTTTCCGGATCCAGCCTGACGCCTGGGGATATTCTAAGGTAAGGAATCTGTCACTAACGTGTCTCTTTCAGATATGTACTGGCATAGACTTTGGTCTATAGATGAACTATAATCCTATAGAGTTGCGATCATGGTCCTATTAAAATCTCTGGGTTGTGAGAGGATTGCTAGGTTTGCTTATATTAAGGTCATGCTGTATGAGATAGGCCTGGCATCTCTGTGGGATACACCACACATCGCAAAACGTGTACCCCGTTCCCTGGTCAAAGAACGATTAAAGGAGCACTTATAGATGAGGGAATTCAAACATGGTAAAGCGGGAGGTCTAACTGACTATTTATTAGATATCAAGCTCACTTCCGCTTATGAATTATACCTTGATATTCTTCCTGGTCCCATCCCATTGCAACTTTTTTTTTAAATGGAGGTATGGAGTTCTGCTGCTAAACAGTTTTTGTATAAAATGTAGTGTACAATACTGTAACTCTAACAAGTGTCCTTCGTGTAATTTAGCTGAGGAAACGCCACATAATTTTGCCTTCTTTTGCCCCTGTTTATGATAGACTACACAAACTATGGATTTGGCCAGTATGTAAATTTTTGGGCTTCCGCCATTATGAGCGTGCACTACGCACTTTACCTTCAGATACAAGACAGGTAACTGTTGGCAGGATGACAATATTTTTGCATGCCGCTTGATTCATCCGTATGCGCAATGTCAAAGCACTTAAGTAATGATGCCTCAAAAGCACCTTTTTCTTTTCTGTATCAACGTTGGATGCAGCTATAATCTTGATGTTTTTTTTTTTCTCTACGTTTATGTATTTTCTTGACTGTGGCTTTGTAGCCTGTATGGGATTCTTGTTACTTATTATTTTAATCAACTTGTTTTTATCCTTTGAACTTGCTGTATTGTGTTTTTATGGATCTTTGCATCCGAAATAAACATTTTGATTGAACTGTTTGAGATGACAAAAGCAGCACCAGCGCAATTGACTGTTTTACTTTGATGAGTACACAGCATGTACAAAGGAGATAAACGAGAAAAGAACATACATCTTTACTGATATGATAATGAACAGGAGGAGAGATGCTATGCAATTTAAATAAACATCTATATTCGATCATGTCGAAGAGCTATAAAAACCTAAGTACAAATGCTGCTGAGAAATGATATAAACAAAACAGTTACATTTGACAAATACTCTATTTGCCCGTAGATCACTAATCTTAAAAAAAATCCCACAGACATCAATTTGAATCATTACGTTTTTAAAAGTACGTTGTCTGTGGACAAGCCAGTGTCAGAACAAATTCAGGAGCAGAGCCACACAGCAATAAGCAGAAAGTGATGGTGTGACTCTAAGCAGATGCAGCCCTTGACGGCGGTTGTGCTTTGATTCACTAGGCCACAGAGGTAAGGAAGCAAAAAAAAGAAGAATAAAAAAAAACAAGATGACTCCATTCTCAGAAGAGGGTGGCAGGATGGAGATGAGTATTCTGCAGGAAGACAGAATATCATTCAAAAAAAGAATCAAGTACAGTAAGTAACTGTAGGTAACTATTTCTTCTAATGGACATTTATTACCACTGATTCCTGATGAATGTATGCATGTATATGGCATTTCTATAGTATCAGCCAAGCCAAATGGCATCAGAGCGCTGTAGATGGTCGAAGGCAAGCATAAAGTCAACGAATAATAGGAGAGAAAGCTGGGTTGTGGACGGTTAATGCACTGTGATGTAGTGTTCTTTAAAGAAGCGAGTCTTCAATTCTTTCCCAAATTAGAGCTGCGCTGAGGCAGTCCTGGTGGATAAGGGCATGCTGCTCCAGATCAAGGATGCATTGATAGAAAAGGCCTGTTGTATTGTTTTGTTTTTACACTCCTTAGTCTGTAGTCTGATGGAGTTCTGGCTGCGAGTGTGCGAAGAACCACCATGGAAGGAGAGCTTTTCTACAAGAAAAGTGGGGTGTTGTTTAGCCAGAAACCACAGAGGTGAGGCTTTGGATAAACAAAAACCTCATACAAGAAATTTCTGAAAAACTTACCAATCAAAACTTTACTCTTCGTCCAGCAAATACAGCCTAGTGAAAATATGAGCTGAGAAATAATCAGATGCATGGCAAATCTCAACAACAGACACATGCCTCAATATAGACAAGGAAAACTGAACTGCTGGTAGAATTGTCCTCAAGCTCTCTCATGCCCCTTTGTTGACTAGCTAATAATAAAGCTTGATGCAAAAAACAAATCCAGTGGGAAACAGTGTGGTTCTTCATTGCCTTGCATTTTCTAATGTCTATGAAAACCCATGTCCTGACCTTCTTAATGAGCTCAAAACGTAAAAGCAATGCCTCACACTTTCAATATTCAATTGCAAGGGAATGGTAAACGTTCAAGGTATCCCCTGAAACATCAGCTAAGATCCGCCAACCACTGTTTAGATCTATTTGGTAGAGAGAGAAGGTAGACTGGACCCAAGGCATCATCGTCAAGATTCCAAAGAAGGGGGCATTAATTAACTGTAGCAACTAGCGTGAAATCACCCATCTGTCAATCCCGAGTAAAATCCTGGCAAAAATCATTATAAAGCACATTTCTGATGCTGTGGGCAAGCAGTTAAGAAAAGAACAGGCTGAGTTCCGCAAGGGTAGAGGGTGTGTTGATATGATTTGTACTCTATGCAACATTATAGAACAGTGCACAGAGAGGCAGAAACAATCCTACATCAACTTAATTGACGGTGACAGCCTCTGGCAGATACTGAGAGCCTTCGGCATACCACAGCAGAGAATTCTCCTCAAGAGTCTCTATGATAATTTTGCAAGCAAGGTGGGAGATAGTGAGTATAGATTCGAAGTCAAGACCAAGACCAGTGTGAGATAGGGATGTGTAATGTCAGCATTGCTCTTCAGCCTACTCATCGACTGGGTGATGCGACACACAACAGAAGACCAAGCCAGAAGCATCAGATGGATCTTATTTTCTACAATGGAGGACCTGGACTGTGCGGATGATATAGCCTTACTCCCTCACACACCCTCATGTGAATGGGAAAACATCTTGACTCAACGTCTATGTGCAGTAATCAGGCCTGAAGACCAACACAAAGAATCCAGAAGTCATGCAACTCAACTTCCCAAACCCGTCACCAATCAATGTGGATGGAGAGGACCTAGACATGACTAAAGAGTTCACCTACCAAGGCTGTACTATCAGACATGATGGAGGGGCAGGCAGTCACATCAACAGCAGACTGAACAAGACCAGGAATGCCTTCAGAATGCTGAACAATATGTGGAGGTCATCTTAATACAGTACAAACACCAAGCTATAGCTTTACCAGAGCTGCGTTATGTTCACACTCTTGTATGGATCAGGATAATGGTTGTTGACAAAAACAGACATCAGGAAACTGTCAGCCTTCCTTACCAGTAACCTGAGAAGAATGTTGCAAATATTCTGGCCATGAACCATCTCCAACCAAGGGGTGCTCACCAGATGCAACCATCATTATGAGAAGAAGGTGGAGATGGATAGGACACAGCATCAGAAGAGAACAAGACTCCCTCACAAGAATAGCTATCCATCGGACCCCAGAAGACAAATGGAAGAAAAGAAGGCCAAAGAATGCTGGGAGGCAAACTGTAGAAACAGAAATGAAGACGCTGAATCACAGCTGGGGCATCGTACAGAAACTTGCTTAAAATAAACAGAACTGGAGGCCCTTCATTGCTGTCCTACATGCCAGCCGGCATAACGGGTAGTAGTAGTAGTAGGTAAATTCTCTACCCCAGTGACATCCATAAGATTTAGCTTCTGACCTGAGAGCAGGAAAAAACTAGAGAAACATTGTTTCCTGTTCTCGATGAATGGTAGAGGTAATTTTTGGAGGAAACAGATCAAAGTAGAAAATTAACCAACCAGGAAAAATTGAAAGATAAGCCGCTCTACAACTGCTACTCCCAGTTCCCAGACCCTGCAAAAATATGTGATTGCAACCAAAAATAATACTTTCAGAGAAACTTCTTTAAAGCCTATTTTAGCAGCTAACAGGACGGAGATGCTGGACTAAGGAGGAGATTTCAGGCTGAGCAAAGGTGTTTGACTACTGGTCTAGGATTCTTTCGGTATTCTAATGGCAAGCGATTCTAGGGCAGTTAGATCTCTCTAGGTTCATGAAAGGCTCTGAACCCCACATTGTACCTTGAAGGTGACCACTGTCAATCCAAGATCAAAACCATCCCAAAAGAAATGGAGAATAATATTGATGTTACAATCCCAAGAACCAATTTCTCTTCCTGATCTAACATAATGCACAAGTTACTAACTTGTGTAACGATATATCTGTAAGAGACGGTAGTTAGTGACAGATTCCTTACTTTAGAATATCCCCAGGCGTCAGGCTGGATCCGGAAAGTTTTTGCGTAGCAGTACCCTTGCGCGTCGGTAGGCGGCGTTGTGCGGCTCCGCGTCCGTCGTCGGCATCGCCGGGATGACGTCGCGGGCAGTACTTAGACTGCCGCCCCTGCACGCTGACGTCAGTTCTGTACACGACTTTCCGCGCCAGGAACGCAGAGCCATGCAAGAAGCTGACATAGGTGTCTGAAAAATACTAGGGCCCTGAAAGGGATGTCCTTAACCCTAGAAATCAGTTCGCAGAACGGGGAGGATGGGTGGGGCGGTAAGGAATCTGTCACTAACTACTGTCTCTTACAGATATATCGTTACACAAGTTAGTAACTTGTGCATCTGAAAGAGACACGTTAATGACAGATTCCTTACCTTAGAATAGATACCCCAGCAATACCAACCCCGGTGGTGGGTCTGCGAACAGATTCAGACAAGGAAGTCCCGGAGGACAGAACAGCCAAAGAAGCCGTCCCTCCGGACCTGGCTGTCAAGGCAGTAATGTTTGGTAAAAGTGTGCAGCGAGGCCCAAGAAGCTGCCTGACATATATTCTGTAACGGAACACCGCGGCCTAAAGCCGTGGTAGCAGCCGTTGCCCTGGTGGAATGGGCACGCAGCCCAACAGGAGGCTCCTTCTTAGCCAAAGAATAGCAGGCCTTGATACACAAGATGACCCAGCGGGAGATGGTACTTTTGTGTACCGCCCGACCTTTTTTGGAGCCCACGTAGCCAACAAACAGCTGGTCATCCACCCGGAACTGTTGTGTGCGGTTGATGTAAAAGGAAAGCGCACGTTTTGGGTCCAGACGGTGGAGCCTCTCTTCCTCTCTGGAAGGATGCAGAGGCGGAAAGAAGGTGGGCAAAGTGATGGTCTGCCCAATGTGGAAGGCAGTAACCACCTTTGGCAAGAAGGACGGACGCGTCCTAAGAACAACCTTGTCTGGATGGACAGACAGAAAGGGGGGTTTGCATGAAAGAGCCTGGAGCTCACTCACCCGCCGAGCGGAGGTGATGGCTACCAGAAAGGCTGTCTTCAGAGTAAGAAGACGAAGAGGACAGTTATGCAGAGGCTCAAAGGGAGCGCACATTAAGAAAGTAAGAACCAAATTTAAGTCCCACTGAGGCATTATAAACGGAACAGGAGGAAAGAGGTGTGTAATGCCTTTAAGAAACCTGTTAACAACAGGGGACTTAAAAAGAGAGGGCTGATCAGGAAGCCTGAGGAAGGCCGAGATTGCACAAAGATAGCCCTTGATGGTACCCAGGGCAGAACTCTGTTGGGTCAGAGAAAGAAGGAACAGAAGAACCTCAGAAAGAGGGGCAGAAAGGGGATTCACAGCCTTTGCTGTGCACCATGCCACAAACTTGTTCCACCTGCAGGCGTATACCACCTTAGTGGAGGGACGCCTGGCTGCCAGAATCTCATCACAAACTTCGGGAGGCAAGTCGAAAGGAATCAACTGCCGCCGCTCAATCTCCACGCAAGCAGGTGTAGACTGGACAGGTTCGGGTGGAGGACCGTCCCCTGCTGCTCCGACAGAAGATCCTCCCGAAGAGGCAGACGGATCGGGGATCGACGCTCATACTGAGTAGCTCGGGATACCAAACTCTTCGAGCCCAGTCCGGAGCCACAAGAATGACTTGGGCCCGGTCGCGCCGAATCTTCTTCAACACTCTGGGTAGAAGTGGTATAGGCGGAAAGGCGTACAACAGACCGCAACTCCACTCACGACAAAAAGCGTCGCCGAGCGAGTGCCGCCTTGGAAATTCCAACGCGCAGAACTGCTGACATTGCGCGTTCTCTTCGGTGGCGAACAGATCTAACCAAGGCTCTCCCCACTGCTGAAAGAGACCTTGCGCCACCTCCGAGTGAAGACGCCATTCGTGATCCATCATGCACCTGCGGCTGAGTTCGTCCGCCCTGGCGTTCAGGGAACCTGCCAGGTGTTGAACCATCAGGAATATGCCCTGATGTTCCAGCCATGTCCAGAGGCGCAGAGCCTCCTGACATAGGGTCCACAACCCCACCCCGCCCTGTTTGTTGCAGTACCACATGGCGGTGGTGTTGTCTGTGAACACCTACACTACCTTCCCTTTGACAGAGGGAAGGAATGCCTTGAGTGCAAGTCAGATCGCCCGGAGCTCCAGAATGTTGATATGGAGCCGGGACTCCACCGGAGACCAGAGGCCTCTGATCTCCGCCTCTCCCATGTGACCGCCCCATCCCAGAAGGGACGCGTCCGTCACAACTGTGTGCTCTGGCTGGGGAAGGGAGAGGGATCTGCCCATGACCCATTGCCGGTTCGAGAGCCACCACTGCAACTGTTTTGCAGTCCCCTCCGAGATCTGGACGTGATCGGACAGGTTGCCCTGGTGCTGCGCCCACTGAAACTTCAGGTCCCACTGCAGAGCCCGCATATGCCATCTGGCATGATCGACCAGAAGGATGCAGGAGGCCATGAGGCCCAGCAGCCTCAGGGTCATCCGTACCGAAACCCAGGATAGAGGCCGAAAGATCGGAATCATAGCCTGAATATCCTGGACTCGCCGTTCGGGAGGATAGACCCGAAACTGCGTCGTGTCCAGAACTGCTCCGATGAAAAGGAGCTGTGGAGAAGGAATCAGGTGCGACTTCGGCACGTTGATGGAGAACCCCAGCGAGTGCAGGAGTTCGGCCGTAGTCTGGAGGTGGGAGACGACTGCCTGGGACGAGCCCGCCTTCAGCAGCCAGTCGTCGAGGTAGGGGAAGACTGGAACCCCTGCCCGGCGCAGATGAGCTGTGACCACCGCCATCACTTTCGTGAACACCCGAGGGGCGCTGGTAAGGCCAAATGGGAGCACGGTGAACTGAAAATGCTTGAGGCCTACCGTGAACCACAGGTAACGCCGGTGGGCCGGCAGGACGGGGATGTGGAAATATGCGTCCTGCAAGTCCAACGCTACCATCCAGTCTCCAGGGTCGAGAGCAGTCAAGACCTGAGCTAGGGTGAGCATCTTGAACTTCTCCTTCCGGAGGAAGCGATTGACGTTCCGGAGGTCCAAGATAGGACGCATGTCCTCCTTGTCCTTTTAGGCACCAGAAAGTAGTGGGAGTAGCAACCACGTCCTACTTCTGGGGTCGGAACGCGCTCGATGGCCCTCTTGGCCAAGAGGGCCGCAACTTCCTTCTGAAGAAGCACCAAGTGATCCCCTGACATGCGGTGGAATTGAGGTGGCATGGCTGGGGGATGGTCTCGAAGGGGAGGGAGTAGCCCCTTCGGACAATGTCCAAGTCCCACCTGTCCGAGGTGATGGCACGCCAGTGGTGAAGGTGATGGCGGACCCTGCCCCCTACTGGCGTGCTGTGCACCTGAAAAGAAGGACTAGGAGGGCTTGTAGGCCGCGGACGGGGCGGGGTTGGTGGCCTGACCCGCACGCTGGTTGCCTGACCCGCCACGGCGGGAGCCACGTCCTCGGCCACGCGAAGACGTTTGCTGCGCGGGCCGGTGGCTGGCCAGCGGACGTGACTGGGCGCCCCTTCCGTGGCCACGAAAGGGGCGAAAAGCAGACGGCTGCGGAGGGCGTACAGCAGAAAGGCCCAGGGACTTGGCCGTAGCCCGCGAGTCCTTAAAGCGCTCCAGCGCATGGTCTGCCTTGTTCCCAAAAAGACCGATCCCATCAAAGGGCATGTCCATAAGAGTGTTTTGGACATCACCCGAGAAACCAGTGGTTCTCAGCCAGGCGTGACGGCGCAGCGCCACTGTCGTCGCAAGCGATCTGCCTAGCGAGTCGGCGGTATCAAGGCCACATCTGATGGTGTACTTTGCCGCATCTCTTCCCTCCGCAATGGTGCGGGTAAGCAGTGTCTGGACCTCCTCAGGACACTGGGGCAGAACTTGCGCCACCGAGTCCCACAAGGAGTGGGAATATCGGCCCAAGAGGCAAGTGGTGTTGACGGACCGCAGGACAGCACTGGAGGAAGAAAAGACCTTCTTCCCAAATTGATCCAGGCATTTGGATTCCCTATCCGGGGGAGCGGTAGGGAAGGCGCTTTGGGAAGCAGAGGCTTGGACCACCAAGCTCTCAGGGGTGGGGTGTTGGGAGAGGAACAGGGGGTCTCCCGGAGCAGGGCGATGGCGTCGGGCCACGTTCCGATCCACAGGAGCCCCTGTGGTGGGCTTGGACCAGGTGACCAAAGAACGTCTGAAAGCGCCTCGTTAAACGGCAGCAGTGGCTCCGAGGAGGTAGCCGCCGGCTGAAGCACTTCCGTCAGGATGTTAGTCCTGACAGCCACTGTAGGCAACTGGAGGTGTAAGGCCCCAGCTGCTCTACGCAACACCGTTGCAAAGTTTGCTCCCTCCTCCGTTGCCACGGAAGGAGGAGACAGCATGCCAGAGTCAGGGGAGGTGTCCAGACCACTGGCATCCCCAAGCTCCTCAGCCCAGTCCTGATCAAACTCACATTGCTGTGTGAGAGGGTCATCAGACCCCTCCCAGTTCTCTTCGTCCTCCAATTCTGGTTCAAAATAAGGAGGAGTGACATGTGGGACCCAAGGTCTCATCGGCGTCGGAGCCGGCGTCGAGTGACGCCGGTCCGGCGCCGTGTCCGGATCCGGAGAGAACCGGGGAACGACGCCGCTCGGAGTCCCGGGCGGCGTCGGGAACGGCACCGGAGAGATCGGTGGAGGTGTCGTCAGGTCAACCGGCGTCGATCGGGGTTGTGGCAGCACCGGAGCCGGGGTCGAGGCCGGGGCCGGGACCGAAGCTGGTGTGACAGGCAGCGCCGGCGGCGCCGGAGAAACCCCATCAGGGCCCGAAGGCGCACCGGGGGGACCTTGAGGCCCGAAGAGGCGGGCCATGGCCGACAAGAACTCCTGTATCTCGGCCGGAGTCGCCCCCGAACCCGGGAAGGACGGGTAATGCGGTGGCGGCTCCACAGGCACTCCCGGAGCTGCGGGGACGGTGCCGACAGGACCCTCAGCCGAGTCGCGAGACCGGCGAGGGGAAGTCGTCGAGCGATGACGCTTCTTCGACTTCTT
This sequence comes from Calotriton arnoldi, assembly GCA_963921515.1. Lineage (NCBI taxonomy): Eukaryota > Metazoa > Chordata > Amphibia > Caudata > Salamandridae > Calotriton > Calotriton arnoldi. The sequence continues at coordinate 117,923 of CAWUFW010013123.1, read as the reverse complement.
ATGCTTCGACTTACCGGAGGAGTGCGAAGACTTGGACCCCGACAACCGATGAGGACTCCGCGACCGGCCCCTCGACCTCTCGCGTGACCGGGGCTTGGTGTGGCGCGGAGCCGACTGCCGGACCTCGAGGAGCTTTCGAGACCGCTCTCGCAAAGCCTTCGGATGCAAGGCCCGGCAGTCGGGGCACGACTTGGTGTCGCGGTCGCGGCCGAGGCAGTAGAGACATTCCTGATGCGGGTCTGTGATCGACATCATTCGACCACAGGCGTCGCATGGCTTGAAGCCGGGTATCCCTACCGACACCTTCGGAGTCGAGAGACTTCGAGAAAACAGTGAAAAATCACCAAAAAACTTAGTCAAAAAATGACTAGGGCACTGCTCTTCCCAGATCTGCGCTTACTGGCGCGGAAAAAGAAAGAACTGACGTCAGCGCGCAGGGGCGGCGTCTAAGTACTGCCCGCGATGTCATCCCAGCGATCCCGACGACGGACGCGGAGCCGCACGACGCCGCCTACCGACGCGCAAGGGTACTGCTACGCAAAAACTTTCCGGATCCAGCCTGACGCCTGGGGATATTCTAAGGTAAGGAATCTGTCACTAACGTGTCTCTTTCAGATATAAAATATCTGAAAAAGGCCTGGTTAGAAGCTACAAACGCCTGCAGAGTCAAACCTCTCAGCCTACATAACACGACCTGTACCTAAAAGACTAACTGAACAGATAGAAATAGGTTCAATACTGGGAAAATCCATTCCAAAGCCAGGGTCAGCAGAAGCAATGGGGGAATAACCTTAATGTTCCTCAAGAATAGATTGTACCTTCTATACAAAGAGAGGGGGGACCAGGAGCCAATTAAGGTCCAGTGCCCGTGCTCCTAACGTAACCGTATTAATCAAAACAGGGGCACTGTTCCAGACGAGGGTACAGGTAGTCACCCACTCGATAAAGAGTAAAGTATAAATATGAGTGATCCTAGGCTTTATGAGGCCCACGTGTGAGAGGAAAGAGCAAGTCTTGTCTCATAATGCCCTCACACACCCGAAGGATGTCATGCTTCATCATCGGGCGTTTTGCTCCTCGTCGGGCCGGCGCTGCAATGCCCTACGGGTCCCGAAGGGTCACTTTAACGGAGATCTTTTGAGACAAAACGCCGTATGGTGCATGCGGGTGTGTGGTGTGGGTCCTCTAAAGAGTGCAGTGATGCGTGCAAAGTGAGTCTAAAACTGTCTAAGGGTTACCTAGCGAAAAATTTATAATAAAGAGGGTCACCCTTGGCAGACTAAAAACCCGTAGGTCAAGCGTTACCTATGTAGGCTTAATGGGCCCTAGGTAACTAAAGAGGTCAACATGTTTCGCGCCTGTGTGGTCCAAACAGATCCGTGGCGCTTCTTCAGGACCAAATAAATAATTAAATAAGGTGTGGTTGAGTGAACAGTGAATCCGGGGTTAATACCCTCAGTGGGTATCCGGGCGTGCACAGTAACAATGTACCCTGCAATCTAACTATAACAACTAGTTAGATATTAGCCGCTCCAGGATAACACCTAAAAATGAGGAGAGAGTTGCTCCATAGGCTAGTAGGAGTCGAGCGCCCGCACCTTACCGGAAGTTTGCTCGGGTGCTGGCTCTTGTGCACCTACCCCAACCGTACTCCTGCCGACATGCAGACAGGAGTACGGTTGGGGTAGGTGCACAAGAGCCAGCACCCGAGCAAACTCGGTAAGGTGCGGGCGCTGACTCCTACTAGCCTATGAGCAACTCTTCTCATTTTTAGGTGTTATCCTGAGCGGCTAATATCTAACTAGTTGTTATAGTTAGATTGCAGGGTACATTGTTACTGTGCACGCCCGGATACCCACTGAGGGTATTAACCCGGATTCACTGTTCACTCAACCACACCTTATTTAATTATTTATTTGGTCCTGAAGAAGCGCCACGGATCTGTTTGGACCACACAGGCGCGAAACATGTTGACCTCTTTAGTTACCTAGGGCCCATTAAGCCTACATAGGTAACGCTTGACCTACGGGTTTTTTAGTCTGCCAAGGGTGACCCTCTTATTATAAATTTTTCGCTAGATAACCTTAGACAGTTTTAGACTCACTTTGCACGCATCACTGCACTCTTTAGAGGACCCACACCACACACCCGCATGCACCATACGGCGTTTTGTCTCAAAAGATCTCCGTTAAAGTGACCCTTCGGGGGACCCGTAGGGCATTGCAGCGCCGGCCCGACGAGAGCAAAACGCCCGATGATGAAGCATGACATCCTTCGGGGTGTGTGAGGGCATTATGAGACAAGACTTGCTCTTCCTCTCACACGTGGGCCTCATAAAGCCTAGGATCACTCATATTTATACTTTACTCTTTATCGAGTGGGTGACTACCTGTACCCCTCGTCTGGAACAGTGCACCCTGTTTTGATTAAATAGATTGTACCTTCTCCATGCACAAGTGGTTCAAGAGCCTGAGGTTCTTGAGGAATGCAGGAAATGCCTAAAGGGGGGGTCTAACATCCAGAGGGATACCATAAAATTCCCCCCTCGATTTTCTTGCTTCCTGAACATGGAACAGTGGAGGTACGGTTTCACTCTGGCGTGCCCTCAGACATATTCTTTGAACTTCAAAGTGCTTGAAAATAATTGAGAAAAAGTGGTGGGGTGAGGCAGAGAGCGTGAAAAAGTGCCAATACTCTGGCAAAGGGTTCTGCTTCTGTACCGTCCATCTACAGGATTAGATTGTCCAGGAAAAATGATGTTATGTTATGTTATAATAATTAGTTTTGTAAAGCGCTCAAATACCTGAGCGTGTCTTGTGGGTAGCCCTAAATGCAGTAAAGAGAACCCAGAGATAGTGGTAGATTTTAGGCATTGCTAAACAGCCAAGTTTTCAAGGCTTTCCTCAAAGCCAGTAGATTGGGCATGGCTTAGACATGTAAAGAAAGCATGTTCCAAGCTTTTGTTTCTCCCAACACAAAGCTTCGGCCGCCCCAGGCTGAGCGTTTAAATCTAGGGACGAGTGTGGACTTGGCTGAAGCAGACCTTAAGGTCTGAGTTGAAGTGTATCACTTGAAGCTGTACTTTAAAAAGTCAGGGCCTAGCCCTTAAAGTGCATTATAAGTAATGGAGAGTGCTATAAAGGTGACTTTTTGCATGATGGGCAAACAATGAAGTTTCCTAATATATTTAGACATCAAACTGTGCTTTGGAATTTTCAACAGGAGACGAGCGGCCGCATTTTGCAAGGTTTGAAGTTTGTTAAGTACATGTTGATGAGCATTGAGAGAGAGACCGTTGCAATAGTCTAGTTTGGACAGCACAAGGGATATAACTAGTGTTTTCTGAAGATTAGCTAGAATAAAAGGTAGTATCTTTTTTAGCATCCCAAGGAGATGGAAAGCTCCAGAAGTGACAGCATTAACTTGATCGATGTAAGTCAATTTGTCATTGATTAGAACTCCCAGGTTGTGGGTTTTACTAACAAGAATGGGGAGAGAAACCAAGTCTTGTTGCCACCAGGCGGGAGTTCAGAAAGAGGAATGGGCTCCAAAGAGCAGGACTCATTCTTTTCAGAATTAAGTTTTAAGCAAATCTCATACATACAACAGCTGATGGCCTGCATACAGTAGCAGAATCTGGCCCCAATGCCGGAGTCATCGCTGGCCAGAGAGACGACAATTTGTGTGTCATCAGCTTAGGATGTAAGAGAGAAATCAAAAGATTTTATGAGCTTAGCTATGGGGTAGCAAAGACATTGAAAAGCTTGGGGCTCAGCGAGGACCCCTGTGGGACCCCACAAGGAAGAGAATAAGGCAGTGGTGCAAATTCGCCCAGTTGAACAAACTGTTCTCGACCATGGAGGAATGAGTTAAGCATTCCCCCAAGCTGTTCCAGTAATTCCAATGTTTGCTAAAAGATCCATCAGCAGCCTGTGTTGAACTGTATTGAAAGCCGCTGACAGATCAAGTAGAATCAAGGCTGCACTTTCACCCTGGTCTAGGGGACAGTCTGATCTCTTGAGTGGCTTTAATTAGAGCTGTCTTTGTACTGTGGCCACTGCGAAAACTAAACTGGGTGGTGTCAAATAGGTTGTGGGATTGAATAAACTCAACTAGTTGAGTATTCATCCCTTTTCCAATGATCTTCAATGTCATAAGTAGACATGAGATGGGACAGTGGCTGTTTGGATCAAGAGGGAAGATATTTTTTTTTTTAAATCATGGAAGCATTGATGCTTCCTTCCAGCTAGTGGGAAAAGAGCCAGACTGGTACATTAAATGGAAGATGCATGTTAATTTCAGCACAATAGTCTTGACTGCTAGCATGGCAATCCTAGGTGGGAAAGGATCTCTCGGGAAACCTGATCTGGTTGATTTGACCAATGATACATAAAGTGGTCCCACAGACAATGACTGAAGTTCACTTATTTGCCTGGCTGAGGTTAGGGTGATGAGGAATTTCATCTTGATGGTGAGCTGGTGAAGAGGACAACTGTGGTTAGGCTCAAAGAGAGTACCCATGTGGCAGGAAGGAACCTAATTAAGGATCCACTCCGGCATCAAAAAAGGTGTTGGGGGGTACATGTAGATCAGCCCCTTCAAAAAGCGGATCACAATAGATGACTTGAGGAGGGAAGGCTGATCTGGTAAACACAAGAAGGCCAAACGGCCTAAAAAGTAACCCTTAACTTGTTGCCACAGCAAGACCTTGCAGGGCTAATGACAGACAAACTATCATCAGACAACTGTGAACTCAGGGTTTGGAGGTTACTGGAAGAACACCAAAGAACAAATTTCTCCGAGCGTCCTCTGTAACCGATACTTTAGATGTACAATTAGCTGTCAAGATGACACCAAATTCTACGGCAGGAAGATCAAAAGCTATCATTTGTTGCTGCTTAATCTCCATGCATGGAGGTGTAGGTTATGCAGGTTTAGGTGCAAGACTTGGCCCTTCTGCTGTACAGGAGGTCCTAAAGAAGGGGCATCTGGATTGCAGGACGTGCTCATGTCCAGAAGTTCTGTGTACCATACTCTCCTCGCCCAGTTCAGGGCCATTAGGATGACTTGGGTCTGGGTCTTTCTTGATCTTTTTCAGTATTCTGGGCAGGAAAGGAAGTGTCAGAAAGGCGTCCCGATCCCCAATGCTGATGGAAGGCAGCTCTGAGGGAGAACTGCCTTGGGAATTCCAACGTGCAAATGTTTTGACACTGCGCATTTCCTTCGGTGGCAAGCAGATCGAGCCAGGTTTTTTCCCATTGCTGGAAGATGGTCTGTGCCACCTCCGGGTGCAACTGCCATTCGTGATCTGCTAGGTACCGCTGGCTGAGTTTGTCCGTCCTGATGTTTAAAGATCTTGTCAGGTGCTGGACAATCAGGGAGATGCCCTGAGAGTTCTGCCACTTCTAAGGCCTACTGGCACAGAACCTACAACCCCGCTCCACCCAATTTGATGCAATACCACATGGTGGTTGTGTTATTCACGAGACTCTGCATCTGTTCCCCCTTGATGGTGGGAAGGAACACTTTCAGTACCAAGTGAAACGCTTGCAACTCCAGCAGACTTATGTGCAGTTGAGTCTCTGTTGAAGGCCAGAGTCCTCTGATCTCCACCTCTTCCACATGACCTCCTAAGCCCAGCAGCAATACATTTGTCATGACAATCAGTTCTGGGTGGTGTAGAGAGAGGAGTCTGCTGCCGGTCCAATTGTAGTCGAGCAACCACCACTGCAAATCTCTTGTAGTTTCCTTCGACACCTGTACGGACTTGGACAAGTCTCCTTGGAGCTGATCCCACTGAGACTTCAAATCACCCTGCAGAGCCAACATGTGCCACCTGGTGTGATCCACCAGCAGAATGCAGGAGGCCAAGAGATCCAGAAGCCTCAGAGCCAATCTCATTGAGACCCAGGTTAGAGGATGAAACGTCCGGCTCATAGACGGAATGTCCCGGACTCGTTGATATGGAGAGATGGCATGTAAAAGCAGCATATCTAGGATGGCTCCACTGAAGCAATTAGGTGTGGCTTTGGCAAGTTGATTGAGAAGCCCAACAATGTTAACAGGTCTGTCATTGTCTGGAGGTGCCCTATGACTGTTTGAGGCGAGTCCTTATTTGGTAGCCAGTCGTCGAGGTATTGTAGAACTGGTATTTCCAACCTCCACACATTAACTGCGACCACAACCATCACCTTTGTGAACATCCGATGCACACTGGTGAGGCCAAAGGCGTGCACGGAGTACTGAACATGCTCCTGGTCTACCTGAAACTGCAAGTAATGTCTGTGAAACTGCAGGACGGGGATGTTAAAATATGCATCCTGTAAGTCCGACGCTCCAACCCAGTCTCGTGGATCCAAGGCAGGCAGAACTTAAGCCATGGTGAGCATCTTGAACTTGTTCTTCCGGAGCAAGAAGCATAGAGGGCGAAGATATAGTATTTAGCTAAGGCCTCCATCTTCTATGGCAACAGGCAATAACAGGAGTGACAACGAGTCCAAATCTCTGATGCCAGCACCCTCTCTATTGCGCCTTTGGCAACATTTTAAACTTCTCCAAGGAGTATGGACAAGTGGTCGTGGTGTGGGTGGTATGCCCGGCAATATGGCAGTAAAGGTAGGGAATATCTGTATTCCACAATTTGGAGCACCAATTAGTCTGATGTGATGCTCCTCCATTCAGGAACATAAAAGGTGACTCACCTCCTTCAAGGTGATAGTGAGCTACCAAGAATAAATCAAACTGGTTTGTGGCAGTTCCAGGGACAGGTGGAGGAGTTTGGGTGGTACATTGCCCCTGGGGGCCTTGACGCTGTCGGCCTGCTCTCTGGCCTCTACCCAGAAAGGGCAGGGAGGCTTGTTGGTGGTATTGGCCCTACCTCTGCTACCCCTGCTGATGTCCCCTGCCAAAGCCTCGAAAGGAGCGCTGTTGTTGGGAGAACTGCCGGACCAGCTGCGCTAGGCCAGAGAGCAGGCAATGGCTTTACTCTCTTTAAATATTTCCAGGGCCCAGTCGGCTTTCGCTCCAAACCGTTTTGAGCCATCAAAAAGGATGTCTATGAGGGAATGCTGCACATCTGATAAAAAACACAAGGAGTGAATCCAAGTGTGGTGTGAAGACGCACGCAGGTCCTGACTCCCCTACCCAGGTATTCGGTCATGCCCAGACCTAAGCAGATTGTCTAACCTGCTTAGTCTTGACCATTTAAAATTAGGCATTGCAGGGTCGGTCTAATCTCTTCTGGGAAAGCCGGCATGACAATCGCAACCCTGCCCCACAACGTCTGTGAGTACCTGTCCAGGAGGCATGAGGTGCTGACAGATTTTAGGGCGAGACTATTACTGGAGAACGCACATTTTGTAAATGTTTCAATTTACTTGGATTCCCAGTCCAGTGGAGTGGTAGGGAACTGACTGGGGTTCAGGTGGCTGGAGGATATCTGTACAACCAAGCTTTCTGGGGTGGGGTACTGAACCAGAAATTCTGTGTCTTGAGGGGCTGGCCTATGCAATTTCACCACCAGCCTATTTACTGGAGAGTAAGCTCCTGGTTTCACCCAGTTGCTCACCAGCACGTCAATGAGGGCCTCATTAAAAAGTAGCAGGTGTTCTTGGCTAGTCTGTGCTCGATTAAGGCCCTCAGGGAGGACATTTGTTTTTACTTTCTGCAGAGGGAGAATAGGTTCAAGGACTTCTGCAGCCCTTCTGCTCACTGTGGTGAAGGAGGCAAAGTTTTCAGTAGCCATAGCCTGGTTTGGGGAGGATAGCCCAATGTCTGGTGATGTGTCTGGGCCGCTGGCTTCTTGAAAGTCTTCAAATATATTCCCTCCTTCATAAAATCATCTACATATTCACCATTGTCGTCATCAGAGGTGGTATGCTTCTGGGTTGGAATGAGCATAATGTAGCGGGGTCCTAATTGAGCTTCCGAATCTTGCAAAACTATTGCTACTGTATCCGGAATCAGTGATGTCGGTACCAGCATTCGGGCTTTTGGCATTGGTTGCGGCACCATGGACGGTGTTGGACGTTGAGCTGGGCTGGAGCTGATGATGCAGAGCTTGAAGAAGGAACCCTCCTCAGCAGAGGTCGAGTGTTGTGGTCGGTATCAGGGATGGGGCCGGGAACTGGACCACTGACAGGGTCCCAACATGCAGCAACCTCAGATCCTTGGGGCTTAAGGCGCTCCAGCTGGATCTGGTGGGGTACCAAAGACTTTGGTCACAGCCTCTCTCAGCTGCGGCATTTTGTCAACTGTTGCGTGGAATGGCTCGGCAGCCTGGAAGAATCTGGAGCATCTCTTGACACCTAACAGTGCAAGTGTTGGGATGCTGGAGATCCAGGTTTAGATTTTTTGTATTTCTTGTTTGACTTTCAGGATCTTCTTGAACTACACAACTTCGATTTGGAATGCTCGTGTGAGCAGCCTCAGGAACAAAAGCACGTCTGCACAATAAACTTGGAGCGGGACTGCTTCTTTTTGGAGTTCGGCGACAGCTAGTTTGGCCTCACAGCCATGAACGGCTTTGCAGTTCATCTTCACAAAGCAAGAACACGACTACGAGTCGTGTGAGGTGCTGAGGAAGACATTGTGGGTGTCGGTCGCCGACATCTGTCGGTGACAGTCAAAACCTGTTGTTTTGGGGCCCACTGTAAAGATCAAGTTACTTACCTTTGGTAACGATGTATTTGTAAGAGACATAGGTTAGTTATAGATTCCTTACCTTAGAATTACTCCCAGGCATCAGACTGGATCCGGAGAATTTTTTCTCTTAGCAGTACCCCCGCGCTTCGGTAGGAGACGTCGGTCGACTCCGTGTCAGTCGTTGGCGTCAAGGTCGCCGGGATGACGTTGCGGTGTCTACTACGATGCCGCCCCTGAGCGCTGACGTCAGTTCCGACACAACTTTCCACGCCAGAAGCGCAGGGCCATGAAAGATGCTGACCACTGGTGCGCCACAACTAGGGCCCTGTAAGGGAGTCCCTATCCCTAGAAGTCAGTTCGCAAAGCGGGAAGGATGGGTGGGGCAGTAAGGAATCTATAACTAACGTATGTCGCTTACAGATACATCGTTACCAAAGGTAAGTAACTTGTTCATCTGAAAGAGACGGTTAGTTATAGATTTCTTACCTTAGAATAGATACCCCAGCAATACCATCCCTGGAGCAGGGTCTGCGAACCAAGTTCACACCAGAAAGTCCTGGTGGACAGAACGGGTAAAGTAGCCATCCCTCCGGACTTGGCTATCCAGGCAGTAATGTCTGGTAAACGTGTACATAGATGCCCACGTGGCCGCCTGGCAGATGTCAATAAGTGGGACTCCACGTGACAAAGCAGTAGTTGCTGCCGTAGCTCTAGTGGAATGAGCCCGCAGCCCCACTGGAGGTTCCTTTTTAGCTAAAATGTAGCAAATCTTTATACAAAGGACAACCCATCTTGAGACGGTACGCTTTGGGATTGCCCGCCCTTTCTGGGCACCCACATAGCCAATGAAAAGTTGATAGTTCCCACAGAAATCTTTAGTGTGATCAAGGTAGAAGGACAGCGTACGTTTAGTGTCCAGACGGTGGAGTCTCTCCTCCTCCTTGGAAGGGTGCGGAGGGGGGAAGAAGGAGGGCAAAGTAATGGTTTGTCCAATGGGAAAAGGTGTATCCACTTTTGGAAGGAACGAGGGTCTCATTCGAAGCACCACTTTGTCCGGATGCACAGAGAAGAAAGGGGGCTTAGAAGAAAGAGCCTGAAGCTAACTCACTCTGCGAGCAGAGGTGATGGCAACAAGAAAGGCAGTCTTCAGAGTAAGGAGCCAGAGAGGACAGTTGTGAACAGGCTGAAAAGGAGCACACATAAGGTAAGTCAAGACAAGGTTCAAGTCCCACTGAGGCTTTATGAAAAGAGATGGAGGAAAGAGGTGAATAATGCCCTTAAAGAACTTGAACAAAGAGGGCTGATCTGGTAGCCGAAGAAAAGCAGAAATGGCTGCCAGATAGCCTTTAAGAGTTCCCAGAGCAGAGCCCTGCTGGGCCAAAGAAAGAAGGAACAAAAGAACCTCAGAAAGAGGGGTGGAGAGGGGATCCACAGCATTTGCTGTGCACCATGCCACAAACTTGTTCCATCGACAGGCGTATACCGTCTTAGTGGAGGGACGACTGGCTGCCAATTACAGACTTCGGGAGGAAGGTCAAAAGCTGTCAAATGTCGCTACTCAATCTCCATGCAAGGAGGTGGAGGATGGACAGGTTCGGGTGGAGGACCTTCCCCTGCTGCTGCGACAGAAGATCCTCCCGAAGGGGCAGTCTGATCGGAGGATCGATAGCCATGCTCAGGAGCTCGGGGTACCAGACTCTTTGTGCCCAGTCCGGGGCCACAAGAATGACTTGGGTCATTCTCACCGAAATCCGGGATAGAGGCCGAAACATCGGTATCATAGCCCGAATATCCTGGACTCGCTGTTTGGGAGGATAGGCCCGAAACTGCACTGTGTCCACAACAGCTCTGATGAAAAGGAGCAACTGAGAGAGAGTCAGGGGCGTTGATAGTGAACCCCAGCGAATGCAGGAGGTACGCCATAGTCTGGAGGTGGGAGACGACAGCCTGGGGTGAGCCCGCCTTCAACAGCCAGTCGTCGAGATAGGGGTAGACTGGAACCCCTGATCTGCGCAGATGAGCTGCGACCACCGCCATCACTTTCGTGAACACCCGAGGGGCACTGGTAAGGCTGAAGGGGAGCACGGTGAACTGAAAATGCTCGTGGCTTACAGTGAACCGTAGGTAGCGTCTGTGGGCTGGCAGGACGAGGATGTGAAAATAGGCGTCCTGCAAGTCCAGCGCCACCATCCAGTCTCCAGGGTCGAGGGCAGAACCTGAGCCAAGATTAGCATTTTGAACTTCTTCCAGAGGAAGCGGTTGAGGGCCCTGAGGTCTAGGATAGGACGCAGGCCCTTGTCCTTCTTGGGCACCAGAAAGTAGGGGGAATAGCAATCACGACCTACTTCTGGCACAGGTACCCTTTCAATAGCTCCCTTGGCCAAAAGAGCTGAAACTTCCTAGTGGAGAAGCGCCAAATGGTCCTCCGACATGCGATCGAAAGACGGTGGCATGGAGGGAGGGGTAGTCTCGAAGGGGAAGGAGTAGCCCCTTCGGACTATCTGCAAGACCCACCTGTCTGACGTGATGGTTTGCCAGTGGGGGAGGTGATGGCAAATCCTGGCCGTTGATGGGCCTGAAAGGTCAGACTAGGAGGGTTTGGAGGCTGCTGACAAGGAGGGGGGGTGGACAGTGGACTGGCCTGCCCACTCGCTCCCAGACCCGCGTCGTTGGGTCCCACGCCCGCGGCCACGCAGAGGCTGGGCAGCTTGAGTGGACCGGTGGCTAGACTGGGCCGTACGTTGGAGTTCCCCTTCCGTAGCCACGAAAGGGGCGAAAGGCAGACTGTTGTGGACGAGACGACGCCGCGAGGCCTAAGGATCTGGCAGTAGCTTGAGAATCATTAAAGCGCTGCTTGACCACATCGGGGCAGAGAGCCAGCAGCAGCGGGTCCGCAGGACTCCACCAACCAGGCTCCTTTGCTCTTCACTCTCCCTCGTCACTCGCCAGCGCCCGGAGGCGCATTTAAGCACCGGCAAAGCCCCGCAGCGCGGGATGCGCGCGGGCCGCGCCCGGGTGAAGCCCGGGCCCGTCCTTGACAGGAGGAGGCAGGGCAGGGCCACCCCCCTTTCATCAGGCCTTCTTTTGATGGATGATGGTTGATATCTGCCTGTGAGGTACCGTGTTCATTTTCCTTTTTATTTTTCTTTACCCGTTTCACCTGTTGGTTCCACGGGGAAATTGATTTGGATTTTGCCATCGTAAAGAATATTGTAACTGGGAACTGGGACCACTTGCCGACACTGCCTCCTTGTTTGTCTAGCTACTATTCCAAGTAACTGCAGGTTTACCGATTGACAGATTGATAGACTGACAGACTTATAGGAACAGTCTTGTGCTTGCCATATTTGCCTTGATATTCTGGCTTGTTGATTTCCATCCTGTTTGTGGGCTAGAGCTATGGGGAAAAGGAAATCTATGGAGGGTAATGGTGGTAACTGTGGAGGTGGCACAGCTGGGAAGGGGAGGAAGGTTAGGAAGACACAGAAACATTCAAGTAGCAACTGTGTTATTGACCGTATAGACACTCTTATCAGTGAGTGCGAGGACATTCTTGTGGAGAAACAAATTGCTGCTCCACGCACCAACCTTGCCCCACCCCCTCCATGTCCTTCCGGCCAAAGTCGGTGTCCTACTATTCCTGTAATGTTCCAGAAGACTTTATCTAAAGGGGCCCCCCCCCACGTATTCAGGAGTCACCATTAGCCACTGCCAGTGTTTGTTCATCCACCACAAATTCGCCCAATAACTCCAGTGATATCACTTCACACTCTGGCCCTATTATCCCTTGTTCAAATAGGTTCACCCCCTTCTTGGATTTGTCTGACGACCCACCCCCTCCTGCGCTTCTTGGAGCGACTACTCCAGTATCCGCCGCAGAGTCTATATATTTTTTGAAAAAGAAAGGTGGAATCAGGGAATTGCAGCCTAAACGAGGACATAAGAGAGCACCCGGATGGGCCATACTTTATATTACTTCTCTAGCACTTTGCAATTACAATCCTTGGAATAAGCTGATGCTAAAATAGTATAGGGTCCTACGGCTTGCTCTATTAGCCCCACAATCATATGCTATGCACATGCACTTTTTTCCTGCCCTCTTTTTAACCCCATATGTTTTTATTTGTGGAAGGTTGATCTTTTTACACGGCCCGGGGGCGGGGGGTGGCATTCTGTAGCCTGACTCCACCCAAGATGAATCGCCACAACGTCTCTCTTTTATCCTTCCTAATGTATTGGTTGTATGTTTTTATTGTTATGATTGTTTTAACTCTTTAAATGGTGGAATTAGGTAACCGTAGTCTATCTATTCCGAGGGAACAGCTGAATATCTGGAGGGTCTAGCATCATACCATCATCTAGCGTATTGTTGAAAAGATAAAACGACACTGTATTTGTTTTTTTTAAAAGTGTTTTCTTCTTATTGCTTTAATGGCACCGGATGTCGAAATATATATATATATATATATATATATATATATTCGAGCGACGAGTCTGCCTTGTCACCAAAAAGGCGACGGCCATCGAAAGGCATGTCCAGCAGAGTTGCTTGAACATCCCCCGAAAAACCAGACGTCCTCAACAGGGCTACCGACGTGGCAATCGTTCTGCCCAGTGAGTCGGTGGAATCCAGTCCACAGCAAATTGTGAATTTTGCTGTGTCTCTCCCATCTGCCATGGCTTGCCGGAGAACTCTGGGCACTGAGGCGGCACTTGCGCCACCGTATCCCAGATTGTATGGAAGTATCAGTCCAAGAGGCACGCCGTATTCACTGACTGCAGTACCAAGCTGGAGGAAGAGAACAAGCACTTCCCAAGATGATCCAGCATCTTGGATTCCCTGTCTGGGGGAGCAGAAGGGAATGCGCCCTTGGAAGAAGAAGCTTGGACCACCAAGCTCCCGGGGGAAGGGTGTTGGCGGAGGAAAATGGGATCGCTCAGAGCCGGGCGGTGGCAGGGGGCAATCGTCCGTTCCACAGGAGCACCTGTGCTGGGCTTGGACCAAGTGCCCAGAAGGACATCCGTGAGGGCTCCATTGAAGGGCAAGAGGGGTTCTGAGAAAGTTGCTGCAGGTTGAAGCACCTCTGTCAGGAGACTAGTCCTGACTGCCACTGTAGGGAGCTCCAGGCCCAAGGCCTCGGCTACCCTACGCACCACCACAGCATAGGACGCTCCCTCCTCCGTAGCCACGGTAGGGGGAGAAAGCATGCCAAGGTCTGGGGAAGTGTCCAGACCACTGGCGTCACACAAGTCCTCTCTCCAGTCCGGTTCTTCCAGCTGTTATGCCAAAGGGTCCAGCGACCCCTCCCAGTCCTCATCACTACCTGCAGGGCGATAGGGAACACCTGGTATGAACAAGGGAACAAAATTACCCTTGGGTGTCAGATCCGACGTCGGCCGATGTCGGTACTGCTCCATCTCGGGGATGAGGATGGGGACGGCGTCGTCGCTGGGATCAGCGCGGGGGAAGGTTGAGTAAGGTCGACCGGTGTCGATCCGCATCCAGACCTGGATCCACTGGGGCCCTCCGGCGCTGGGGCTGGAGCCGCCAGTATCGAAGGCCCAGGGACCGGACTGGCTCTGCGCATCAGCTGACCGACGGGAAGAAGGCGAAGAGTGACGGTGCTTCTTCGTCTTCTTCTCGTGCTTCGACTTACCCGACGAGTGCGAAGACTTGGACGAGGTGTGGTGGCTCCGTGAACGGTCTCGAGACCTTCCCCTCGAGCGAGACTGGGAGTGACGCGGAGCCGACTGCTTGGCCTCCAAGAGCTTTCGGGACCACTCCTGCAAAGACTCCAGATTCATGGCCCAGCAGTCGGAGCACGACTTCGGGTTGTGGTCGCGCTCATGGCACCAGAGGCACACGAGGTGCGGATCCGTCACAGACATCAGTTTGTGACAGACCTCGCAAGGCTTGAAACCGGTCAGACGATGGAACATCCCTTGCGCACCAGGAGTCGATGACTCGAAAAAAGTAATCAACAAAAATCGAAAAAAGCTTAGTCAAAACGTGACTAAAGGGGTAAGCTCTCTCCGGATCTGCGCTAGGCCGGTAAGGAAAAATAAAGAACTGACGTCAGCGCGCAGGGGCGGCGTCTAAGTAGACACCACGTCATCCCGGCGACCACAAATCCGACGACGGACGCAGAGTCAACAGAAGTCTCCTAATGACGTGCAGGGGTACTGCTAAGAGAAAAAATTCTCCGGATCCAGTCTGACACTTGCGGGAATTCTAAGGTAAGGAATCTATAACTAACTGTCTCTTTCAGATCAAGTTTATAAGAGTAAAATCACTTTCCTGAAGTAAGTCTCTCAGGTGGATTGACTGCTAGCTCCAGATCCGTGTCGGAAGACACCGGAAGAAAAAAACTGACGTTAGCAGAGGTGGTGCAGATAAAGTGGCCCAACATCACATCCAGGGCAGGACAGATCTGACACGGATCTTTCACAAGGTGAGGAATCTACCATTAGAAGACTATCAGAATGTGTGAGACTGTCTTCATGGGAGCGTCCAACTACGAGGAATCAAACCAAGCTGGGACTCCTAGTACTCCAATTTCTTTGTTTAATCTAGAGATCCTCCTGCTACTCTGGGGGTTCTTTGGCTTAGCCAAGCAATGAGTCCTGCATGTACTCAGTAAAGACACAGATATAGCCTCCGTCTCTTGTCTTTTCCATCCTTAGAAAGAGGGCTTGATACTTCCCCTATTTGAATGGGCTCACTAAGATCTCTAGGTGTTTGTTTTTTATTTATTTATTATCAGCTCAAATAACTACCACCTTTCTTCGGCACCCTTTTCTCTATGGAAGTTGGTGAACTAAATGGGTAGATAAGTCAATTAATTCAATGCAATTTTCCGTAGAGTTTACAACTTGGACAAGGATGTCTTTTAGGTCGTCTTGCAATCCCCAGTCGACCAATAGAACAAAGACAACCTTTTTTTCTCAGGACTGTTGGCTTCAGCAACTAACCTATGAAGCTTAACATGCTAAAAGATCACTATTTCCCTACTTTAAATTCAAAAGATTTTTATCAACCGCCTGCATATAGGTATGCTTGGCAAATAGCTTTTACAATGCTTCTAAATAAGGCTGGGTAATTGTATAGTGTCGGTGTCATCAGGTTCCATGAGTGGAATCAACCAAGTTGTGGGAAAGTTCCTCCCAAATATGAGAGAATTAAAGCTACCTTAGCTGAGTCATCTGGAAATGCAAATGAGCTGCACATAAAGTACATATAAAGTGCAGCTGAAACTAATTTAGAAATACAGAACACTTGTCGGAATTTCCATAGAACATTTCTAGAGCGGCGAGTGATTCTGGCGACAATGCTACCTCCATTACAGCCACTTGGCTAAAAGTAGAAGTTGATTGAGCAGGTGTTGAGGTTGTCCCTGAGGTACTATTTGTTCTTGCGAATTGTGTGGTAGTATGAGGATTCTAAAATCTGATGGGCAGTAAAATGGATCGGGCAGGACTCTGGGGGTTGTGGTAATTGCCATGCACTCTCACTTCCTCGAACTCGCAAATGACTCACTTTTAACAACAGGGCTTGATTCACTTGCCGTACCATACCTAACTCTACTTAGAGTGCTATTTCTTCTACAGCTTGTGATAGCATCCATAATACTGAGGCAGGGTTAGGTTTCGTGGGCTTGAGCTTCTGTCAAGGCATTTGAAAATTCTGGTAAAAAATGCCCCATTGGGGACTGACGTGTGTCTTGACTTAGCCTGCAGGACAAGTTTCACCTGCCCATATGAAGTATCTCCTCTGTTCGAAGTCTCCATTCTTGGCAAAAGAGATTGGAGTCTTTTGGGTGTGAGAGGCTGGCTTAGTATATGGTGCTCACTTATGTAAGTGTAGCACCTTGCACTAATCCAGACAACCCATATGGTGATTTTAGTGGTCTTAGACAAACTTAGAAAGCTCTCTAAGTGGTAGCTGCGGAGAGCAGCCTTCAGGCTTAGTCCAGAAGGAGTGTAAAGCAGCTTGTTTTATCACTACTTAATCTTATGGTATAGGTTAAGTGAAAAAGAACCACACAGAGTAGTTATAAAAATATGTATTTATTATTAACACTCACTAACTAACACAATGTATTATCTCCTACCCGGAGATATAACACAATACTTTCTCACTAGAATACGTAAATATCACACAATACACAGTGGTCCCCAGGGGGAAACCAACCCATATACTAAAATAGTGGAATGTGAACCACGAGTCAATTCAAGAATGGACCCAGAAGACGTAGAAGAGCCGGGGACCCAAGGAACCACCCAAGGTGAGTATCTAGGAACCCCAGGGAGGTCGTGTGCAAAGTGGGAAGACGACTGCGTTCTCTATGTTAGTCAATAAGTAAGCCGCAGTTGCAATTTAAAGAAATAAGGACCCTTCCCAACGGACCCTGAAGAAACCCCGTGGAGGACAGAAGGTTGGAAAGCCACCCCACCCGTGGATACCCCAGGAACCAGGATACCTACACCAGGGAAGCCAGGTGCATAGGTGTGAAGTAGCGTCGGAAACCACCGTAGACCACAATGGAGGACTTCAGAAAAGATGCCGTTGGTAAAGAATGACAAAGTGTCCGGTGGAACCCAAAGGTGGATTCAAGTTGAGAGGTACCTGCAAGCAGAGTGGACAGAGTCTATGCCACTCAGGAGTGACTAGGAGGCATGGAAGACGAATGCCCACCGATGTCGGAAATGCAGGAGAGGTTGACGGTGCCCTTGTAGTTGCAGCTGTGCGGACCAGGTGACGACGTAGAAGACCAGGAGCCGTTCACGAGTTGACCCACGTTGGATGTCAAGAGCCCAGGGGTCAGTGTCCAGCAGGGGCACCAACCAGCCTTGGCAGCAGCAAACAATGTAGTCGACGAAAAAGGTGCAGTGTCGGGACCAGCAACGTCCAAGTGACTCACCACGAGCAGGTAAGTCAGAGCAGGCCCCGAGCACGCAGGGGAGCCCACTGGAGCCAAAGAAGACTCTCGAGAGGACCCACGGGCCGAAGACACAGGAGTCGCAAGAGGACCTTGAGCAGCACACCAAGAGATGAAGGCCCACGGTGCAGAGGATGCGATGCAGGCGAAGATCTTGGGTGCAGGAGATGCTTGAGGTTGGAGCTTCTTGGAGCCCGAAGATCTCTGGAAGAGAGAGTCAACAAGTCTTGGCAACGGCAAGTCGACACTGCACAGGGGTTCTGTTCCAGAGTTTCCGATGAGGGATACTGGCCTCAAACTCGGTGAGATGACAGTGCAGGCCTCGAGAGAGTTGCAGAACCACCACCTGTGTTGCTGAGCCTTTCGGAGTCTGTGGGAGCCCAGGATCAGCAGACTGGTCAGCTGTGTTGCGGTGCCTGTAGATGCAGGGGAGTGACTCCTTCACGCCAAGGGAGATTCCTTCGGGTGTCTTGGATGTCCACAGGTCCTGTGAAGAACCTGTATGGAGCACAGGCACAGACATTGCAGCAGACTTGCAGGACGACGAGTCCAGGAGCAGCAGGAGTCTTCCCAATTGCAGTCTTGGTTCCCAACGCGAAGTCCAGAGTGCCCAGACGGTCGAAGTTGAAGTGGTATGTGATCTGAATCTTCTCCCACGTCGAATCTAGGGACCCACCCACAGGTAAGCCCTTAAGTACCCTAAGGAAAGTGTTGGAGCGATTCAGGGGTCCCTCCCACAGGAGGGGCTAGACAGTGGAGACGATACTACCATGTCCTTTGTCCAGTTTCACGCCAGAGCGGGAGACAATGGCTCCCTGAACTGGTTTGGACTGGAGTATGCAAGGAGGGCATCAAATGTGCCCTTCAAGCAGTCTGAGTGGCGCTGGAAAGCGCCCCCACCCTGTCCCAATACACTAAGTTCTGTCTGGGAGGTGGTCACACTTCCCTGTCACAGGATACCTATTGTCCTGACTTCCTCTGCTCGAGCTTGGCTCAGCAGCAGGAGGGCAGAAACGTGTCTCTGGTCAGCAGCACCCATAGTTTGCTGTCCGGGTCTAGAAGACTGGTACTGGGAGCACTGAGGGACTCCCTGAGGAGCTTTACTGTGCATGGCAGTGTGGGGGTATAATTCCAACATGTTTGATACGAAATACGACAGGGTTTGTTACAGCCAGTTTAGAGACGGTCATCGCATAATGACGCATGACCACTCTATGTATCTTAATGGCTGATGCACTTACCACCCGGGAGAATGGACTCTGAAAGTTGTAGAACCGAGCACCCTGGCTTCAGGATTGAAAGGCCTGCCTTAAGGGTGACTTATAGGTTTTAAGTGCAGTGACCCTAGATATAAGGAATCTTATATCTGTCGTACGTGGTGCTAGCACCAGCTTACACAGGCTGCAATGGCAGGCCTGTAGTCACAATTTGAGTGGACTCTCATGGGTGGCATAATACATGCTTCAGCCCATGGGAGACCCCTGGTGTACTGGGTACCTTAGTACCATATACTAGGGACTTATCAGGTTAAACCAGTAGCCAATCTGGAGTGTACTTAAGTACTCACCATATCCAATCTAGGGAAGAAGCACAGAGACTGGGGTCCTGATTAGCAGGATCCCAGTCAGACTAGTCAGTAAAACATAATGACACTAGCAAAAAGAGGGTGTGACCATGGAAGCCGATCCTACTTTCCTACATGGGGGATGGGGAATTATCTCTAGGGAATGTTGTAGGCGGTGCTGGAGGTACAATTAATAGTCTTTTGGGGTTAACTGACTCTCTGTATCAGAATTAAATAAAGATAAAGTCTTCTGCACAATCATTTCCAATGACAAGCATATAAAGACGCTAAACTCTTTCCAATCTCTCAGACAGTAATTAAAATGGGGGTCTCTCGGGGGGGCATGGGTTGCCGCGACGCATGATGGCCGCCACCTAGAGAGGCTCCACCGAGCTGACCCAGACAATCCCCCATAAATCCGATAAAGTCCACAGTAACGGGCTGTGCATCGCGAAAAAGTGAGCTGGGAAACGGAAGCCAGCGACTCCACGAAGGGCTGAGTTTGACATGACACGGCTGCTTGGCAGACACGGTGCATGCAAGCCCAAAAGCTGCGGACTCAAGTTACTGAGTCCGCGGATGCTCATCGGACGTTGGGGGGTAGAGCTGGCCTCGCTGAAACGGAGCAGCAGTCCCGAGACCCTCCAGACTGAAACCACACCCGGCCCGCAAGACATGTTGCCACAACTTACAGGTCAGGAATCTGCGGCAATAAAAACTTCTCCAGAACCTGTGGGCGGACTGCGGCGCAGTTGATGCGAATGAGCCTGGTAGCCCAGGGTCTGAGGACAAAGCTGCTCCGTTGATCCTGGGAACCAAGATGGAGTAAATATAGCCTGGAGAAGCGCCCTATGGCGGTGAGACAAAAGGGATTACGGAACAGTGTGAAGTATAGATACCATGCCTGGCGGTGAGAGAGCGACAAACGGCTAGACCGGCCCAAAGACGCGATACGGGAGAAGCCAGACACGTCCCTGTGGTGAGAGAGGAACACAACCCAAAAATATGGTGCATAATCTTGCCAGAGTAGTGGGTGAGGCAGAAAGACTCATACCAGTGGGCACAGCGGGTGGCTGTTGAGAGGGGAAATAAGTGACGATTGGCAAAGAGAGATAGCCTAAACAGACGCCAGGAAGCACAACACCCCGATAGGGTCCCAAGCGGCCCGATCCGTGGTGAGAAAAGCGACTAAGCTGCCCCTACTGAAGAGAGAGGCCCGGAGTGATTTTGAGGCATGAGGCACAGCTACCGATCGTGGGCCTACACGGTGATTGAGGGAACATCGGGGGGGGGGTGGCCGGGAACCCGCAACAGGAACCCTAACAGGCCGCCAAAAACAGCAAATAATCCTGGGCAGGTGGCGGAGACTACTGTCGGGGACCACCCTGGGCATCCCCCCGCTCCCTTAAGAGGGGTGCACTTGGACTGCAGAGGTTGGAATTGGGGGTAATTAGAGCAGCTGAACTATGACGGTGGCAAGGGGCCCCGAAGTAGCAAACAAACAAAACTGGACAAATACACACTGCCCAGAGAGTCGGTGGCCAGACATGCAGTTGAGACTGATCCAGACCCCAGCTCATCATCCACCACGGCGGCACCAGAGCCTACCTTACAAGACATAATGTCGGCAGGCACTGCAGTGTGTAAGAACGGACCTTGCTGGAAAGATTGACACAGTGACCACAGAAGTCGCCCTGATCAGGGATGACCTACGGAATCTGGGCTCCAGGATGAAGGAGGTTGAAGAGGTTACAAACACTCTTGTGGTCGACACAAAAGCACTCCAAAAGAAAGTGCAAGACCTTACTACTACGACCAAAGCACTGGAGGCTAAGTTAGAAGACCAAGAGGTTAAGTCTCACCGTAACAACATCCGCATTATTGGAGATCCAGAGAGAGCTGAGGGACCAGCTGTGGACCTGTATGTGGAAGACCTCATACTGAAGTCGCTCCAACCCAGGGAACTGTCCAAATAGTTCTCAGTGGAAAGGGCTCATAGAGTCCCGGGCACCCAACCTGGGGCTCCACCGCGACCCATTATTGCCTGAATTTAGAATTACAGTGACCAGGATGTGACCCTCCAGGCCGCCCGGAGTGCCCCACCGCTTAAAGTAGACAATGCAGTTATTGCCTTCTTTCCAGACTTTACTATAAAAGTGCAGCAAGCGAGGCAGACGTTCCTTGAAGTGAAAAAGGTGTTGCAGGCAAAGAAAATAAAATACTCCATACTTTTCCCGTCAACGCTTAGGGTGACAACAGAAGGAAAGGTGTGGAGGTTCTCTAGCCCAGAAGAAGCATGGGAATGGCTCAACGGCTGTCGGACAGTGGGAAAGCCACGACGTACATATAAAGGCAAGGGCACGGTAGCGGACCAGGCGACGGATGCGACAGAAGATACTGACGGGGGTCTCTTCAGCAAATCAGCTCTCCAACCCATTCAGACGACTGATGAGGCCGGTGGGACCATTGTCCAGCAGATCATGCAACGAGATAACTCTCACAGGGCTGGAGAAGCGGAGAGAAGCCTTCGCACCGGAGAGCTAAACTTTAGATGGATCTTGGATACGCAGATAAGATTACAGCTAGTATTTACCACCAGAACTCATGTAGCAATATGGGATTATATGTCTATACGTTAAAAAAAAGAGCCTAACAGTCTTTAAAACTGGGGATTGGGGACGGCGGGCTAATGTATGGCCTAAATCCGCCAGACGCTTGAAAGTTCAGTTATAGGGCGACAGGCGCTCTGAAGATCGGGGAGGGTGGGAGGTTTTGTGCCCGCCATGCAGGGTAGCAGGGAGGGTGGAGTTATACGGTTTGGGGTATGAAGTTTGCATGTTTGTTTCTCAGTATACCAGATGTATAGGCTTGACACACAGCGGGAGATAGGGCAGGGTAACAGGGGGGGCGAGGAAAGCACCTCTATACATAACCAATGGAGCAACAGATGCTCAGGTCGGGGCTCCATTAAGCGAAACCGATGACCTCATAGACCTCTGACACAAATCCTCTGCCACCGCCCACTACTACTAACCCCACTGGATGAGATCTAATACAATGGTGATGCAATATATCCAACGACATGCATCAGACATAGTCCTGTTGCAGGAAACACACTTGAAGGGCAACACTTGTAAAGCATTAGACAGATATGGTTACAAATTATTAGCACAAGCAGGGTTCATCACTGGCTCCAGGGGAGTGGGAATACTAGTTAGACATACATTGCCTTTTGTGCCCCGAAGGACATGGCAAGACCAACTTGGCAGATACGTGGCCCTCACCGGGGTATGGGAGGGTCGGGACCTTAACCTGTGCTCAGTGTATGTTTTCCTGTTTTTCTTCTTCTTTCATTCACATACTGTGTATATTTGTGTATATAATGTATACTGTGTATACTTGCGATATGTTGTTGGTCCACCCGTTCACCTCGAAGGTACGGAAAAAATGGGCAGAACTGACGTCAGCACGCCGGCGAGGTCTTCTTGTGGCTCTGGTGACGTCATACAGAGTCGCGAGCGGAGCCGTGCTATTGTGACGTCCTCGCCAACCAGGATGCACTTGGATACTCTGCTTGAGCTAAGTTCACTACTCCTAGAACTACCATACGGAGTGTTGATACTGGGTGAAGATCTGATTGCAGTAATGGATCCCAGTAGAGACAGGCTCTCGAGCTCGGGGTGGGATGTTGGGGTGGACGCCCTGAAGATGTTTGTAGAAGCCCTTGGGCTGGTAGATCTCTGGCGCGTACACAATCCCACACAATACACCTACTTCTCGGCACCACATGGGGGATATTGCCGACTGGACTACATATTAACACACTCTGTCACTACAGGCAACTTCCAAGGAGCAACGCATAGGGTGAGGGGTATATCGACCATTCGCCGGTTGAGGTACGAATGTTAGGACCCGTTAAAATGAATATTCTACCGCCATGCATAGACCCGTAGCACCTTAAGGACAAACAGGTACAAGACAAGATTTGAGAACGAACAGAACACTATTTCCAGGAAAATTTAGGGAAGCTTACAAAACAGTAATAAGAGGCTACGCACAGGCACTGGCAGGGGGGGTGGGAGAAAGAGCAGAAGCTTCAGTACGAAGCACTCAAGAAGGACCTCCTTAGACTGGAGTATACAACTAAAGAGTCCAGAGAGCCTGACCCACAGATTAGTCACTTAATCCGCAAGAGATGCAAGATATTGTGGAGGGGAAAGCCAGGGAATATGGTAGGGCGTCTCAGAGGAGGCTTTACAAAATAGGCAACAAAGTCACTAAATTATGGGGTGGCTGGAAAACAGGGATGGAGAGAGAAATTGGCTGCTAGAGATTAGAACCCCAGGGGGAGAAGCCTACATGGTGGGGGAAGATTATAGCTGCCGCCTTCACGACCTACTATGAGCAGCTGTACCAACCCTCCTCGATCCGAAACAAAACAGACTGCATAGAACTCCTAAAAGATTCGAGTCTCCCCACAGTGTCACAGGAGGACCGAGAAGAACTAGATAAAGACGTCACCGCAGAAGAGATAAGCGGTGCGATCAGGGCACTACAGTCAGGAAAGGAGGCCGGACCTAATGGTATAGCTATTGAACTCTATAAGGGAACTGCAACGTTGGTGGCCCCACATATGTTACACGTGTTTGAAGATTCGTTGGAACGAGGTAGCCTACCGGAACACCAGCTTTTAGCCACAATAGTGGATGTCCCAAAACAGGGCAAAACCCGGGGGGATTGTTCCTCATATAGGCCAATCTCACAGTTAAATACTGAAGCAAAAATCTTGGCCAAGGTTCTAGCAACCAGACTTACTAAAGTAATAACCGCCCTAATTCACCCAGATCAATCCGGGTTCATGCCACACCGAAGCACCAGATTAAACCTACAGCGCTTATATGGAGTTCTGCATGTAAATAATTATCAGCCGGAGGAGAACGCAGTATTGCTGTCACTGGACGCCCGAATGGCGTTTGACACCATAGAATGGCAGTACATATTCGCAGTGCTGGAACGGTTTGGCTTGGGTACAGTTGCTATACGCAAACCCCCTGGCCAGAGTAAGGGTAAATGGTGTAGTGTCCAGACAAGTGACGCTACAAAAGGGCACGAGGCAGGTTTGCCCGCTCTCGCCCATGCTCTTCGCTATCGCATTAGAGATGTTGGCGGCATGGGTCAGGAGAGACCCACTGATAAGGGGTATACTGGTAGGAGGGGACTGGGAGGAACAAATTTCACTATACGCTAATGACATAATTCTATACGTAACAAGACCCCGCTCTACAATCAACCATATACTCCACATATTTCAGCTGTTCGGTAGCTACTCCAATTATCAAATAAACTGTGATAAATCTCTCATATTTGTACTGGCAGGGAATACACCCCCCATACCCACCAGTGGGAGTGCTCTATCGATTACAGACAAATTTAAGTATCTAGGTATAGTGATCTCTCAAACTGAGACTGAATTTCTAGACGACAACTTGTTTCCCCAACTATATAGACTATGGAGGGACGTTGCACATTGGAGAAAGTTGCTGCTCTCACTAATGGGAAGAGCGGCCATCTTTAAAATGATGTCGCTACCACGTCTGCTATACGTCCAACAGAACACCCCATATAGAATACCCATAGAGTTCTTCCATAAGATAGACTCGGAAGTGAGACAACTACTGTGGGAACCCCAGGATTGCACTCCATAAGTTACAAGGGGAGGGGGGGTTGGGCTGGCTGACCCTGATATACAAAATTATTATTGGGCTTCACAGTTGGTCATGCTAAACGACTGGGTTTTTGCAGGGAGAGAGGAGCCAGCATACTGAGTAGACCACCAGTCGATGGGACGCAGAGGATACCTGGAATCAATATATAGTAAAAGAGTACAAGACAGACTGCCGAAACATACACAAACGACCGTGCGAATTTGGAGGGAGGTGACTTAATACCTTGGTTGGGAAGGCAAATTAACGGAACGTAATCCTCTCTGGGATAGTGATCTCCTGAGAGAAGTGCGCAAATTATGGGGATTCCGTGCATGGGCACTCCTGGTTATTGAGTTCCTAGGGGATGCTTGGAAGGGCCAAAAAATGGTAGACTTTCAGAACATGCAGTCGGATTACCAAATGCCAAACACCGAGCAATTCTGATACATGCAGTTGAAACATGCCCATAAAACACATATTGCAGTAGGTGATCAAATACCAGAGTATACACCATTGGAAGATAGACAGGGCTCGAAAAATCCACTTGCCCGCTCGCATTTGCGAGCCAGATTTAATTAGGGCGAGCTATTTTTAGCTCCTACTCACCCTTTCTGGCGAGTAGGAAGACAAACTGATCTTTGACCTCTGTCTCTGAAAGCAGAGCAAATGTAAAAGATAGCAAGATTTAAAGGCATCTTTATTACTCACAAAGGGAATGAGCAATAAAAATGCCTTTAAATCTTGTTAACTTGTCACATTTGCTCACAGAGGTCAAGTGCATTACAGTTAGGTCGAGTAGATTTTTTAAGTTACTAGACCTGCAGGTCTTGTAACAATTTTTTGAGCCCTGATAGAGTGCTATTAGAGCCGATAACGGAGAAGGCCACCACCCTTATATATAAAAAGATGAAAACAAGTTACTTACCTGTAACTTTGGTTCTCCAGTATTGGTAACTTTCATAGATTCCCATAGCTTGTATCATTCCCCGTCGTCGGAATGGGAGTCCCGGTAAATAAAAAATTACCCTAGTAGTAGGTACAAAAGAGAAAAAAGGCTTAGGCCTTATCTCATTTTGTAGCATATCTACCTCTTTTTGTAAAAGAGACCAAAAGTACTGAACAACCAATCAGAGTAGCCTCACCCCATAGAACCTTCTTGAGAGAGCCTCAGAGCCTCAGATTTTCGTAGCCGTTGTGTAAACAGTAACACATAATATGCTGAAGGCTGAGCTTTCCCAGGGGAGGAGGGTGGGCGCATGGGAATCTATGAAAGTTACCAATACTGGAGAACCAAAGTTACAGGTAAGTATCTTGTTTTCTTACTCCAGTATTGGAACTTTCATAGATTCCCATAGCTTGTATCAGAATAGCTAGCAGTTAGGAAAACAAACGCACATTTTGTATAATAATAATAATAATACATTGTATCGATATCATCATAATAAATATATGTTACCAAAACATCAGTCAGTAAACATCATCAGATACAAAATGTGCGAACCAATAACAGGAAGGAGGGTTAGAAGGGAAAGCTCAGCGCTCACTGGAAGAGATTCCTCAGGACCGCCTGTCCCACTGCCGCATCACTCCGTGTGGAAGAGTCAAGGCAGTAATGTCTGGCGAAAGTATGGGCACTGCTCCATGTAGCTGCCCTGCAAATGTCCTTGATCGGCACTCCAGCGAAAAGAGCCGCAGAAGAAGAAACGGATCTTGTAGAATGCGCCCGGACCCGCCCTTCTAGGGGCTTACCGGCCGCTTGGTGACAGTAGTGGATCGCGCTGGCAACCCATCTTGCAACCCCTTGCTTCGAAAGGGGAAAAACTCTGCGAGGAGCATTGAAAGCGACAAAGAGCTGAGTAGATCTTCTGAATGCCTTGGTGCATTGAAGATAACATTTTAAACACCTTTGAACATCCAAAGAATGAAGAGACTGTTCCGCTGGAGTTGTAGGTCGAGGAAAAAAAAGGATTTAAGGATGACCGGTTCATTCAAATGAAAGTCCGAAGGGTCTTTCGGGATAAATTTAGGATTTGTCCTCAGAATCAGAGTGTCCTTTTTAAACTGCAAGAACGGATCCTCGATAGTGAGAGCATGAAGTTCACCCACCCTCCTGGCAGATGTTAAGGCCAGAAGGAGGGCCACCTTCCATAAGAGGAACTTAAGGTCCGCCCTATGAATCGGCTCAAAAGGACGCCTCCTGAGTTGAGCAAGGACCCAGTTGAGCTGCCACATAGGTGGTGGAGGTCTAACTGGCGGGAAAAACCTAAAAAGTCCTTTTAAAAACTGTTTCACGATTCTTGCAGACCAAAGGGAAGGGCCAGAAGATGTCCGTCTGAATCTAGAGATAGCTGCCAGGTGCACCTTGATAGAAGAATGAGCAAGCCCTGATTTGGCCACAGCCAAAATGTATGGCAAGATTTGATGAGGAGCAGAAGAGTAAGGATGAATGTTCTCCTGACGGCACCACAGGCAGAAACGCTTCCATTTCAAGCGATAGGTCTTATTCGTACTCGGTGCGCGGGCCTGAGCTAGCACCGCTCTACATTCTTGAGGGATATTTAAGTGGTGAAATTCTCTGTGCTCAGGAGCCACGCTGTCAACTGAAGCGAGCTCGGATCCGGATGTACCACTTGGCCCTGGGACATCGCCAATAGAGAAGGAATTGGACGCAGGTGTATTGGATGATCCAGGGAGAGCAGGAGAAGCTCTGTAAACCAAAACTGGCAGGGCCACGCCAGTGCCACCAGAATCATCCTGCAAGGTTCTGCTTTGAGCTTCCTGAGCAGTCTTGGAATCGGAGGAAAGGCGTAAACAAAGGCGCCTGACCAGGCCATCGAAAGCGCATTCCCCAATGATCCCTGATGGTGTTCCATGCTTGCGTAGAACCGGCATTTCCTGTTCTCTGGAGTGGCAAACAGGTCTATGGACGGAGTGCTCCAGAGATTGAAAACTCTTTCCAGAGTGCGCTGGTCCAGTTCCCACTCGTGGCTCACAGATTTGAGACAACTCAGCGTATCCGCTGTCGTGTTGAGGGCACCCGAAGATGCTCCGCCGAGAGAGAGATCTGATGATGGATGATCCACTTCCAAAGTGCCTGGGCTTCCTTGGATAGCAGACGAGACCTTGTTCCACCCTGCTTGTTCACATAATGCATGGCCGTCGTGTTGTCCGTACGGACCAGGACGGTGGAACGTCGGATTCTCAGAAGGAAAGCCTGTAAAGCCAGACTAATCGCTTTGAGCTCCAGCAGGTTGATGTGCAGGAGGTGTTGCTCGGGCCGCCAGCGGCCGCTCACTTGAAGGTCTTGTAAGACTGCTCCCCAGCCTTCTAGAGAGGCGTCTGTTGTAAGTATTAGAGGAGCTGGAGTGACTGTGAAGGTGAGACCCTGAGAGATATTGTCTCTGATCGACCACCAGCTGGCCGCCTCTTTCATAAGTGGAGTTACCACTATTTTGGCGTCGAAAGATCCTTCTGCTTGGCGCCTTTGCAAATCCAATTGCTCTTGGAACGGGCGCATTCGTAGCCTGCAATGCGGAATTAAGGGAATGCAGGATGAGATCGATCCTAGAAGAGACTTGTAGAGGCGAACAGAGAGAGACCGTCTTGCCTGTAACCGATAGGCTGAGGTGATCAGTTTTTTGCTGTCTTTCCTGAGATGGAAACGCTTTGCAACAAGTTGTGTCCAGAATAGCCCCTAGAAACTTGGCCGACCTGGAAGGACAGAGGACTGACTTTTCTTGTTGAGTTGAAGTCCCAGATGACTGAAGAGTTGAGTGCATCTGTCGACTGCTCTTGATGCAGCCTGAGAAGACGGTGCTTTCACCAACCAGTCGTCCAAATAGGGAAAAACCTCTAGCGTTTGTTTTCTGAGAAACGCTGCGACTAGGGCTAAAACCTTTGTGAATATCCGCGGCGCGGATCTGAGTCCGAAAGGCAGGACTTTGAATTGGAAGTGGCTCTTGGCTACTGTAAAGCGTAAAAAACTTCCTGTGGGGCGGGTGGATGGGAACATGGAAGTATGCGTCCTCGAGATCCAGGGTGGCCATGTAATCTCCTGGATTGAGGAGCCGCAAAATGTCCTGTAGGAATACCATCCGAAAAGAGAGTTTTATGAGATAGGTGTTGAGCTCCCTCAGGTCTAAAATCGGGCGCCATTTTTCTACGGTTTTGCGAACGAGGAAAAACCAGGAATAGAATCCCTTGCCTCTCTGAGATAGAGGCACCGGCTCGATCGCTCCTTTGAGAAGTAGTAGGTGGGCTTCTAGACGTAGAAGGTGGAGATGTTTCGATTCGGTGGCACGAGGGGCTCTGGAGGGTGGGTGATATTGAAACTCCAGTGTATGGCCTAACTGGATGATATTGAGGACCCACCGGTCTGATGTTATGAGTTGCCAGTTGTGGAAGCATTGTGATATCCTGCCCCCCACTGGTGTTACAGGGGACGAAGGAACAGTAGGAAGAGCCGGGAAGCCGCTATTGGCGCTTAGAGGAATCTCTCCCCTGGCGCCCTTGTCGTCCTCTAGATGATTGTCGAGAGAAAGACGACGATTGGCCTTGACGCTGTGAATATTGAGGCTTGTAGGACTGAGATGGCTGTGAATAGGAGGAATAGCGCTGTTGTTGGTATCCTCCACTGTATGAAGAAAAACCTCGCCCTCTCGCTCCACGGACAGGAACCTTGCGGTATTGCAAAGTCCCCAGGGACTTCGCAGTCTCCGTGTCCTTCTTTATATCCTGCCGCGCATCGTCAACGTGCTTCCCAAAAAGCATGTCCCCATCGAACGGCAGATCCAGAATCTTGTTTTGGACTTCCGGGCGGAACCAGGTGGCGCGAAGCCAGCCCTGCCGTCTAAGGACTGCCGCCCCTGCGAGAGAGCAGAAAGCTGTAGTAGCGATGCCCATTGCGCAATCAATAATTTCAGAGGAGGCACCCTCTCCCTCCTCCAAGATCTTTTTGGCGTCGGCCTTTAAATCCTCAGGTAACTGGTTTAAGTACGGGGATAGATCGCACCGCATTTGGCGATCATATCGTCCAAGAATCGCCATGGCATTGGCAGCACTGACCAGGAGGCTGGACATAGATGAAAACCTCTTCCCAACATTATCAAGTCGTCTACCTTCTTTATCTGGTGGTGTGGTAAGAGGCGCCGACGGATTCTTTGACTTTCGTTAGGCCGCTTGTGAAATGACCGAGTCCGGTTTCGGCTGGCTGACCAGACAAGCGGGGCTATCTTGTGGAGCTCTGTATTTCTTTTCTAGTCGAGGAAGAACAGGTATGACAGTTGCTGGAGACTTCATGACCTTTATCCCCTCATCCCAGACGCACAAGTTACTAACTTGTGTAACAATATATCTGTAAGAGACAGTAGTTAGTGACAGATTCCTTACCTTAGAATATCCCCACGCGTCAGGCTGGATCCGGAAAGTTTTTGCGTAGCAGTACCCTTGCGCGTCGGTAGGCGGCGTCGTGCGGCTCCGCGTCCGTCGTCGGCGTCGTGATCGCCGGGATGACGTCGCGGGCAGTACTTAGACGCCGCCCCTGCGCGCTGACGTCAGTTCTGTACACGACTTTCCGCGCCAGGAACGCAGAGCCATGCAAGAAGCTGACATAGGTGTCTGAAAAATACTAGGGCCCTGAAAGGGATGTCCTTAACCCTAGAAATCAGTTCGCAGAACGGGGAGGATGGGTGGGGCGGTAGGAATCTGTCACTAACTACTGTCTCTTACAGATATATCGTTACACAAGTTAGTAACTTGTGCATCTGAAAGAGACACGTTAGTGACAGATTCCTTACCTTAGAATAGATACCCCAGCAATACCAACCCCGGTGGTGGGTCTGCGAACAAAGATCAGACAAGGAAGTCCTGGAGGACAGAACGGCCAAAGAAGCCGTCCCTCCGGACCTGACTGTTAAGGCAGTAATGCTTTGTAAACGTGTGCAGCGAGGCCCACGTAGCTGCCTGACAGATAACCGGCAGCGGAACACTGCGGCCCAAGGCCGTGGTAGCAGCGGTTGCCCTGGTGGAATGGGCACGCAGCCCAACAGGAGGCTCCTTCTTAGCCAAAGAATAGCAGGTCTTGATGCACAAGGTAACACAGCGGGAGATGGTCCTCTTTTGCACCGCCCGACCTGTTTTGGCGCCCATGTAGCCAACAAAGAGCTGGTCATCCACCCGGAAGTGTTTTGTGCGGTCAATATAGAAGGAGAGCGCACGTTTTGGGTCCAGACGGGGGAGCCTCTCTGCCTCTCTGGAAGGATGCGGAGGCGGAAAGAAGGTGGGCAAAGTGATGGTCTGCCCAATGTGGAAAGCAGTAACCACCTTTGGCAAGAAGGACGGACGCGTCCGAAGAACAACCTTGTCTGGATGAACAGACAGAAAGGGAGGTTTGCAAGATAGAGCCTGGAGCTCACTCACCCGCCGAGCGGAGGTGATGGCCACCAGAAAGGCTGTCTTCAGAGTCAGAAGACGAAGAGGACAGTTATGTAGAGGCTCAAGGGAGCGCACATTAAAAGGTAAGAACCAAGTTCAAGTCCCACTGAGGCATCACAAACGGAACAGGAGGGAAGAGGTGAGTAATGCCTTTTAAGAACCTGTTAACAACAGGGGACTTGAAAAGGGAGGGCTGATCAGGGAGCCTGAGGAAGGCCGAGATAGCACAAAGATAACCCTTGATGGTACCCAGGGCAGAACCCTGTTGGGCCAGAGAGAGAAGGAACAGAAGGACCTCAGAAAGAGGGGCAGAAAGGGGATTCACAGCCTTTGCTGTGCACCATGCCACAAATTTGATCCACCTGCAGGCGTATACCACCTTAGTGGAGGGACGCCTGGCTGCCAGAATCACATCACAAACTTCGGGAGGCAAGTCGAAAGGAATCAACTGCCGCCGCTCAATCTCCACGCAAGCAGGTGTAGACTGGACAGGTTCGGGTGGAGGACCGTCCCCTGCTGCTGCGACAGAAGATCCTCCCGAAGAGGCAGACGATCGGGGGATCTACGCTCATATTGAGTAGCTCGGGATACCAAACTCTTCGAGCCCAGTCCGGAGCCACAAGAATGACTTGGGCCCGGTCGTGCCGAATCTTCTTCAACATTCTGGGTAGAAGTGGTATAGGCGGAAAGGCGTACAACAGACCGCAACTCCACTCGCGACGAAAAGCGTCGCCGGCGAGTGCCGCCTTGGAAATTCCAACGCGCAGAACTGATGACATTGCGCGTTCTCTTCGGTGGCGAATAGATCTAACCAAGGCTCTCCCCACTGTAGAAAGAGTCCTTGCGCCACTTCCGAGTGAAGACGCCATTCGTGATCCATCATGCACCTGCGGCTGAGGTTCGTCCGCCCTGGCGTTCAGGGAACCTGCCAGGTGTTGAACCATCAGGAACATGCCCTGATGTTCCAGCCATGTCCAGAGGCGCAGAGCCTCCTGACAAAGGGTCCAAGACCCCACCCCGCCCTGTTTGTTGCAGTACCACATGGCGGTGGTGTTGTCTGTGAACACCTGCACTACCTTCCCCTTGACAGAGGGAAAGAATGCCTTGAGTGCAAGTCGGATCGCCCGGAGCTCCAGAAGGTTGATATGGAGCCGGGACTCCGCCGGAGACCAGAGGCCTCTGATCTCCGCCTCTCCCATGTGACCGCCCCATCCCAGAAGGGACGCGTCCATCACAACTGTATGCTCTGGCTGGGGAAGGGAGAGGGATCTGCCCATGACCCATTGCCGGTTCGAGAGCTACCACTGCAACTGTTTTGCAGTCCCCTCCGAGATCTGGACGTGATCGGACAGGTTGCCCTGGTGCTGCGCCCACTGGAACTTCAGGTCCCACTGCAGAGCCCGCATATGCCATCTGGCATGATTGACCAGCAGGATGCAGGAGGCCATGAGGCCCAGCAGCCTCAGGGTCATCCGTACCGAAACCCAGGATAAAGGCTGAAAGATCGGAATCATAGCCTGAATATCCCGGACTCGCTGTTCGGGAGGATAGAGCCCGAAACTGCGTCGTGTCCAGAACTGCTCCGATGAAAAGGAGCTGTGGAGAAGGAATCAGATGCGACTTCGGCACATTGATGGAGAACCCCAGCGAGTGCAGGAGTTCGGCCGTAGTCTGGAGGTGGGAGACGACTGCCTGGGACAAGCCCGCTTTCAGCAGCCAGTCTTCGAGGTAGGGGAAGACTGAAACCCCTGCCCGGCGCAGATGAGCTGCGACCACCGCCATCACTTTCGTGAACACCTGAGGGGCACTGGTAAGGCCAAAGGGGAGCACGGTGAACTGAAAATGCTCGAGGCCTACCGTGAACCGCAGGTAACGCCGGTGGGCCGGCAGGACGGGGATGTGGAAATAAGCGTCCTGCAAGTCCAACGCTACCAACCAGTCTCCAGGGTCGAGGGCAGTCAAGACCTGAGCTAGGGTGAGCATCTTGAACTTCTCCTTCCGGAGGAAGCGATTGACGTTCCGGAGGTCCAAGATAGGACGCATGTCCTCCTTGTCCTTTTGGGCACCAGAAAGTAGTGGGAGTAGCAACCACGCCCTACTTCTGGGGTCGGAACACGCTCGATGGCCCTCTTGGCCAAGAGGACCATGACTTCCTTCTGCAGAAGCATCAAGTGATCCCCCTGACATGCGGTGGAATTGAGGTGGCATGGCTGGGGGGGCGGTCTCGAAGGGGAGGGAGTAGCCCCTTCGGACAATGTCCAAGACCCACCTGTCCGAGGTGATGGGACGCCAGTGGTGAAGGTGATGGCGGACCCTGCCCCCTACTGGCGTGCTGTGCACCTGAAAGGAGGGACTAGGAGGGCTTGGAGGCCGCGGACGGGTTGGAGGTGGTGGCCTGACCCGCACGCTGGTTGCCCGAACCGCCACGGCGGTATCCACGTCCTCGGCCACGCGAAGGCGCTTGCTGCGCGGGCCGGTAGCTGGGCTGCTGACGTGACTGGGCGCCCCTTCCGTGGCCACGAAAGGGGCGAAAAGCAGAGGTTAGCGGAGGGCGCACAACAGAAAGGCACAGGGACTTGGCAGTAGCCCGCGAGTCCTTAAAACGCTCCAGCGCATGGTCTGCTTTGGAACCAAAAAGACCGACTCCATCAAAGGGCATGTCCATGAGTGTATTCTGGACATCACCCGAGAAACCAGTTGTCCTCAGCCAGGCGTGGCGACGCAGCGCCACCGTCGTTGCAAGCGATCTGCCCAGCGAGTCGGCGGTATCAAGGACACAACGTATTCTGTACTTTGCCGCATCCCTACCTTCCGCAATGGCGCGGGTAAGCAGTGTCTGGACCTCCTCAGAACACTGGGGCAAAACAGTCGCCACCGAATCCCACAGGGAGTGGGTATATCGGCCCAAAGGCAAGCGGTGTTCACCGACCGCAAGCCAGCACTGGAGGAAGAAAAGGCCTTCTTCCCAAATTGGTCCAGGCGTTTGGATTCCCTATCCGGAGGGCGGTAGGGAAGGCGGTTTGGGAGGCAGAGGCTTGGACAACCAAGCTCTCGGGGGTGGGATGTTGGGAGAGAAACACGGGGTCGCCCGGAGCAGGGCGATGGCGTCGGGCCACGTTCCTATCCACAGGAGCCCCTGTGGTGGGCTTGGACCAGGTGCCCAAAGAACGTCAATCAGTGCATCATTAAACGGCAGCACAGTCTCCGCAGAGGAGGCTGCCGGCTGAAGCACTTCCGTCAAGATATTAGTCTTGACAGCCAGAGTAGGCAATTGGAGGTGCAAGGCTCCAGCTGCTCTACGCAACACCGTTGCGAAATTTGCTCCCTCCTCCGTAGCCACGGGAGGAGACAGCATGCCAGTGTCAGGGGAAGTATCTAGACCACTGGCATCCCCAAGTTCCTCTGCCCAGTCCTGATCATACTCACACTACTGTGTGAGAGGGTCTTCTGACCCCTCCCAGCTCTCCTGGTCCTCCTCTAGTGAAAAATATGGAGGAGGAGGGACATTTGGGACCCAAGGTCTCGTAGGCGCCGGATCCGGCGTCGGGCGACGCCGGTCCGGCTCCATGTCCAGACCCGGAAAGAGCTGGGGAACGACGCCGTCCGGAGCCCAGGACGGCGTCAGGAACGGCACCGGGGACATCGGCGTCGGCGGAGGCGTGGTTAGGTCAACCGGCGTCGATGGGGGTTGCGGCACCACCGGGGCCGGGATCGAGGCCGGGATCAAGGCTGGCGGGACAGGCGACGCCGGGACCGGAGTCGTCGGCGACGCCGGAGCAACCCCATCAGGGCCCGCAGGCGCACCGGAGGGACCTTGAGGCCCGAAGAGGCGGGCCATGGCCGACAGGAATTCCTGTACTTGGGCCGGAGTCGCCCCCGAACCCGGAAAGGACGGGTAATGCGGGGGCGGCTCGACAGGCACGTCCGGGGCCGGGGACGGTGCCGACAGGGGCCTCAGCCGAGTCGTGAGACCGGCGAGGCGAAGTCTTAGAGCGATGATGCTTCTTAGACTTTTTGTGCTTCGACTTACCCGAGGAGCGCGAAGACTTGGACTCCGACGACCGGCGGGGACTCCGCGACCGGCCCCTCGACCTCTCCCGGGACCGGGGCTTGGTGTGGCGCGGAGCCGACTGCCGGACCTCGAGTAGCTTTCGAGACCGCTCTCGCAAAGCCTTCGGGTGAAGTTTCCGGCAGTCAGGGCACGACTTCGTGTTGTGGTCTCGGCCGAGACAGAAGAGACACTCTAAGTGCGGGTCTGTGATCGACATCATTCGACCACAGACGTCGCATGGCTTGAAGCCGGGCATCCCTATCGACACCTAGGAGTCGACGACTCGAAAAGAAAACAGTGAAAAATCACCAAAAAATGTAGTCAAAAATTGACTAGGATCTGCGCTTACTGGCGTGGAAAAAGAAGAACTGACGTCAGCGCGCAGGGGCGGCGTCTAAGTACTGCCCGCGACGTCATCCCGGCGATCACGACGCCGACGACGGACGCGGAGCCGCACGACGCCGCCTACCGACGCGCAAGGGTACTGCTACGCAAAAACTTTCCGGATCCAGCCTGACGCCTGGGGATATTCTAAGGTAAGGAATCTGTCACTAACGTGTCTCTTTCAGATACAATTTACATGGAGAGCATATGCACTTTTGCACTGAATAGCAGTGGTAAAGTGCCCAGAGTCCTAAAAGCAATGAAAAATAGGTCAAAAACAAGAGTTCAAAAAGCAAAAAGTCTGGGGGTAAACCCGCTGAAAAAGCAAAGTCTAAAAGTGTGGTTATTTGCTCCTGGTTTAACACCCATTTCTTCTAAATGAAAATGCACTTCCTTTCTCTTTTCTTCTTCTTAGGTTTTTCCTGATGGAAGATATTCAGAGGATGTCGTGCAATCCTCATCCGAAAAGGCGATGCTAGAATTTTCCATATTCTAAGGTGAGTCTTCGTTTCACACATGGAGCTTGGGTAAACACGACGGCTTGATTCAGGGATCTCAAGCTCAAGCAATAGGGCATTGTTGGAGGGTGGCTTAGTACATGGTGCACACTTATTTAAGTGAAGTACCCTGCACTAATCCAGTCAAACCTTATGGTGATTTTAGTGGTGGTAGACAACCTTAGAAAGCTCTCTAAGTGGTAGCTGGGGAGAGCAGCATTCAGGCTAGGTCCAGAAGGAGTGTTAAGCAGCTTGTTTTACCAGTACTAATCATGTGGTATAGGTTAAACGAAGAAGAACCACACAGTGCAGTTATAACAATAGTAATATTTATTATACACACTCACTAACACATTAGTATATCTCCTACCCGGAGATATAAACACAATACACACAATATTTCACAAGGAGAACAGGTAAGTAGCACAAACACACAGTGGTCTCCAGGGGGAGACCAAACCATATACTAATAAAGTGGAATGTGAACCAAGATTGAAGTGGAGATTTGACCCAGAAGACATAGAAGAGCTGGGGACCCAAGGAACCACCCAAGGTAAGTACCCATGAACTCCACGGAGGCCGTGTGCAGAGTGGAAACACAGCTGCGTACTCAATGCAAGTCAATGGTAAAGTCACGGTTGCAGTTTTGCAGAAGAAAGACCCTTCCCAGAGGACCCTGAAGAAACCTCGTGGAAGATAGAAGGTTGGAGAGTCATCCCACCCTTGGATACCCCAGGAACCAGGATACCTACACCAGGGAAGCCAGGTGCATAGGTGCGAAGTGATGTCGGAAACCGCCGTAGACCACAATGGAGGACTTCAGTGAAGATGCTGTTGGCGAAGAAGGTGAAAGAGTCCAGTGGAATCCAAGGGTGGATTCTTGAAGAGGAGTACCTGCAAGCAGAGGGGACAGAGTCCATGCTACTCGGGAGTGACCAGGAGGCACGGAAGACCAATGACCACCGATGACAGAAGATGCAGGAGGGTTGACGGTGAACTTGTCGCTGCAGCTGTGAGGACCAGGCGACGCTGTTGAAGACCAGGAGCCATTCACGAGCTGTCCCATGTCGGAATACGAGAACCAGGGGGTCGGTGTCCGGTAGGAGCACCAACAAGCCTTGGCAGCAGCAACAGACATGGAAAACGAAGAAGGTGCAGTGCCAGGACCAACAAGGTCCAAGGGACTCACCAAGTGCAGGAGAGTCCGAGCAGGCCCCAAGGAACCAGGGAAGCCCACTGGAGCCAAAGAACACCCTCAAGAGGACCCACAGGCTGAAGGCACAGGAGTCGAAGAAGGACCTCAAGAAACTCACCAAAGATGCAGACCCACTGTACAGAGGATGTGGTGAGGACGAAGATCTTGGCAGGAAGAGATGCTAGAGACTGGAGCTTCTTGTAGCCCCAAGATCTCTGGAGCAGAGAGTCAACAAGCCTTGGCAACGGCAAGCCGACACGGTTCACAGGGGTGCTGTTCCAGCTGTTCCGACAGGGGCTAATGGCCTCAAACTCAGTGACAATACCGTGCAGGTCTCGAGGGAGTTGCAGAACCACCACCTGTGTTTCTGGGTCTTTCGAAGTCCGGAGGACATCAGGAGCAGCAGACCAGTCAGCTTAGTTGCGGTGCCTGCAGATGCAGGGGAGTGATATTGATGCCCACAGGCCTGGAGAAGAGCTTGGATGAAGCATAGGCACAGACGACGAAGACGACTGGCAGGACAACGAGACCAGGAGCAGCAGAAGTCTTCCCAGATGCAGTCTCGGTTCCCAAAGCAAAGTCCAATGAAGTCCAAAGTGCCCAGACGGTAAAAGTAGAAGTGTTTCAGATCTGAATCTTGTCCCACGACG
This sequence comes from Calotriton arnoldi, assembly GCA_963921515.1. Lineage (NCBI taxonomy): Eukaryota > Metazoa > Chordata > Amphibia > Caudata > Salamandridae > Calotriton > Calotriton arnoldi. The sequence goes on along the minus strand of CAWUFW010013123.1, from coordinate 79,863 downwards.
AATCCGAAGAGTCACCCATAGGTAAACTCTTAAGTACCCAATTTAAAGGGTTGGGACGATTCAGGGGTCCCTCCCGGAGAAGGGGCTGGACAGAGGGGAGGATAATACCATGTCCTTTGTCCAGTTTCATGCTCAGAGCGGGAGCCAACGGCTCCCTGAACTGGTTTCAACTGGAGTATTCAAGGAGGGCAACACATGTGCCCTTCAAAGCAGTCTGGTGACGCTTGCAAGCGCCCCCACCCCAGCCCAATACACTAAGTCCAGTCTGGGAGGTAGTCACACCTCCCTGTGATAGGAAACCTATTGCACAAGTTACTAACTTGTGTAACGATATATCTGTAAGAGACAGTAGTTAGTGATAGATTCCTTACCTTAGAATATCCCCAGGCGTCAGGCTGGATCCGGAAAGTTTTGCGTAGCAGTACCCTTGCGCGTCGGTAGGTGGCGTCGTGCGGCTCCGCGTCCGTCGTCGGCGTCGTGATCGCCGGGATGACGTCGCGGGCAGTACTTAGACGCCGCCCCTGCGCGCTGACGTCAGTTCTGTACACGACTTTCCGCGCCAGGAACGCAGAGCCATGCAAGAAGCTGACACAGGTGTCTGAAAAATACTAGGGCCCTGAAAGGGATGTCCTTAACCCTAGAAATCAGTTCGCAGAGACGGGGAGGATGGGTGGGCGGTAAGGAATCTATCACTAACTACTGTCTCTTACAGATATATCGTTACACAAGTTAGTAACTTGTGCATCTGAAAGAGACACGTTAGTGATAGATTCCTTACCTTAGAATAGATACCCCAGCAATACCAACCCCGGTGGTGGGTCTGCGAACAAAGATCAGACAAGGAAGTCCTGGAGGACAGAACGGCCAAAGAAGCCGTCCCTCCGGACCTGACTGTCAAGGCAGTAATGCTTAGTAAACGTGTGCAGCGAGGCCCACGTAGCTGCCTGACAGATAACCGGCAGCGGAACACCGCGGCCCAAGGCCGTGGTAGCAGCCGTTGCCCTGGTGGAATGGGCACGCAGCCCAACAGGAGGCTCCTTCTTGGCCAAAGAATAGCAGGTCTTGATGCACAAGGTAACCCAGCGGGAGATGGTCCTCTTGTGCACCGCCCGACCTTTTGGCGCCCACGTAGCCAACAAAGAGCTGGTCACCCACCCGGAAGTGTTTTGTGCGGTCGATATAGAAGGAGAGCGCACGTTTTGGGTCCAGACGGTGGAGCCTCTCTTCCTCTCTGGAAGGATGCGGAGGCGGAAAGAAGGTGGGCAAAGTGATGGTCTGCCCAATGTGGAAAGCAGTAACCACCTTTGGCAAGAAGGACGGACGCGTCCGAAGAACAACCTTGTCTGGATGAACAGACAGAAAGGGAGGCTTGCAAGATAGAGCCTGGAGCTCACTCACCCGCCGAGCGGAGGTGATGGCCACCAGAAAGGCTGTCTTCAGAGTCAGAAGACGAAGAGGACAGTTATGCAGAGGCTCAAAGGGAGCGCACATTAAAAGGTAAGAACCAAGTTCAAGTCCCACTGAGGCATTACAAACGGAACAGGAGGGAAGAGGTGAGTAATGCCTTTTAAGAACCTGTTAACAACAGGGGACTTGAACAGGGAGGGCTGATCAGGGAGCCTGAGGAAGGCCGAGATAGCACAAAGATAACCCTTGATGGTACCCAGGGCAGAACCCTGTTGGGCCAGAGAGAGAAGGAACAGAAGGACCTCAGAAAGAGGGGCAGAAAGGGGATCCACAGCCTTTGCTGTGCACCATGCCACAAATTTGTTCCACCTGCAGGCGTATACCACCTTAGTGGAGGGACGCCTGGCTGCCAGAATCACATCACAAACTTCGGGAGGCAAGTCGAAAGGAATCAACTGCCGCCGCTCAATCTCCACGCAAGCAGGTGTAGACTGGACAGGTTCGGGTGGAGGACCGTCCCCTGCTGCTGCGACAGAAGATCCTCCCGAAGAGGCAGACGGATCGGGGGATCTATGCTCATATTGAGTAGCTCGGGATACCAAACTCTTCGAGCCCAGTCCGGAGCCACAAGAATGACTTGGGCCCGGTCGTGCCGAATCTTCTTCAACACTCTGGGTAGAAGTGGTATAGGCGGAAAGGCGTACAACAGACCGCAACTCCACTCGCGACGAAAAGCGTCGCCGAGCGAGTGCCGCCTTGGAAATTCCAACGCGCAGAACTGATGACATTGCGCGTTCTCTTCGGTGGCGAATAGATCTAACCAAGGCTCTCCCCACTGTAGAAAGAGTCCTTGCGCCACTTCCGAGTGAAGACGCCATTCGTGATCCATCATGCACCTGCGGCTGGAGTTCGTCCGCCCTGGCGTTCAGAGAACCTGCCAGGTGTTGAACCATCAGGAACATGCCCTGATGTTCCAGCCATGTCCAGAGGCGCAGAGCCTCCTGACAAAGTGTCCAAGACCCCACCCCGCCCTGTTTGTTGCAGTACCACATGGCGGTGGTGTTGTCTGTGAACACCTGCACTACCTTCCCTTTGACAGAGGGAAGGAATGCCTTGAGTGCAAGCCGGATCGCCCGGAGCTCCAGAAAGTTGATATGGAGCCGGGACTCCGCCGGAGACCAGAGGCCTCTGATCTCCGCCTCTCCCATGTGACCGCCCCATCCCAGAAGGGACGCGTCCGTCACAACTGTATGCTCTGGCTGGGGAAGGGAGAGGGATCTGCCCATGACCCATTGCCGGTTCGAGAGCCACCACTGCAACTGTTTTGCAGTCCCCTCCGAGATCTGGACGTGATCGGACAGGTTGCCCTGGTGCTGCGCCCACTGGAACTTCAGGTCCCACTGCAGAGCCCGCATATGCCATCTGGCATGATTGACCAGCAGGATGCAGGAGGCCATGAGGCCCAGCAGCCTCAGGGTCATCCGTGCCGAAACCCAGGATAAAGGCCGAAAGATCGGAATCATAGCCTGAATATCCCGGACTCGCCGTTCGGGAGGATAGGCCCGAAACTGCGTCGTGTCCAGAACTGCTCCGATGAAAAGGAGCTGTGGAGAAGGAATCAGATGCGACTTCGGCACATTGATGGAGAACCCCAGCGAGTGCAGGAGTTCGGCCGTAGTCTGGAGGTGGGAGACGACTGCCTGGGACGAGCCCGCCTTCAGCAGCCAGTCGTCGAGGTAGGGGAAGACTGAGACCCCTGCCCGGCGCAGATGAGCTGCGACCACCGCCATCACTTTCGTGAACACCCGAGGGGCACTTGTAAGGCCAAAGGGAGCACGGTGAACTGAAAAATGCTCGGGGCCTACCGTGAACCGAAGGTAACGCCGGTGGGCCGGCAGGACGGGGATATGGAAATACGCGTCCTGCAAGTCCAACGCTACCAACCAGTCTCCTGGGTCGAGGGCAGTCAAGACCTGAGCTAGGGTGAGCATCTTGAACTTCTCCTTCCGGAGGAAGCGATTGACGTTCCGGAGGTCCAAGATAGGACGCATGTCCTCCTTGTCCTTTTTGGGCACCAGAAAGTAGTGGGAGTAGCAACCACGCCCTACTTCTGGGGTCGGAACATGCTCGATGGCCCTCTTGGCCAAGAGGGCCGTGACTTCCTTCCGTAGAAGCACCAAGTGATCCCCTGACATGCGGTGGAATTGAGGTGGCATGGCTGGGGGGTGGTCTCGAAGGGAGGGAGTAGCCCCTTCGGACAATGTCCAAGACCCACCTGTCCGAGGTGATGGTGCGCCAGTGGGGAAGGTGATGGCGGACCCTGCCCCCTACTGGCGTGCCGTGCACCTGAAAGGAGGGACTAGGAGGGCTTGGAGGCCGCGGACGGGTTGGAGGTGGTGGCCTGACCCGCACGCTGGTTGCCCGATCCGCCACGGCGGAATCCACGTCCTCGGCCACGCGAAGACGCCTGCTGCGCGGGCCGGTGGCTGGGCTGCTGACGTGAAGGGCGCCCCTACCGTGGCCACGATAGGGGCGAAAAGCAGAAGGCAGCGGAGGGCGTGTAGCAGAAAGGCCCAGGGACTTTGCAGTAGCCCGTGAGTCCTTAAAGCGCTCCAACGCATGGTCTGCTTTGGACCCAAAAAGACCGACTCCATCAAAGGGCATGTCCATGAGAGTATTCTGGACATCCCCTGAAAAACCAGTGGTTCTCAGCCAGGCGTGGCGCCGGAGCGCCACCGTCGTTGCAATCGACCTGCCCAGCGAGTCGGCGGTGTCAAGGCCACAACGGATAGTGTATTTGGCCGCATCCCTTCCTTCCGCAATGGCGCGGGAAAGCAGTGCCTGGACCTCCTCAGGGCACTGGGGCAAAACATCCGCCACCGAATCCCACAGGGAGTGGGTATATCGGCCCAAAAGACAAGCGGTGTTAACGGACCGCAAGCCAGCACTGGAGGAAGAAAAACCTTTCTTCCCAAACTGATCCAGGCGTTTGGATTCCCTATCCGGAGGAGCGGTAGGGAAGGCGGTTTGGGAAGCGGAGGCTTGGACAACCAAGCTCTCAGGAGTGGGGTGGACAGAAAGAAACAGGGGTCGCCCGGAGCGGGGCGATGGCGTCGTGACACGTTCCGATCCACAGGAGCCCCTGTGTTGGGCTTGGACCAGGCGCCCAAAGAACGTCCGTGAGGGCGTCGTTAAACGGCAGCACAGTCTCCGCAGAGGAGGCTGCCGGCTGAAGCACCTCTGTCAAGATGTTAGTCTTGACCGTCAAAGTAGGGAGCTGGAGACGTAAGGCCCCAGCAGCCCTACGCAACACCGTACCAAAATTGGCCCCCTCCTCCGTAGCCACGGGAGGAGACAGCATGCCAGTGTCAGGAGAAGTATCCAGACCACTGGCCTCCCCTAGACTCTCTGTCCAGTCCTCATCATACTGACAGTTGCGTGTTAGAGGGTCATCAGACCCCTCCCAGTCCTCCTGGTCCTCCTCTGGTTCAAAATAAGGAGGAGGAGGGACATTTGGGACCCAAGGTCCCATCGGCGCCGGAGCCGGCGTCGAGCGGCGTCGCTCCGGGACCATGTCCGGAGCCGGAAGGAACTGGGGGACGACGCCGCCCGGAGCCCAGGGCGGCGTCGAGGACGGCACCGGAGACATCGGCGCCGGCGGAGGTGTCGTGAGGTCGACCGGCGTCGATGGGAGTTGTGGAGCCGGGATCGAGGCCGGGGCCGGAGCCGGAGCCGGGATCGAGGCTGGAGGCTCGGGCGACGCCGGGGCCGGAGCCGCCGGTGACGCCGGATCAACCCCATCAGGGCCCGCGGGGCCCGAAGGCGCACCGGAGGGGCCTGAAGGCCCGAAGAGGCGGGCCATGGCCGACAGGAACTCCTGTACCTTGGCCGGATCCGCCCCGAACCCGGGAAGGGCGGGTATGACGGGGCGACTCCACAGGCAAGTCCCGGGGCCGCGGGGCGGGACGGTGCCGGGAGGGGCCTCAGCCGAGTCGCGAGACCGGCGAGGCGAGAGTCCGAGAGCGACGATGCTTCTTGGACTTCTTGTGTCGAGACTTACCGGACGAAGAAGACTTCGACGCCGACGACCGGTGTGCACTCCGCGAGCGACCCCTGGACCTCTCACGCGACCGGGGCTTCCGCGGAGCCGAATGCCGGGCCTCGAGGAGCTTTCGAGACCGCTCTCGCAAAGCCTTCGGGTTGAGGGCCTGGCATTCGGGACAAGACTCGGTGTCGTGGCCTCGGCCGAGGCAGAAGAGACACTCCCAATGCGGGTCGGTGACGGACATCATCCGCGCACAGGCGCCGCATCGCTTGAAGCCGGGCATCCCTACGACACCTGAATGGTGGAAAAGACAGTGAAAAATCACCAAAAGTATGGTCAAAAATTGACCAGGGCACTGCTCTTCCCGGATCTGCGCTTACTGGCGCGGAAAAGAAGAACTGACGTCAGCGCGCAGGGGCGGCGTCTAAGTACTGCCCGCGACGTCATCCCGGCGATCACGACGCCGACGACGGACGCGGAGCCGCACGACGCCACCTACCGACGCGCAAGGGTACTGCTACGCAAAACTTTCCGGATCCAGCCTGACGCCTGGGGATATTCTAAGGTAAGGAATCTATCACTAACGTGTCTCTTTCAGATGTTCTACCTTCCCCTGCTCAAGCTTGGCTCGGCAGCAGGAGGGAAGAATCGCGTCTGTGGTCGGCAGCAGCACTAACTTTGTTAGATCCTGAAAGGCTGGTAACGGGAATACAGGGGCCTCCCTAGGGGAGCCCCCCAGTACATGCGATCCTACATCCAACACTGGAATCGGTGTTGGGGTAGGATTCTAACAAGTTTGATACCAATATATAGTTAGACATCTCGTAATTGACTTGATGTCCACTATATGTATAAAATGGCTGACCGCACTTACAAAGCCTAGAGAATCGACATCTGGGTTTGTAGGGGGTATCCCTCATGCTTACAACTAAGCACTCTGCCTTCAGGATTAAAAGGCCTATCTTAGGAGTGACTTATAGGTTTTAAGTGCAGTGACCTCAGATATAAGGAAACTTATATCTGGTGTGCGTGGAACTAGCACCAGCTCACACAGGCTGCAATGACAGGCCTGTAGTAACGGTTTGAGTGATCTTTCATGGGTGGCATAATATCTGCTGCAGACCATGGGAGACCACTGGTGTGCCTACGCCCTGGGTACCTCAGTACTAGGGACTTAGAAGGGTACACACTTAGCCAATTAGGAAGGTACCAAATTACTTACCATAGTCCAATTTAGGAGAAAGCTCAGTGACTGGGGTCCTCATTAGCAGGATCCCAGTCAGACTTGACCAAAAGAACAAGTTACTAACCTTTGGTAACGATATATCTGTAAGAAACATTGTAGTGATAGATTCCTTACCTTAGAATATCCCCAGGCGTCAGACTGGATCCGGAAAGTTTTTGTCAGCAGTACCCCTGCGCGTCGGTAGGTGGCGTCGTGCGGCTCCGCGTCCGTCGTTTGCGTCGTGGTCGCCGAGAAGACGTCGCGGGCGCTACTTAGACGCCGCCCACGCGCACTGACGTCAGTTCTGTACACGACTTTCCGCGCCAGGAACGCAGAGCCATGCAAGATACTGACCACTGGTGCATTGAAACTAGGGCCCGGGAAGGATAGGTGGGGTGGTAAGGAATCTATCACTACTAATGTTTCTTACAGATATATCGTTACCGAAGGTAAGTAACTTGTTCATCTGAAAGAAACACATAGTGATAGATTCCTTACCTTAGAATAGATACCCCAGCAATACCAACCCCGGTGGTGGGTCTGCGAACTAAGATCACACCAGAAAGTCACGGAGAACAGAACGGCCAAAGAAGCCGTCTCTCCGGACTTGGCTGTCCAGGCAATAATGCTTGGTAAACATGTGCAGCGAGGCCCACGTGGCTGCCTGACAGATGTCTTGCAGGGGGATACCACGTCCCAATGCAGTAGTGGCTGCAGTAGCTCTGGTGGAATGAGCACGCAGCCCCACCGGAGGTTCTTTTTTAGCCAAAGAGTAACAGGCTTGGATACATAAGACAACCCAGCGGGAGATAGTTCGCTTGTGTACCGCTCGACCTTTCTTGGTGCCAACGTAGCCAACAAAGAGCTGGTCATCCACCCGGAACTGCTGTGTGCGGTTGAGATAAAATGAGAGCGCACGTTTTGGGTCCAGACGGTGGAGCGCATCTTCCTCTCTGGAAGGAGGCGGAAAGAAGGTGGGCAAGGTAATAGTCTGCCCAATGTGAAAGGCCATAACCACTTTTAGCAAAAAGGAAGGACGGGGCCTGAGCACCACTTTGTCCGGATGGACTGAAAGGAAAGGAGGCTTACAAGAAAGAGCCTGGAGCTCACACACCCACCTAGCGGAGGTGATGGCCTCCAGGAAGGCAGTCTTCAATGTCAAGAGACGAAGAGGACAGTTGTGAAGAGGCTCAAAGGGAGCACACATCAAGTATGTAAGAACCAGATTCAAGTCCCACTGAGGCATTACGAAAGGAATAGGAGGAAAAAGGTGTGTAATGCCTTTGAGAAATCTATTTACAACAGGGGACTTGAAAAGAGAGGGCTGATCAGGGAGCCTGAGAAAGGCCAAAATAGCAGAAAGGTAGCCCTTGACAGTGCCCAGAGCAGAGCCCTGCTGGGCCAAAGAAAGAAGGAACAGTAGAACTTCAGAAAGGGGATCCACAGCCTTTGCTGTGCACCATGCCACAAACGTGTTCCACCTGCAGGCGTTACCACTTTAGTAGAGGGACGCCTGGCTGCCAGAATGACATCACAAACTTCAGGAGGCAAGTCGAAAGGAATCAACTGCTGCCGCTCAATCTCCACGCAAAGAGGTGGAGGCTGGACAGGTTCGGGTGGAGGACCGTCCCCTACTGCTGCGACAGAAGATCCTCCCGAAGAGGCAGTCTGATTGGGGGATCGATGCTCATACTGAGTAGCTCGGGATACCATACTCTTCGAGCCCAGTCCCGGGCCACAAGGATGACTTGTGCCCGGTCGCGCCTGATCTTCTTCAGCACTCTGGGCAGAAGTGGTATAGGTGGAAAGGCGTACAACAGACCGCAACTCCACTCGCGACGAAAAGCGCCGCCGAGCGAGTGCCGCCTTGGAAATTCCAACGCGCAGAACTGATGACATTGCGCGTTCTCTTCGGTGGCGAATAGATCTAACCAAGGCTCTCCCCACTGCTGAAAGAGACCTTGCACCACCTCCGAGTGCAGACGCCATTCGTGATCCAGCATGCACCTGCGGCTGAGTTCGTCTGCCCTGGCATTCAGAGAACCTGCCAGGTGTTGAACCACCAGGGACATGCCCTGATGTTCCAGCCATGTTCAGAGACGCAGAGCCTCCTGACAGAGGGTCCACGACCCCACCCCGCCTTGCTTGATGCAGTACCACATGGCGGTGGTGTTGTCTGTGAACACCTGCACTACTCTCCCCTTGACAGAGGGAAGGAATGCCTTCAGTGCAAGCCGTATCGCCCGAAGCTCCAGAAGGTTGATATGGAGCTTGGACTCCGCCAGAGACCAGAGGCCTCTGATCTCCGCCTCTCCCATGTGGCCGCCCCATCCCAGGAGGGACGCATCCGTCACCACTGTAAACTCCGGTTGGGGAAGGGAGAGGGATCTGCCGTCGACCCAATGCCGGTTCGTGAGCCACCACTGCAACTGTTGTGCAGTGCCCTCTGAGATCTGGACGTGATCGGACAGGTTCCCCTGATGCTGCGCCCACTGGAACTTCAGGTCCCACTGCAGAGCCCGCATATGCCATCTGGCATGATTGATCAGCAGGATGCAGGAGGCCATGAGGCTCAGCAGCCTCAGAGTCACTCTGACCGAAACCCGGGATAAGGGTTGAAAGATGGGAATCAGAGCCCGAATATCCCGGACTCGCTGTTCGGGAGGATAGACCCGAAACTGCGCCGTGTCCAGAACCGCTCCGATAAAGAGGAGCTTCTAAGAGGGAATCAGGTGCGACTTCGGCACGTTGATGGAGAACCCCTGCAAGTGGAGGAGGTCGGCCGTAGTCTGGAGATGGGAGACGACTGTCTGGGGCGAGCCGGCCTTCAACAACCAGTCGTCGAGATAGGGGAAGACTGAAACCCCTGATCTGCGCAGATGAGCTGCGACCACCGACATCACCTTTGTGAACACCCGAGGGGCGCTGGTAAGGCCAAAGGGGAGCACGGTGAACTGAAAGTGCTCGTGGCCTACCGTGAACCGCAGGTAACGCCGGTGGGCTGGCAGGACGGGGATATGGAAATAGGCATCCTGCAAGTCCAGTGCTACCATCCAGTCTTGTGGATCGAGAGCAGACAAGACCTGAGCTAGAGTGAGCATCTTGAACTTCTCTTTGAGGAGGAAGCGATTGACGTTCCGGAGGTCTAAGATAGGACGCAGGCCCTTGTCCTTCTTGGGCACCAGAAAGTAGTGGGAATAGCAACCACGACCTACTTCTGGCGTCGGAACGCGCTCGATGGCCCCCTTGGCCAAGAGGGCCGCAACTTCCTGCTGAAGAAGCACCAAGTTATCCCCCGACATGCGGTGGTACTGAGGTGGCATGGCTGGAGGGGTAGTCTCGAAGGGGAGGGAGTAGCCCCTCCGGACTATCTCTAAAACCCACCTGTCTGAAGTGATGGTGCGCCAGTGGGGGAGGTGATGGCGAAGCCTGCCGCCCACTGGCGTTTGATGGGCCTGAAAGTTCGGACTAGGAAGGTTTGGAGGCAGTGGTGGCCGGGGTGGTGGTGGACTGACCCGCCCGCTGGCCCCTTGGTCCGACACGGCGGAACCCGCGTCCGCGCTGTGATTGTTGCTGCGCAGGCCTGTGGCTCTGTTGCGAAAGCTGCGGGGCGCCCCTGCCTGTGCCACAAAAGGAGCGAAAAGCAGAAAGCGGATCGAGGGCGGACTTCCGAGAGTCCCAAGGACTTGGCTGTAGCCCGTGAGTCCTTAAACCTCTTCAACGCGATGTCCGCTTTGTCGCCGAAGAGGCGACGGCCATCAAAAGGCATGTCCATAAGGGTGTTTTGGACATCTCCCGAAAATCCAGTGGTCCTCAACCAGGCGTGATGGCGAACCGCCACCATTGTTGCAATCGACCTGCCCAGTGAGTCGGCGGTGTCTAGGCCACAACGAATCGCACAAGTTACTAACTTGTGTAACGATATATCTGTAAGAGACAGTAGTTAGTGACAGATTCCTTACCTTAGAATATCCCCAGGCGTCAGGCTGGATCCGGAAAGTTTTTTGCGTAGCAGTACCCTTGCGCGTCGGTAGGCGGCGTCGTGCGGCTCCGCGTCCGTCGTCGGCGTCGTGATCGCCGGGATGACGTCGCGGGCAGTACTTAGGCGCCGCCCCTGCGCGCTGACGTCAGTTCTGTACACGACTTTCCGCGCCAGGAACGCAGAGCCATGCAAGAAGCTGACATAGGTGTCTGAAAAATACTAGGGCCCTGAAAGGGATGTCCTTAACCCTAGAAATCAGTTCGCAGAACGGGGAGGATGGGTGGGGCGGTAAGGAATCTGTCACTAACTACTGTCTCTTACAGATATATCGTTACACAAGTTAGTAACTTGTGCATCTGAAAGAGACACGTTAGTGACAGATTCCTTACCTTAGAATAGATACCCCAGCAATACCAACCCCGGTGGTGGGTCTGCGAACAAAGATCAGACAAGGAAGTCCTGGAGGACAGAACGGCCAAAGAAGCCGTCCCTCCGGACCTGACTGTCAAGGCAGTAATGCTTTGTAAACGTGTGCAGCGAGGCCCACGTAGCTGCCTGACAGATAACCGGCAGCGGAACACCGCGGCCCAAGGCCGTGGTAGCAGCCGTTGCCCTGGTGGAATGGGCACGCAGCCCAACAGGAGGTTCCTTTTAGCCAAAGAATAGCAGGTCTTGATGCACAAGGTAACCCAGCGGGAGATGGTCCTCTTGTGCACCGCCCGACCTTTTTGGCGCCCACGTAGCCAACAAAGAGCTGGTCATCCACCCGGAAGTGTTTTGTGCGGTCAATATAGAAAGAGAGCGCACGTTTTGGGTCCAGACGGTGGAGCCTCTCTTCCTCTCTGGAAGGATGCGGAGGCGGAAAGAAGGTGGGCAAAGTGATGGTCTGCCCAATGTGGAAAGCAGTAACCACCTTTGGCAAGAAGGACGGACGCGTCCGAAGAACAACCTTGTCTGGATGAACAGACAGAAAGGGAGGTTTGCAAGATAGAGCCTGGAGCTCACTCACCCGCCGAGCGGAGGTGATGGCCACCAGAAAGGCTGTCTTCAGAGTCAGAAGACGAAGAGGACAGTTATGTAGAGGCTCAAAGGGAGCGCACATTAAAAAGGTAAGAACCAAGTTCAAGTCCCACTGAGGCATCACAAACGGAACAGGAGGGAAGAGGTGAGTAATGCCTTTTAAGAACCTGTTAACAACAGGGGACTTGAAAAGGGAGGGCTGATCAGGGAGCCTGAGGAAGGCCGAGATAGCACAAAGATAACCCTTGATGGTACCCAGGGCAGAACCCTGTTGGGCCAAAGAGAGAAGGAACAGAAGGACCTCAGAAAGAGGGGCAGAAAGGGGATTCACAGCCTTTGCTGTGCACCATGCCACAAATTTGTTCCACCTGCAGGCGTATACCACCTTAGTGGAGGGACGCCTGGCTGCCAGAATCACATCACAAACTTCGGGAGGCAAGTCGAAAGGAATCAACTGCCGCCGCTCAATCTCCACGCAAGCAGGTGTAGACTGGACAGGTTCGGGTGGAGGACCGTCCCCTGCTGCTGCGACAGAAGATCCTCCCGAAGAGGCAGACGGATCGGGGGATCTACGCTCATATTGAGTAGCTCGGGATACCAAACTCTTCGAGCCCAGTCCGGAGCCACAAGAATGACTTGGGCCCGGTCGTGCCGAATCTTCTTCAACACTCTGGGTAGAAGTGGTATAGGCGGAAAGGCGTACAATAGACCGCAACTCCACTCGTGACGAAAAGCGTCGCCGAGCGAGTGCCGCCTTGGAAATTCCAACGCGCAGAACTGATGACATTGCGCGTTCTCTTCGGTGGCGAATAGATCTAACCAAGGCTCTCCCCACTGTAGAAAGAGTCCTTGCGCCACTTCCGAGTGAAGACGCCATTCGTGATCCATCATGCACCTGCGGCTGAGTTCGTCCGCCCTGGCGTTCAGGGAACCTGCCAGGTGTTGAACCACCAGGAACATGCCCTGATGTTCCAGCCATGTCCAGAGGCGCAGAGCCTCCTGACAAAGGGTCCACGACCCCACCCCGCCTTGTTTGTTGCAGTACCACATGGCGGTGGTGTTGTCTGTGAACACCTGCACTACCTTCCCTTTGACAGAGGGAAGGAATGCCTTGAGTGCAAGTCGGATCGCCCGGAGCTCCAGAAGGTTGAAATGGAGCCGGGACTCCGCCGGAGACCAGAGGCCTCTGATCTCCGCCTCTCCCATGTGACCGCCCCATCCCAGAAGGGACGCGTCCGTCACAACTGTGTGCTCTGGCTGGGGAAGGGAGAGGGATCTGCCCATGACCCATTGCCGGTTCGAGAGCCACCACTGCAACTGTTTTGCAGTCCCCTCCGAGATCTGGACGTGATCGGACAGGTCGCCCTGGTGCTGCGCCCACTGTAACTTCAGGTCCCACTGCAGAGCCCGCATATGCCATCTGGCATGAGTGACCAGCAGGATGCAGGAGGCCATGAGGCCCAGCAGCCTCAGGGTCATCCGTACCGAAACCCAGGATAAGGGCTGAAAGATCGGAATCATAGCCTGAATATCCCGGACTCGCCGTTCGGGAGGATAGGCCCGAAACTGCGTCGTGTCCAGAACTGCTCCGATGAAAAGGAGCTGTGGAGAAGGAATCAGATGCGACTTTGGCACATTGATGGAGAACCCCAGCGAGTGCAGGAGTTCGGCCGTAGTCTGGAGGTGGGAGACAACTGCCTGGGACGAGCCCGCCTTCAGCAGCCAGTCGTCGAGGTAGGGGAAGACTGAAACCCCTGCCCGGCGCAGATGAGCTGCGACCACCGCCATCACTTTCGTGAACACCCGAGGGGCACTGGTAAGGCCAAAGGGGAGCACGGTGAACTGAAAATGCTCGAGGCCTACCGTGAACCGAAGGTAACGCCGGTGGGCCGGCAGGACGGGGATGTGGAAATAGGCGTCCTGCAAGTCCAACGCTACCAACCAGTCTCCGGGGTCGAGGGCAGTCAAGACCTGAGCTAGGGTGAGCATCTTGAACTTCTCCTTCCGGAGGAAGCGATTGACGTTCCGGAGGTCCAAGATAGGACGCATGTCCTCCTTGTCCTTTTTGGGCACCAGAAAGTAGTGGGAGTAGCAACCACGCCCTACTTCTGGGGTCGGAACATGCTCGATGGCCCTCTTGGCCAAGAGGGCCGTGACTTCCTTCTGTAGAAGCACCAAGTGATCCCCTGACATGCAGTGGAATTGAGGTGGCATGGCTGGGGGGGTGGTCTCGAAGGGGAGGGAGTAGCCCCTTCGGACAATGTCCAAGACCCACTTGTCCGAGGTGATGGGACGCCAGTGGTGAAGGTGATGGCGGACCCTGCCCTCGACTGGCGTGCTGTGCACCTGAAAGGAGGGACTAGGAGGGCTTGGAGGCCGCGGACGGGTTGGAGGTGGTGGCCTGACCCGCACGCTGGTTGCCCGAACCGCCACGGCGGTATCCACGTCCTCGGCCACGCGAAGGCGCTTGCTGCGCGGGCCGTTGGCCGGGCTGTGGACGTGACTGGGCGCCCCTTCCGTGGCCACGAAAGGGGCGAAAAGCAGACGTTTGCGGAGGGCGCACAACAGCAAGGCCCAGGGACTTAGCAGTAGCCCGTGAGTCCTTGAAACGCTCCAGCGCATGGTCTGCCTTTGAACCAAAAAGACCGACTCCATCAAAGGGCATGTCCATGAGAGTATTCTGGACATCCCCTGAAAAACCAGTGGTTCTCAGCCAGGCGTGGCGACGCAGCGCCACCGTCGTTGCAAGCGATCTGCCCAGCGAGTCGGCGGTATCAAGGCCACAGCGGATGGTATACTTAGCCGCATCACGCCCTTCCGCAATAGCGCGGGTAAGCAGTGTCTGGACCTCCTCAGAACACTGCGGCAAAACATCAGCCACCGAATCCCACAGGGAGTGGGTGTATCGGCCCAAGAGGCAAGCGGTATTAACAGACCGCAAGCCAGCACTGGAGGAAGAGAAAGCCTTCTTCCCAAAGTGATCCAGGCGCTTGGATTCCCTATCCGGAGGGGCGGTAGGGAAGGCTGTTTGGGAGGCAGAGGCTTGGACAACCAAGCTCTCAGGGGTGGGGTGTTGGGAGAGAAACAGGGGGTCGCCCGAAGCCGGGCGATGGCGTCGGGCCACGTTCCTATCCACAGGAGCCCCTGTGGTGGGTTTGGACCAGGCACCCAAAAGAACGTCAGTGAGTGCATCGTTGAACGGCAGCACAGGCTCCGAAGAGGAGGCCGCCGGCTGAAGCACTTCAGTCAGGAGGTTAGTCCTGACGGCCACTGTAGGCAACTGGAGATTTAAGGCTCCAGCAGCTCTACGCAACACCGTTGCAAAATTAGCCCCCTCTTCCGTTGCCACGGGAGGAGACAGCATGCCAGAGTCGGGGGAGGTATCCAGCCCACTGGCATCCCCAAGTTCCTCAACCCAGTCCGGGTCAAACTCGCACTGTTGTGTGAGAGGGTCGTCAGACCCCTCCCAGCTCTCCTGGTCCTCCTCAGGTTGAAAAGATGGAGGAGGAGGGACATAAGGGACCCAAGGCCTCATCGGCGCCGGAACCGGCGTCGGGCGACGCCGGTCCGGCTCCATGTCCGGACCCGGGAGAACCGGGGAACGACGCCGCCCGGAGCCCCGGACGGCGTCGGAAACGGCACCGGGGACATCGGCGTCGGCGTGGTTAGGTCAACCGGCGTCGATGGGGGTTGCGGCACCACCGGAACCGGGGTCGAGGCCGGGGCCGGAGCCGAGGCCGGGACGAAGGCTGGTGGGACAGGCGACGCCGGCACCGGAGTCGACGGCGACGCCGGAGCAACCCCATCTGGGCCCGCGGGGCCCGAAGGCGCACCGGAGGGACCTTGAGGCCCGAAGAGGCGGGCCATGGCCGACAGGAATTTCTGTAGCTCGGCCGGAGTCGCCCCCGAACCCGGGAAGGACGGGTAATGCGGGGGCAACTCGACAGGCACGTCCGGGGCCGCGGGGCGGGACGGTGCCGACAGGGACCTCAGCCGAGTCGCGCGACCGGCGAGGCGAAGTCTTAGAGCGATGACGCCGCTTAGACTTCTTGTGCTTCGACTTACCGGAGGAGCGCGAAGACTTGGATTCCGACGAACGGCGGGGACTCCGCGTCCGGCCCCTCGACCTCTCCCGGGACCGGGGCTTGCTGCGGCGCGGAGCCGACTGCCGGACTTCAAGGAGCTTTCGAGACCGCTCTCGCAAAGCCTTCGGATGAAGTTTCCGGCAGTCAGGGCACGACTTCGTGTCGTGGCCTCGGCCGAGGCAGAAGAGACACTCGAGGTGGGGGTCCGTGATGGACATCATACGACCACATTCCTCGCAGGGCTTAAAGCCGGGCATCCCTACGACACCTTAGGAGTCGTGAAGACTCGTTGAAGAGAACAGTGAAAAATTTCACAAAAAGATAGTCAAAAAGTGACTAGGGCACTGCTCTTCCCGGATCTGCGCTTACTGGCGCGGAAAAAGAAGAACTGACGTCAGCGCGCAGGGGCGGCGCCTAAGTACTGCCCGCGACGTCATCCCGGCGATCACGACGCCGACGACGGACGCGGAGCCGCACGACGCCGCCTACCGACGCGCAAGGGTACTGCTACGCAAAAACTTTTCCGGATCCAGCCTGACGCCTGGGGATATTCTAAGGTAAGGAATCTGTCACTAACGTGTCTCTTTCAGATATGAACTTTGCTGCGTCTCTCCCCTCTACAACAGCCTGGGAGAGAGCAGGCCGGGCCTCCTCCGGACACTGGGGCAGCACGTTCGCCACCGTATCCCACAGAGAGTGGGAATAACGGCCCAAGAGGCATGCGGTGTTCACGGACCGCAGCGCAGAACTGGTGGAAGAAAAAATCTTCTTCCCAAACTGATCCAGCTTCTTGGATTCCCTATCCGATGGAGCGGAAGGGAAGGCGGTAGGGGAAGCAGAGGCTTGGACAACCAAGCTCTCGGGGGTGGGATGTTGGGAGAGGAAAATGGGGTCACCCGGAGCCGGGCGATGGCGTCGGGCCTGGACCAAGTGCCCAAAAGAATGTCAGAAAGGGCTTCATTGAAGGGAAGCAGCGGCTCCGCAGAAGTAGATGCTGGCTGAAGCACCTCTGTCAGGAGGTCAGTCCTGACGGCCACAGTAGGGAGCTCGAGGTGTAGGGCCTCGGCCTCCCTACGCAACACCACAGCATAACTAGCACCCTCCTCCGTAGCCACGGTAGGAGGAGACAGCATGCCATGGTCTGGTGAGGTATCCAGACCACTGGCGTCCCCCAATTCCCCTGCCCAGTCCTGTTCAGACTCGCAAGCAGCTGCGAGAGGGTCCTCAGACCCCTCCCAGTCCTCCCCTTGCTCCTCAGGGTGTTCAACAGGTCTAAAATAAGGAGCAGGGACATGGGGATAAAAATCCCCGAGCAACGTCGAGAACGGCATCGATCGACCCCGGCTCGACGCCGCGTCCACATCGGGGCTGAAACTGAGGTCGACGTTGTCCCGAGGAGCGGGCGGCGTCAGAAGTGGTGCCGGTGGAGTCGACGTCGGTGGAGGTGTGACAAGGTCAACCGGCGTCGACCGGGATCCAGGCCTGGATCCAAGGGTGTCCTGCGGCGCCGAGGCCGGAGCCGACAGCGACGCTGGGCCACCGGCGAGGAAAGGCGAGGACACCCAGTCGGGACCGCGGGGCCCGAAGGCGCACCAGTGGGACCAGACGGCCCAAAGAGGCGAGCCTTGGCCGACAGGAATTCCTGTATTTGGGCCGGAGTCGCCGATGACCCCAGGAAGGGCGGGTAGTCGGGCGGCGACTGCGTAGGCTCTGCCGGACCGCAGGGGAGGCACCACCCTCAGCCGCGTCGCGCGACCGGCGAGGGGAAGTCGGAGAACGATGGCGTTTCTTCGACTTCTTGTGCTTCGTCTTACCTGACCCAGAGTACGAAGACTTGGATCCCGAAGATCGATGGTGATGACTCCGCGCACGGTCCCTCGACCTCCCACGGGACCGGGACCTCGAACGGCATGGAGCCGACTGGCGGGCTTTCAGCAACTTTCGGGACCGCTCCCGCAAAGTCTTCGGCGCCATGGCCCGGCAGTCGGGGCACGACTTGGGGTCGTGGTCGCGCCCCAGGCAGAAAAGACACACACGGTGCGGGTCCGTCACCGACATCATGCGTTGACAATCCCCGCAGGACTTAAAACCGGGCATCCTAACTGCACCAGGAGTCGAAGACTCAATGAAAAAAGAGAGACAAAAAACCTCAAAAAGTCAGTCAAAAATTGACTGGGGGTTCCTGCTCTGCCCGGATCTGCGCTTGCTGGCGCGGAAAAAGAAAGAACTGACGTCAGCGCGCGTGGGCGGCGTCTAAGTAGCGCCCACGATGTCATCTCGGCGACCACAACGCCAACGACGGACGCCACCTACCGACGCGCAGGGGTACTGCTGACGAAAACTTTCCGGATCCAGTCTGACGCCTGGGGATATTCCAAGGTAAGGAATCTATCACTATGTGTTTCTTTCAGATCACACTGAGACCAGGCAAAGAGTGGGGGTAACCATGCTAGAAGGATCCTACCTTTCTACGGGTATGGTCAGGGCGGGGTTTATACAGATTTTGAGATTTATGGCGGCTGCCGGTACTAGATTTCGTGGGATTTCACTCACGTCTTTTTGCCTTTAGTTATCTTCCAATAGGTTGTGGATCACGCGTGCACTTGTAGACTTAGCTTCACTGTTGTTGATAATGTTTTTTTAAACAAAGAATACTTAGACGCATGTTGTAAATCACCATTTGTGACACGTCCGGCATCCTGGAGAACTTCTTTCAGTTACAACTTGCATGCCTATTTCACCTTAACCGCATTACGCTATTTCGAACCCGGAGACTTTCTCCCGTTCGTTTGAGTTGATGACAACACGCTGTTATACACTTTGGAAATAATTTTCCATGCGCATAACTCGTGCATTTCAGCCTCACTGGTGTCGGCAAGTGTCTTTTAACTAATAACTAGGCGCACGTACACAGTCACTCGTCAGGATATGTTTTCACCCACAACTTGCATGTCAGTTTCACCTTTAATGTAATATAGTCAATGTTTGATAGCCCACACGTATTTTAACTTTTATTCACCAAGCACAATAGTCATTTTGAAGTTTGTAGAAAGATCACTTTGACGTTTTTTGATGGAACACCGGGGAAAGTGGGAAGCCCATACCCTGGTATAGTCGCTTCATCTTCGCCTTATTTGATTGTTTTTTAGGAATATACCCCCAGATGAAAGGCATCAAATATGCCCGAAATGCATTGGGGATGATTTATACTTTATTTTGATGCTTCGCCATTGATGAACATATACGCTTCTACATGAATGATGTGGACAATTCATGAATTTAAGATATACCCACATTAAACAACGATGAATAAATAATTTCAAATGAAAAACTATGGTTGATTTTTAATAACAAAAAAACAATATGGACGGATCCCTGTTGCACAAGTTACTAACTTGTGTAACGATATATCTGTAAGAGACAGTAGTTAGTGACAGATTCCTTACCTTAGAATATCCCCAGGCGTCAGGCTGGATCCGGAAAAGTTTTTTGCGTAGCAGTACCCTTGCGCGTCGGTAGGCGGCGTCGTGCGGCTCCGCGTCCGTCGTCGGCGTCGTGATCGCCGGGATGACGTCGCGGGCAGTACTTAGGCGCCGCCCCTGCGCGCTGACGTCAGTTCTGTACACGACTTTCCGCGCCAGGAACGCAGAGCCATGCAAGAAGCTGACATAGGTGTCTGAAAAATACTAGGGCCCTGAAAGGGATGTCCTTAACCCTAGAAATCAGTTCGCAGAACGGGGAGGATGGGTGGGCGGTAGGAATCTGTCACTAACTACTGTCTCTTACAGATATATCGTTACACAAGTTAGTAACTTGTGCATCTGAAAGAGACACGTTAGTGACAGATTCCTTACCTTAGAATAGATACCCCAGCAATACCAACCCCGGTGGTGGGTCTGCGAACAAAGATCAGACAAGGAAGTCCTGGAGGACAGAACGGCCAAAGAAGCCGTCCCTCCGGACCTGACTGTCAAGGCAGTAATGCTTTGTAAACGTGTGCAGCGAGGCCCACGTAGCTGCCTGACAGATAACCGGCAGCGGAACACCGCGGCCCAAGGCCGTGGTAGCAGCCGTTGCCCTGGTGGAATGGGCACGCAGCCCAACAGGAGGTTCCTTTTAGCGAAAGAATAGCAGGTCTTGATGCACAAGGTAACCCAGCGGGAGATGGTCCTCTTGTGCACCGCCCGACCTTTTTGGCGCCCACGTAGCCAACAAAGAGCTGGTCATCCACCCGGAAGTGTTTTGTGCGGTCAATATAGAAAGAGAGCGCACGTTTTGGGTCCAGACGGTGGAGCCTCTCTTCCTCTCTGGAAGGATGCGGAGGCGGAAAGAAGGTGGGCAAAGTGATGGTCTGCCCAATGTGGAAAGCAGTAACCACCTTTGGCAAGAAGGACGGACGCGTCCGAAGAACAACCTTGTCTGGATGAACAGACAGAAAGGGAGGTTTGCAAGATAGAGCCTGGAGCTCACTCACCCGCCGAGCGGAGGTGATGGCCACCAGAAAGGCTGTCTTCAGAGTCAGAAGACGAAGAGGACAGTTATGTAGAAGGCTCAAAGGGAGCGCACATTAAAAGGTAAGAACCAAGTTCAAGTCCCACTGAGGCATCACAAACGGAACAGGAGGGAAGAGGTGAGTAATGCCTTTTAAGAACCTGTTAACAACAGGGGACTTGAAAAGGGAGGGCTGATCAGGGAGCCTGAGGAAGGCCGAGATAGCACAAAGATAACCCTTGATGGTACCCAGGGCAGAACCCTGTTGGGCCAAAGAGAGAAGGAACAGAAGGACCTCAGAAAGAGGGGCAGAAAGGGGATTCACAGCCTTTGCTGTGCACCATGCCACAAATTTGTTCCACCTGCAGGCGTATACCACCTTAGTGGAGGGACGCCTGGCTGCCAGAATCACATCACAAACTTCGGGAGGCAAGTCGAAAGGAATCAACTGCCGCCGCTCAATCTCCACGCAAGCAGGTGTAGACTGGACAGGTTCGGGTGGAGGACCGTCCCCTGCTGCTGCGACAGAAGATCCTCCCGAAGAGGCAGACGGATCGGGGGATCTACGCTCATATTGAGTAGCTCGGGATACCAAACTCTTCGAGCCCAGTCCGGAGCCACAAGAATGACTTGGGCCCGGTCGTGCCGAATCTTCTTCAACACTCTGGGTAGAAGTGGTATAGGCGGAAAGGCGTACAAGAGACCGCAACTCCACTCGTGACGAAAAGCGTTGCCGAGCGAGTGCCGCCTTGGAAATTCCAACGCGCAGAACTGATGACATTGCGCGTTCTCTTCGGTGGCGAATAGATCTAACCAAGGCTCTCCCCACTGTAGAAAGAGTCCTTGCGCCACTTCCGAGTGAAGACGCCATTCGTGATCCATTATGCACCTGCGGCTGAGTTCGTCCGCCCTGGCGTTCAGGGAACCTGCCAGGTGTTGAACCACCAGGAACATGCCCTGATGTTCCAGCCATGTCCAGAGGCGTAGAGCCTCCTGACAAAGGGTCCACGACCCCACCCCGCCTTGTTTGTTGCAGTACCACATGGCGGTGGTGTTGTCTGTGAACACCTGCACTACCTTCCCTTTGACAGAGGGAAGGAATGCCCTGAGTGCAAGTCGGATCGCCCGGAGCTCCAGAAGGTTGATATGGAGCCGGGACTCCGCCGGAGACCAGAGGCCTCTGATCTCCGCCTCTCCCATGTGACCGCCCCATCCCAGAAGGGACGCGTCCGTCACAACTGTGTGCTCTGGCTGGGGAAGGGAGAGGGATCTGCCCATGACCCATTGCCGGTTCGAGAGCCACCACTGCAACTGTTTTGCAGTCCCCTCCGAGATCTGGACGTGATCGGACAGGTCGCCCTGGTGCTGCGCCCACTGGAACTTCAGGTCCCACTGCAGAGCCCGCATATGCCATCTGGCATGAGTGACCAGCAGGATGCAGGAGGCCATGAGGCCCAGCAGCCTCAGGGTCATCCGTGCCGAAACCCAGGATAAGGGCTGAAAGATCGGAATCATAGCCTGAATATCCCGGACTCGCCGTTCGGGAGGATAGGCCCGAAACTGCGTCGTGTCCAGAACTGCTCCGATGAAAAGGAGCTGTGGAGAAGGAATCAGATGCGACTTTGGCACATTGATGGAGAACCCCAGCGAGTGCAGGAGTTCGGCCGTAGTCTGGAGGTGGGAGACAACTGCCTGGGACGAGCCCGCCTTCAGCAGCCAGTCGTCGAGGTAGGGGAAGACTGAAACCCCTGCCCGGCGCAGATGAGCTGCGACCACCGCCATCACTTTCGTGAACACCCGAGGGGCACTGGTAAGGCCAAAGGGAGCACGGTGAACTGAAAATGCTCGAGGCCTACCGTGAACCGAAGGTAACGCCGGTGGGCCGGCAGGACGAGGATGTGGAAATAGGCGTCCTGCAAGTCCAACGCTACCAACCAGTCTCCGGGGTCGAGGGCAGTCAAGACCTGAGCTAGGGTGAGCATCTTGAACTTCTCCTTCCGGAGGAAGCGATTGACGTTCCGGAGGTCCAAGATAGGACGCATGTCCTCCTTGTCCTTTTGGGCACCAGAAAGTAGTGGGAGTAGCAACCACGCCCTACTTCTGGGGTCGGAACATGCTCGATGGCCCTCTTGGCCAAGAGGGCCGTGACTTCCTTCTGTAGAAGCACCAAGTGATCCCCTGACATGCGGTGGAATTGAGGTGGCATGGCTGGGGGGTGGTCTCGAAGGGGAGGAGTAGCCCCTTCGGACAATGTCCAAGACCCACTTGTCCGAGGTGATGGGACGCCAGTGGTGAAGGTGATGGCGGACCCTGCCCCCGACTGGCGTGCTGTGCACCTGAAAGGAGGGACTAGGAGGGCTTGGAGGCCGCGGACGGGTTGGAGGTGGTGGCCTGACCCGCACGCTGGTTGCCCGAACCGCCACGGCGGTATCCACGTCCTCGGCCACGCGAAGGCGCTTGCTGCGCGGGCCGTTGGCCGGGCTGTGGGCGTGACTGGGCGCCCCTTCCGTGGCCACGAAAGGGGCGAAAAGCAGACGTTTGCGGAGGGCGCACAACAGCAAGGCCCAGGGACTTAGCAGTAGCCCGTGAATCCTTGAAACGCTCCAGCGCATGGTCCGCCTTTGAACCAAAGAGACCGACTCCATCAAAGGGCATGTCCATGAGAGTATTCTGGACATCCCCTGAAAAACCAGTGGTTCTCAGCCAGGCGTGGCGACGCAGCGCCACCGTCGTTGCAAGCGATCTGCCCAGCGAGTCGGCGGTATCAAGGCCACAGCGGATGGTATACTTAGCCGCATCACGCCCTTCCGCAATAGCGCGGGTAAGCAGTGTCTGGACCTCCTCAGAACACTGCGGCAAAACATCAGCCACCGAATCCCACAGGGAGTGGGTGTATCGGCCCAAGAGGCAAGCGGTATTAACAGACCGCAAGCCAGCACTGGAGGAAGAGAAAGCCTTCTTCCCAAAGTGATCCAGGCGCTTGGATTCCCTATCCGGAGGGGCGGTAGGGAAGGCTGTTTGGGAGGCAGAGGCTTGGACAACCAAGCTCTCAGGGGTGGGGTGTTGGGAGAGAAACAGGGGGTCGCCCGGAGCCGGGCGATGGCGTCGGGCCACGTTCCTATCCACAGGAGCCCCTGTGGTGGGTTTGGACCAGGCACCCAAAAGAACGTCAGTGAGTGCATCGTTGAACGGCAGCACAGGCTCCGAAGAGGAGGCCGCCGGCTGAAGCACTTCAGTCAGGAGGTTAGTCCTGACGGCCACTGTAGGCAACTGGAGATTTAAGGCTCCAGCAGCTCTACGCAACACCGTTGCAAAATTAGCCCCCTCCTCCGTTGCCACGGGAGGAGACAGCATGCCAGAGTCGGGGAGGTATCCAGCCCACTGGCATCCCCAAGTTCCTCAACCCAGTCCGGGTCAAACTCGCACTGTTGTGTGAGAGGGTCGTCAGACCCCTCCCAGCTCTCCTGGTCCTCCTCAGGTTGAAAAGATGGAGGAGGAGGGACATAAGGGACCCAAGGCCTCATCGGCGCCGGAACCGGCGTCGGGCGGCTGCCGGTCCGGCTCCATGTCCGGACCCGGGAGAACCGGGGAACGACGCCGCCCGGAGCCCCGGACGGCGTCGGAAACGGCACCGGGGACATCGGCGTCGGCGGAGGCGTGGTTAGGTCAACCGGCGTCGATGGAGGTTGCGGCACCACCGGAACCGGGGTCGAGGCCGGGGCCGGAGCCGAGGCCGGGACGAAGGCTGGTGGGACAGGCGACGCCGGGACCGGAGTCGGCGGCGACGCCGGAGCAACCCCATCTGGGCCCGCGGGGCCCGAAGGCGCACCGGAGGGACCTTGAGGCCCGAAGAGGCGGGCCATGGCCGACAGGAATTTCTGTACTTCGGCCGGAGTCGCCCCCGAACCCGGGAAGGACGGGTAATGCGGGGGCAACTCGACAGGCACGTCCGGGGCCGCGGGGCGGGGACGGTGCCGACAGGGACCTCAGCCGAGTCGCGCGACCGGCGAGGCGAAGTCTTAGAGCGATGACGCCGCTTAGACTTCTTGTGCTTCGACTTACCGGAGGAGCGCGAAGACTTGGATTCCGACGAACGGCGGGGACTCCGCGTCCGGCCCCTCGACCTCTCCCGGGACCGGGGGCTTGCTGCGGCGCGGAGCCGACTGCCGGACTTCAAGGAGCTTTCGAGACCGCTCTCGCAAAGCCTTCGGATGAAGTTTCCGGCAGTCAGGGCACGACTTCGTGTCGTGGCCTCGGCCGAGGCAGAAGAGACACTCGAGGTGGGGGTCCGTGATGGACATCATACGACCACATTCCTCGCAGGGCTTAAAGCCGGGCATCCCTACGACACCTTAGGAGTCGTGAAGACTCGTTGAAGAGAACAGTGAAAAATTTCACAAAAGATAGTCAAAAAGTGACTAGGGCACTGCTCTTCCCGGATCTGCGCTTACTGGCGCGGAAAAGAAGAACTGACGTCAGCGCGCAGGGGCGGCGCCTAAGTACTGCCCGCGACGTCATCCCGGCGATCACGACGCCCGACGACGGACGCGGAGCCGCACGACGCCGCCTACCGACGCGCAAGGGTACTGCTACGCAAAAAACTTTCCGGATCCAGCCTGACGCCTGGGGATATTCTAAGGTAAGGAATCTGTCACTAACGTGTCTCTTTCAGATATGGTGTGAATCTATCAATCACTAAGTGTGGTAAGTCCAAGGACCCATTAGGTCTATTTAAATAGACCTAATGGGTCCTTGGACTTACCACAATTAGTGATTGATAGATTCACACCATAACAGGGTCCGTCCATATTGTTTTTTTGTAACTTTACCCAGGGGATCAGGACGTACCCCAAAATCCTCGCTCTCTCTTTTGTTTTTCGTATGATTTTTTAATAAAGCAATTGAAAGAGATTCCGATTGGACACAGGCAGTGCACCTGAGGGATGCTTCCCAGTGGGGCAGCGCAACAGTTTTAGTTATCTTTCTACATGTTATTGATGACTCAGCTTTAGGTTTTCTAACAGCGGTGGGGAGTATTGGTGGCGCACATAAATAACTTGTCTTTATTGGCATCACCAATGATTCCTTTTTCACCCTCATGGTCATGCCTGGAGTCTCCAAGGTGACAAGCATGGCACATTTATGTTTAGGCACCGCTCCAATGCCAACCAAAGGCCCCTGGCCTTTTGTCAGCCAGATGGGCACCACAGCCCAGCGAGGAGGCATCTGTGATCACAGTAGCCTAGGCCTGCGGAGGACTGACCAGTTCACTAAAAGGCTAGGGGGTTTCACGCCACCAGTAAAGGTCTGAATTAATATACTGGAGGATCAACAAACAAGCCATGATACTCCCTGGACGCTGGAGTCAATGTGTCTGAAGGAACCACAGGAGAGCCCTCATCCGTTAGCTTGTGCGTGACACCAAGAGAGTGCATGATGTCATGAGGCCAGGCAGACAGAAAACTTGCAGAACCAGGAACCCAAGCCAACATAAGGAATCCCAGAATTGTTTTCTGAATAGCTGCAATTCTCTGTGGAAGAGGAAAGGCTTCATGTGGGTCATGTACAGTAACGCCCCTATGAAGGTCAGCCATTTCCATAGGTCAAGCAAATGTGTCAGCAAAGTCTAGGCCGCACTGATCAAGACATTAAACAGCCTTTTTATATAGCAAGGCAAACTGATCACTGTGAGATTTGTCATAATGCACAAGGCATGAACATATTGACCCAGAAGCACAAGTTACTAACTTGTGTAACGATATATCTGTAAGAGACAGTAGTTAGTGATAGATTCCTTACCTTAGAATATCCCCAGGCGTCAGGCTGGATCCGGAAAGTTTTGCGTAGCAGTACCCTTGCGCGTCGGTAGGCGGCGTCGTGCGGCTCCGCGTCCGTCGTCGGCGTCGTGATCGCCGGGATGACGTCGCGGGCAGTACTTAGGCGCCGCCCCTGCGCGCTGACGTCAGTTCTGTACACGACTTTCCGCGCCAGGAACGCAGAGCCATGCAAGAAGCTGACATAGGTGTCTGAAAAAGTACTAGGGCCCTGAAAGGGATGTCCTTAACCCTAGAAATCAGTTCGCAGAACGGGGAGGATGGGTGGGGCGGTAAGGAATCTGTCACTAACTACTGTCTCTTACAGATATATCGTTACACAAGTTAGTAACTTGTGCATCTGAAAGAGACACGTTAGTGACAGATTCCTTACCTTAGAATAGATACCCCAGCAATACCAACCCCGGTGGTGGGGCTGCGAACAAAGATCAGACAAGGAAGTCCTGGAGGACAGAACGGCCAAAGAAGCCGTCCCTCCGGACCTGACTGTCAAGGCAGTAATGCTTTGTAAACGTGTGCAGCGAGGCCCACGTAGCTGCCTGACAGATAACCGGCAGCGGAACACCACAGCCGAAGGCCGTGGTAGCAGCCGTTGCCCTGGTGGAATGGGCACGCAGCCCAACAGGAGGCTCCTTCTTAGCCAAAGAATAGCAGGTCTTGATGCACAAGGTAACCCAGCGGGAGATGGTCCTCTTGTGCACCGCCCGACCTTTTTGGCGCCCACGTAGCCAACAAAGAGCTGGTCATCCACCCGGAAGTGTTTTGTGCGGTCAATATAGAAGGAGAGCGCACGTTTTGCGTCCAGACGGTGGAGCCTCTCTTCCTCTCTGGAAGGATGCGGAGGCGGAAAGAAGGTGGGCAAAGTGATGGTCTGCCCAATGTGGAAAGCAGTAACCACCTTTGGCAAGAAGGACGGACGCGTCCGAAGAACAACCTTGTCTGGATGAACAGACAGAAAGGGAGGTTTGCAAGATAGAGCCTGGAGCTCACTCACCCGCCGAGCGGAGGTGATGGCCACCAGAAAGGCTGTCTTCAGAGTCAGAAGACGAAGAGGACAGTTATGTAGAGGCTCAAAGGGAGCGCACATTAAAAAGGTAAGAACCAAGTTCAAGTCCCACTGAGGCATTACAAACGGAACAGGAGGGAAGAGGTGTGTAATGCCTTTTAAGAACCTGTTAACAACAGGGGACTTGAAAAGGGAGGGCTGATCAGGGAGCCTGAGGAAGGCCGAGATAGCACAAAGATAACCCTTGATGGTACCCAGGGCAGAACCCTGTTGGGCCAGAGAGAGAAGGAACAGAAGGACCTCAGAAAGAGGGGCAGAAAGGGGATTCACAGCCTTTGCTGTGCACCATGCCACAAATTTGTTCCACCTGCAGGCGTATACCACCTTAGTGGAGGGACGCCTGGCTGCCAGAATCACATCACAAACTTCGGGAGGCAAGTCGAAAGGAATCAACTGCCGCCGCTCAATCTCCACGCAAGCAGGTGTAGACTGGACAGGTTCGGGTGGAGGACCGTCCCCTGCTGCTGCGACAGAAGATCCTCCCGAAGAGGCAGACGGATCGGGGGATCTACGCTCATATTGAGTAGCTCGGGATACCAAACTCTTCGAGCCCAGTCCGGAGCCACAAGAATGACTTGGGCCCGGTCGTGCCGAATCTTCTTCAACACTCTGGGTAGAAGTGGTATAGGCGGAAAGGCGTACAATAGACCGCAACTCCACTCGTGACGAAAAGCGTCGCCGAGCGAGTGCCGCCTTGGAAATTCCAACGCGCAGAACTGATGACATTGCGCGTTCTCTTCGGTGGCGAATAGATCTAACCAAGGCTCTCCCCACTGTAGAAAGAGTCCTTGCGCCACTTCCGAGTGAAGACGCCATTCGTGATCCATCATGCACCTGCGGCTGAGTTCGTCCGCCCTGGCGTTCAGGGAACCTGCCAGGTGTTGAACCATCAGGAACATGCCCTGATGTTCCAGCCATGTCCAGAGGCGCAGAGCCTCCTGACAAAGGGTCCACGACCCCACCCCGCCCTGTTTGTTGCAGTACCACATGGCGGTGGTGTTGTGTGTGAACACCTGCACTACCTTCCCTTTGACAGAGGGAAGGAATGCCTTGAGTGCAAGTCGGATCGCACGGAGCTCCAGAAGGTTGATATGGAGCCGGGACTCCGCCGGAGACCAGAGGCCTCTGATCTCCGCCTCTCCCATGTGACCGCCCCATCCCAGAAGGGACGCGTCCGTCACAACTGTGTGCTCTGGCTGGGGAAGGGAGAGGGATCTGCCCATGACCCATTGCCGGTTCGAGAGCCACCACTGCAACTGTTTTGCAGTCCCCTCCGAGATCTGGACGTGATCGGACAGGTTGCCCTGGTGCTGCGCCCACTGGAACTTCAGGTCCCACTGCAGAGCCCGCATATGCCATCTGGCATGATTGACCAGCAGGATGCAGGAGGCCATGAGGCCCAGCAGCCTCAGGGTCATCCGTACCGAAACCCAGGATAAAGGCTGAAAGATCGGAATCATAGCCTGAATATCCCGGACTCGCCGTTCGGGAGCATAGGCCCGAAACTGCGTCGTGTCCAGAACTGCTCCGATGAAAAGGAGCTGTGGAGAAGGAATCAGATGCGACTTCGGCACATTGATGGAGAACCCCAGCGAGTGCAGGAGTTCGGCCGTAGTCTGGAGGTGGGAGACGACTGCCTGGGACGAGCCCGCCTTCAGCAGCCAGTTGTCGAGGTAGGGGAAGACTGAAACCCCTGCCCGGGCGCAGATGAGCTGCGACCATCGCCAGCACTTTCGTGAACACCCGAGGGGCACTGGTAAGGCCAAAGGGGAGCACGGTGAACTGAAAATGCTCGGGGCCTACCGTGAACCGAAGGTAACGCCGGTGGGCCGGCAGGACGGGGATGTGGAAATATGCGTCCTGCAAGTCCAACGCTACCAACCAGTCTCCAGGGTCGAGGGCAGTCAAGACCTGAGCTAGGGTGAGCATCTTGAACTTCTCCTTCCGGAGGAAGCGATTGACGTTCCGGAGGTCCAAGATAGGACGCATGTCCTCCTTGTCCTTTTTGGGCACCAGAAAGTAGTGGGAGTAGCAACCACGCCCTACTTCTGGGGTCGGAACATGCTCGATGGCCCTCTTGGTCAAGAGGGCCGTGACTTCCTTCTGTAGAAGCACCAAGTGATCCCCTGACATGCGGTGGAATTGAGGTGGCATGGCTGGGGGGTGGTCTCGAAGGGGAGGGAGTAGCCCCTTCGGACAATGTCCAAGACCCACCTGTCCGAGGTGATGGTGCGCCAGTGGGGAAGGTGATGGCGGACCCTGCCCCCTACTGGCGTGCCGTGCACCTGAAAGGAGGGACTAGGAGGGCTTGGAGGCCGCGGACGGGTTGGAGGTGGTGGCCTGACCCGCACGCTGGTTGCCCGATCCGCCACGGCGGAATCCACGTCCTCGGCCACGCGAAGACGCCTGCTGCGCGGGCCGGTGGCTGGGCTGCTGACGTGAAGGGCGCCCCTACCGTGGCCACGATAGGGGCGAAAAGCAGAAGGCAGCGGAGGGCGTGTAGCAGAAAGGCCCAGGGACTTGGCAGTAGCCCGTGAGTCCTTAAAGCGCTCCAACGCATGGTCTGCTTTGGACCCAAAAGACCGACTCCATCAAAGGGCATGTCCATGAGAGTATTCTGGACATCCCCTGAAAAACCAGTGGTTCTCAGCCAGGCGTGGCGTCGGAGCGCCACCGTCGTTGCAATCGACCTGCCCAGCGAGTCGGCGGTGTCAAGGCCACAACGGATAGTGTATTTGGCCGCATCCCTTCCTTCCGCAATGGCGCGGGAAAGCAGTGCCTGGACCTCCTCAGGGCACTGGGGCAAAGCATCCGCCACCGAATCCCACAGAGAGTGGGTATATCGGCCCAAAAGACAAGCGGTGTTAACGGACCGCAAGCCAGCACTGGAGGAAGAAAAACCTTTCTTCCCAAACTGATCCAGGCGTTTGGATTCCCTATCCGGAGGAGCGGTAGGGAAGGCGGTTTGGGAAGCGGAGGCTTGGACAACCAAGCTCTCAGGAGTGGGGTGGACAGAAAGAAACAGGGGGTCGCCCGGAGCGGGGCGATGGCGTCGTGACACGTTCCGATCCACAGGAGCCCCTGTGTTGGGCTTGGACCAGGCGCCCAAAAGAACGTCCGTGAGGGCGTCGTTAAACGGCAGCACAGTCTCCGCAGAGGAGGCTGCCGGCTGAAGCACCTCTGTCAAGATGTTAGGCTTGACCGTCAAAGTAGGGAGCTGGAGACGTAAGGCCCCAGCAGCCCTACGCAACACCGTACCAAAATTGGCCCCCTCCTCCGTAGCCACGGGAGGAGACAGCATGCCAGTGTCAGGAGAAGTATCCAGACCACTGGCCTCCCCTAGACTCTCTGTCCAGTCCTCATCATACTGACAGTTGCGTGTCAGAGGGTCATCAGACCCCTCCCAGTCCTCCTGGTCCTCCTCTGGTTCAAAATAAGGAGGAGGAGGGACATTTGGGACCCAAGGTCCCATCGGCGCCGGAGCCGGCGTCGAGCGGCGTCGCTCCGGGTCCATGTCCGGAGCCGGAAGGAACTGGGGACGACGCCGCCCGGAGCCCAGGGCGGCGTCGAGAACGGCACCGGAGACATCGGCGCCGGCGGAGGTGTCGTGAGGTCGACCGGCGTCGATGGGGGTTGTGGAGCCGGGATCGAGGCCGGGGCCGAAGGCGGAGCCGGGATCGAGGCTGGAGGCCCGGGCGACGCCGGGGCCGGAGCCGCCGGCGGCGCCGGAGCAACCCCATCAGGGCCCGCGGGGCCCGAAGGCGCACCGGAGGGGCCTGAAGGCCCGAAGAGGCGGGCCATGGCCGACAGGAACTCCTGTACCTTGGCCGGATCCGCCCCCGAACCCGGGAAGGGCGGGTATGACGGGGCGACTCCACAGGCAAGTCCGGGGCCGCGGGGGCGGGGACGGTGCCGGGAGGGGCCTCAGCCGAGTCGCGAGACCGGCGAGGCGAAGTCCGAGAGCGACGATGCTTCTTGGACTTCTTGTGCTTAGACTTACCGGACGAAGAAGTCGACGCGACCGGTGTGCACTCCGCGGCGACCCCTGGACCTCTCACGCGACCGGGGCTTCCGCGGAGCCGAATGCCGGGCCTCGAGGAGCTTTCGAGACCGCTCTCGCAAAGCTTTCGGGTTGAGGGCCTGGCATTCGGGACAAGACTCGGTGTCGTGGCCTCGGCCGAGGCAGAAGAGACACTCCCAATGCGGGTCGGTGACGGACATCATCCGCGCACAGGCGCCGCATCGCTTGAAGC
This sequence comes from Calotriton arnoldi, assembly GCA_963921515.1. Taxonomy (NCBI): domain Eukaryota; kingdom Metazoa; phylum Chordata; class Amphibia; order Caudata; family Salamandridae; genus Calotriton; species Calotriton arnoldi. The sequence goes on along the minus strand of CAWUFW010013123.1, from coordinate 48,455 downwards.
CGGGCATCCCTACGACACCTTAAAGTTGGAAAAAACCAGTGAAAAAATCACCAAAAAGTATGGTCAAAAATTGACCAGGGCACTGCTCTTCCCGGATCTGCGCTTGCTGGCGCGGAAAAAGAAGAACTGACGTCAGCGCGCAGGGGCGGCGCCTAAGTACTGCCCGCGACGTCATCCCGGCGATCACGACGCCGACGACGGACGCGGAGCCGCACGACGCCGCCTACCGACGCGCAAGGGTACTGCTACGCAAAACTTTCCGGATCCAGCCTGACGCCTGGGGATATTCTAAGGTAAGGAATCTATCACTAACGTGTCTCTTTCAGATACCAGGAGTGAAGCAGTGCAGAGTACCAATCTGCCCGAAGCAAAGAATTTTTAGCCCAAAGAGTCAAATTTCTACAACTACCTATCTGGAGGCACCGTAGCCGAAGGCATTCAGGATCTGGTCGCAGGTGGACTTTTGGACAACCAGACTTTCTGGTGACGGTTGAAAGGACCAAAAGTGAGGATCCCCAAGACCAGGCCTATGATGCCTGGCATTCTATCTGCAGACTGCCTAGCCCTAAAACATGGTTTTTGCCATGCAGCCATGACAGGTTCCAAGGGGGCTTAAATTGAACAGAAGCCAGGATTCCGCCACTCAAGAAGAGAATTGCAGGGCTTAAGACAAAAGATTACATTTAGCTTGACAGAGGGAAAGGTCAACTCCAAGGCTTCAGCAGCTATATTAAGTACAGTTATAAATTAGGAGACTTCCTCTGAGGCAAGCCCAGAGGAGTAAGGGATACCCCCTTCTGGAGACCAGTTAGTTTACTTTATGCTCTCAGAGCAGTGCTAAAGGACAAGTTACTTACCTTCGGTAATGCCTTATCTGGTAGAGACAGTATCTAGCAGCAGATTCCTTACCTTTGAATTTCCCAGGGGTCAGACTGTATCCAGAAGATTTTTATTAGAGCAATACTCCTGCGCACCGGTAGGAGGAGTTAGTCGGCTCCGTGGGACGTTGTCGGTGCTGGAAGGGAAGTCCGCATCACATATATAGGGTCCACCTCGGCGTGCTGACGTCAGTTATTTTTCACGAATGTCCATGTTAGAAACGCAGAGCCATGAAGAGTACTGACAGTGGTGTGTTTAAAAACTAGGGCCCTGAAAGGGAACAACATTGACCATAGAAACTAGTCTACAGTGCAGGGAGGATGGATGAGTTGGTAAGGAATCTGCAGCTAGTATCTGGTCCATCAGATAGAGATCTTTACCCGCAGATTCCTTACCTCCCTGGAGTAGGGACTGCGGACATGTTTCAAACTAGAAAGTTCTGAAGGACCGAACGAGCAAAATGGCAGTCACTGCGGACCTGACTGTCCAGGCAGCAATGCTTGGCAAATATGTGCAGGGATGCCCACATTGCTGCCTGACAGATTTCCAGGACTGGGACTCCACGTGCTAACGCAGTGATAGCAGTCTTAGCTCTGGTGGAATGATCTCATAACCCTTCAAGAGTCTGTTTCTTTGCCAAAGCGTAGCAAATATTGATGCAGAGGACTACCCATCAAGAGATTGTCCTCTTCTGCACTGCCGACCCTTCTTCATTCCCTGCGTATCCCACAAATAGTTGGTCGTCCATACAGAACTCTTTGCGGAGGTCAAGGCAGAATGCTATGCTCTTTATGGGTCCAGACTGTGGAGTCGCTCTTCTTCTTTAGAGGGATGCAGAGGAGCGTAGAAAGTGGGAAAGGTGACAGATTGTTCCAAAAGGAAGGGTGTTACCACATCCGACAGGAAAGAGGCCCTAGTGCGAAGCACCAATTTATCAGGGAATATCATCAGAATGGGAGGTTTGGACGATAGAGCCTGCAGCTCACTCACCCTCCTGGCAGATGTAATTGCCACTAAAAAGGCTGTTTTTATTGTGAGCAGCCAGAGGGGGCAATTATGCAGAGGTTCAAAAGGAACACATGTAAGGAAAGTGAGAACCACATTAAGGTCCCACTGAGGCATAATAAAGGGGGAAGGTGGACACATATGTACAAGGCCTTTGAGGAATCTGTGTACAATTAGTCACTTAAATAAGGAGGGTTGGTATGGCAGGCTCAGTAAAGCAGACAAAGAAGAAAAATACCCTTTCAGGGTGCCCAGAGCAAAGCCCTGATTGGCATGGGTCAAAATAAACAATAAAACATGAGAAAGGGAAGCAGAGAGAGGGTCGATAGACTGCTCTGTACAATATATTACACATTTCTTCCACCGAAAGGCATTTACTGTCTTAGTGGAGGGACGCCTGGCTGCCAGCATGAAATTAGAAACTTCAGGAGGAAGGTCGAAAGCTCTGCACAGATGCTGCTCAATCTCCAAGCAAGAAGGCGTAGAGTTGACAGGTTCGGGTGGAGGACCCTCTCCTGCTGCTGCAACAAAAGATCGTCCCAAAGGGGCAGCCTGATCGGAGGATCGATGCTCACTGGAGAAGGTTGGGATACCAGACTCTCCATGCCCAATCCGAAGACACAAGGATGACTTGGGCCCTGTTGTTTCTAGCCTTCTTGAGAAATCTAGGTAGGAGTGGTATGAGCGAAAAAGTCATACAGGTGGCTAGAGCTCCACTTGAGACGAAAAGTGTCTCCGAGCAAGAGACAGTTGAAAACTCCAACGTGCAAAACTGCAGTCAATGAACGTTTTCGACGGTGGTGAACCGATCTAACCAAGGCTCTCCCCACTACTGAAACAGACCTTGTACCACCTCCGGATGGAGATGCCATTCGTGATCTGCTAGGCATCGTCGGCTCAGTTCATCCGCTGTGGCGTTCAGAGAGCCTGCCAGGCATTGAACCACCAGGGATACGCCCTGACGTTCCAGCCATGTCCAGAGGCACAGAGCCTCTTGACAAAGGGTCCACAACTCCACCCTGCCCTATTTGTTGCAGAACCACATGGCAGTGGTGTTGTCCGTGAACACCTGCACTAGCCATCCCTTGATGGAGGGTAGAAAGGCTTTCAATGCCAGTCAGATCACCCAGAGCTCCAGCATGTTGATGTGGAGTCCGGATTCCGCCGTAGAGCAGAGTCCTCTGATCTCCACCTCTCCCAGATGGCCGCTCCATCCCAGAAGTGACGCAACTGTCACTACAGTGAGATCTGGTTGGGGATGGGAGTGGGGTCTGCCTATGACCCAATTGCGTTTCGTCAGCCACCACTGCAGGTCTTGTGCAGTTCCCTCCGAGATCTGGACCATGTCAGAGAGATTCCCCTGATGCTGGCAGACTGGGAACGAGAGGCAACTGAGAGGCCCAAGGACTTGGCTGTAGCCCGTGAGTTCGTAAAGAGCTCCAGTGCTGTGTCTGCCTTGTCTCTGAAGAAACGGGTGCCATCAAAAGGCCTGTCCATGAGCAAAGCCTGGACAGCCCCGGAAAAGCCAGATTTTCTCAACCAGGTGTATTGTCTAACAGCCACCATTGAGCTAATCGCTCTGCCCAGCGAGTCGGTCGTATCTAAGCCACATTTGAATGGTGAACTTTGCCGCATCTCTCCTGTCTGTTATAGCCTGGGAGAAGATGGCCCGGGCCGCCTCCGGGACCTGTGGAAGCACTTGCGCAATCTTTTCCCCAGAGAGTGGGAATAACGGCCCAATAAGCATCACCGACTGCAATGCATGGCTGGTGGAAGAAAAACAATTCTTGCTCCAACTGTCCAGCCTCTCAGATTCCCTGTCTGGGGGAGCGGCAGTGAACACGCCTTGGGAAGCAGAAGCCTGGACCACCAAGCTCTCTGGGGTGGGGTGGGTAGTGGGGAAGTTTGGATCGCCCGGGGAAGGTTGGTGGTGGAGGGTGATCGTCCCGTTCACAGGAGCCCCTGTGCTGGGTTTGCACTAGGTTCCCAGAAGGATGCCCGTGAGGGCTTCATTAAAAGGGAGCAAGGGTATCAAAGAAGTAGCTCCCGGCTGTAGCATGCCATCAAGATGTTAGTCTTGACAGCCACCGAGGTTAGCTGAAGGTCAAGGACATCAGCCGCCTTACGCACTACCATTGTGTAAGATGCTCCCTCCTACGTAGACATGGTAGGGGGAGAAAGATTGGCAGTATCTGGAGAGGTATCCGGTCCGCTGGCTTAACCCAACTCGTCATACCAGTCCATTTCCTCAGAAGGGTAGTCTTCTAAAGGGTCCAGTGACCCCTACCATTCTTCTCCCAATCCTAGCCTTCCAGAATAGGGCTCAGGAGTGACCTAAGCACTGTTGGGCCTGTCGGCGCAGGAATCGCCGTTGGTCGAGACGGCACCGGCTCCGGGATGAGAATACGGCATCGGGACTGGCGTCGCAATGGCATGACCATCGCCAGTACAGATCCAAGGCTGGAGCCATTGGGGACATCTGGGGCCCCAGCCGCCGACCAGGAACCCGATGGAGTCCCCGCGGGGCCGGAAGGCACACAGGAGTGGTTAGGCCCCTCATAAAATTCTTTAAAGTGAGCGTGGGTCAATCCATCTCCCGGAAAAGCGAGGAGGTGCGGAGTCGACACAGGCACAGATTATGGAGAACGAGGCCTTGAACGCTGAGGTCCCCAGTCGTGTCAGCCGATGGATGGGAAGTAATCACAGCGCGCTTTGACTTCTTACACTTCTTGTGCCACTTACCCAAGTGTCCTGAAGATCGTGAGTGGGTCAAAGAGGACTTGGGACTTCTGGAGCGGGTCTGGGACCTTCCTCTCGACCGGGACCAAGACCTCCGAGGAGACCAGGACGGTGTCACCTGCCAGGCCACAAACAACTTTTGGGACCACTCCCTCAAAGCCTTTGGAGCCATTGCCCGGAAGTTGGAGCACAACTTGGAGTTGTGGTCGCACTCAAGGCACCACACACAAACCAAATGCGGGCCTGTCACCAACATGGCACGGTGACAGGCGCCACATGGCTTGAATCCTGAAGTCTACCTAGACATGACTTCCTACGCACCGAGGAAAAAAAAGGTTCGACAAAAAGTAGAAAAATCCTGTCAAAAGTGACAGAGGGTAGCTCTCTTCATGGATCAGCGCTTGACTGGCGCGGAAAGAAAAGTACTGACGTCAGCGTGCCGAGTTGGCGCCTATATAGATGACACGAACATCACTGTCGGCGCATACGACTCCGATGACGTAACACGGAGCCGATCTACGCCACCTACCAGCGTGCAGGGGTATTGCTCGAAGAAAAATCTTCTGGATCCAGTCTGACGCCTGGGAAATTAGGAGGTAAGGAATTTGCGGCTGGATGTCAGATAATAGGGTGTAGGATTTAGCAAACATATTTCTAAGAAACATGGTACATTCATAGTAACTCTGATAACAGCAATATGCCTTATAAGTCTTGTGGCCACATTGCATGTACTAAGTAGCAGGTTACAACAATAAATGTTTTTCAAAACATACGATGTGTCATTATTAGTACAGATGCTTGAATGGGACATTCTAAGCACATTAGGTGGGTGTCCCAATCACCACTGCATCCCGGAGAACAAAGGGATTGTTTTGTTTGCCAGAAAGCACCTCTCCCCCGTGGAACCGGGGTAGAGTGCAGGCCTGCAGTAAACCAGATTTGCCTTCCTCATACATAGCACATTGAACTAAGTCCTTGTGCTATAGGTTAGGGGATCTAAACATGTAGACTTAGGGTACACCCCTAAGGAACAAGTTACTTACTTTCAGAAACGCCTTGTCTATTAGACTATCTAGCCACAGAATTCTTACCTTAGAATTATCCCCAGGCGTCATACTGCATTCAGAAGTTCTTGAGCAGTACTCTTACGTGGCATTGTGTCGATATCGGATGTGATGTGCAGGTGCTTACATAGGTGCCACTCCAGCGTGCTGACATCAGTTTCTTTTCGCAACTTTCCACGCCAGAAGCGTGGAGCCACGAACAATGCTGATGCACTAGTGTGCAGTGCTAAGGGCCTCAGAAGGGTAACCCTATGGAAATCAGCTCACAGATGGTTGGGTCGGTAAGGAATCTGCGGCTAGATAGTGTCATCCAGATAAGGCATTATTGAAGGTAAGTAACTTGTTCATCTGACCTTAAGCTGCAGATTCCTTACTTTAGAATACATACCAAAGCAATACCTTCCTGGAGGTGGGTCTGCGAGCAGATTAGACCAAAATGTCCTGCAGAACCAAAAAGGCAAAATGCCCCTCACGATGGACCTGATTGTCCAGACAGTATTATTTGGTGAATTGTGTGCAGTGACCATACTTCCCTCTAACATGTGCGGGTGAGCGCGCGCACAAGGCCTTCCTCCAGTGCACACAAACACTTGCAAATCGCGCACATTACCATGAGTCCATTCCTCCACAACATAGGTAAATATACATATGCAGATGAGTGGCGTAAAATGGTCACTTTCTGGGCAAAGTGCGAGGAGCAGTGGCGGTGCTTTTGGAAGGCCAGACGGAAGGGCAGCTATTCTGCCACAGGCACGCTGGGTATGCTGCAGATTACAGAGTTCACAGCTTCTACACTTGCTACTTGCTCTGTGGATGTCAGGAGCCAGAAAAGCTTTGCTGAGGTGGCATGATGTAATGGCAGCGCTGCTCACTTTGGAACGGAGGAGCTGGGTTCGAATGCAAGTAAAAATATAATTTTTTTTGTTCAGCCCCCAGAAAAGCTTCTGAAATTGCATCGTGATATACAGAGATTTTCATTTTCGCGATTCTGTATTCAGCCTAATGGCCCTGGGTGAGAGGCTGAGATCAGGCTCTAATTTGAGGGCAGTTAGAAAAGTAAACCCAGGGGCAGCTGGTCCTATCAAAATATAGCTAACCCAAACTGCGCTATGCATGTAGAACTTTCCCTGCTCTCATATTGCGACTGGGGTCAGGGGGGGGGGGGGAGGCAATGTTAACCCTCAAGTGAAAACGTTTACAAGCTGTGCATTTTCATCATACCTTGACTCCCGGCAAATCACTTTATCTCCCATATCTTAAAGCACAAGTTACTAACTTGTGTAACGATATATCTGTAAGAGACAGTAGTTAGTGACAGATTCCTTACCTTAGAATATCCCCAGGCGTCAGGCTGGATCCGGAAAAGTTTTTGCGTAGCAGTACCCTTGCGCGTCGGTAGGCGGCGTCGTGCGGCTCCGCGTCCGTCGTCGGCGTCGTGATCGCCGGGATGACGTCGCGGGCAGTACTTAGGCGCCGCCCCTGCGCGCTGACGTCAGTTCTGTACACGACTTTCCGCGCCAGGAACGCAGAGCCATGCAAGAAGCTGACATAGGTGTCTGAAAAATACTAGGGCCCTGAAAGGGATGTCCTTAACCCTAGAAATCAGTTCGCAGAACGGGGAGGATGGGTGGGGCGGTAAGGAATCTGTCACTAACTACTGTCTCTTACAGATATATCGTTACACAAGTTAGTAACTTGTGCATCTGAAAGAGACACGTTAGTGACAGATTCCTTACCTTAGAATAGATACCCCAGCAATACCAACCCCGGTGGTGGGTCTGCGAACAAAGATCAGACAAGGAAGTCCTGGAGGACAGAACGGCCAAAGAAGCCGTCCCTCCGGACCTGACTGTCAAGGCAGTAATGCTTTGTAAACGTGTGCAGCGAGGCCCACGTAGCTGCCTGACAGATAACCGGCAGCGGAACACCGCGGCCCAAGGCCGTGGTAGCAGCCGTTGCCCTGGTGGAATGGGCACGCAGCCCAACAGGAGGCTCCTTTTTAGCCAAAGAATAGCAGGTCTTGATGCACAAGGTAACCCAGCGGGAGATGGTCCTCTTGTGCACCGCCCGACCTTTTTTGGCGCCCACGTAGCCAATAAAGAGCTGGTCATCCACCCGGAAGTGTATTGTGCGGTCAATATAGAAGGAGAGCGCACGTTTTGGGTCCAGACGGTGGAGCCTCTCTTCCTCTCTGGAAGGATGCGGAGGCGGAAAGAAGGTGGGCAAAGTGATGGTCTGCCCAATGTGGAAAGCAGTAACCACCTTTGGCAAGAAGGACGGACGCGTCCGAAGAACAACCTTGTCTGGATGAACAGACAGAAAGGGAGGTTTGCAAGATAGAGCCTGGAGCTCACTCACCCGCCGAGCGGAGGTGATGGCCACCAGAAAGGCTGTCTTCAGAGTCAGAAGACGAAGAGGACAGTTATGTAGAGGCTCAAAGGGAGCGCACATTAAAAAGGTAAGAACCAAGTTTAAGTCCCACTGAGGCATCACAAACGGAACAGGAGGGAAGAGGTGAGTAATGCCTTTTAAGAACCTGTTAACAACAGGGGACTTGAAAAGGGAGGGCTGATCAGGGAGCCTGAGGAAGGCCGAGATAGCACAAAGATAACCCTTGATGGTACCCAGGGCAGAACCCTGTTGGGCCAGAGAGAGAAGGAACAGAAGGACCTCAGAAAGAGGGGCAGAAAGGGGATCCACAGCCTTTGCTGTGCACCATGCCACAAATTTGTTCCACCTGCAGGCGTATACCACCTTAGTGGAGGGACGCCTGGCTGCCAGAATCACATCACAAACTTCGGGAGGCAAGTCGAAAGGAATCAACTGCCGCCGCTCAATCTCCACGCAAGCAGGTGTAGACTGGACAGGTTCGGGTGGAGGACCGTCCCCTGCTGCTGCGACAGAAGATCCTCCCGAAGAGGCAGACGGATCGGGGGATCTACGCTCATATTGAGTAGCTCGGGATACCAAACTCTTCGAGCCCAGTCCGGAGCCACAAGAATGACTTGGGCCCGGTCGTGCCGAATCTTCTTCAACACTCTGGGTAGAAGTGGTATAGGCGGAAAGGCGTACAATAGACCGCAACTCCACTCGTGACGAAAAGCGTCGCCGAGCGAGTGCCGCCTTGGAAATTCCAACGCGCAGAACTGATGACATTGCGCGTTCTCTTCGGTGGCGAATAGATCTAACCAAGGCTCTCCCCACTGTAGAAAGAGTCCTTGCGCCACTTCCGAGTGAAGACGCCATTCGTGATCCATCATGCACCTGCGGCTGAGTTCGTCCGCCCTGGCGTTCAGGGAACCTGCCAGGTGTTGAACCACCAGGAACATGCCCTGGTGTTCCAGCCATGTCCAGAGGCGCAGAGCCTCCTGACAAAGGGTCCACGACCCTACCCCGCCTTGTTTGTTGCAGTACCACATGGCAGTGGTGTTGTCTGTGAACACCTGCACTACCTTCCCTTTGACAGAGGGAAGGAATGCCTTGAGTGCAAGTCGGATCGCCCGGAGCTCCAGAAGGTTGATATGGAGCCGGGACTCCGCCGGAGACCAGAGGCCTCTGATCTCCGCCTCTCCCATGTGACCGCCCCATCCCAGAAGGGACGCGTCCGTCACAACTGTGTGCTCTGGCTGGGGAAGGGAGAGGGATCTGCCCATGACCCATTGCCGGTTCGAGAGCCACCACTGCAACTGTTTTGCAGTCCCCTCCGAGATCTGGACGTGATCGGACAGGTCGCCCTGGTGCTGCGCCCACTGGAACTTCAGGTCCCACTGCAGAGCCCGCATATGCCATCTGGCATGAGTGACCAGCAGGATGCAGGAGGCCATGAGGCCCAGCAGCCTCAGGGTCATCCGTACCGAAACCCAGGATAAGGGCTGAAAGATCGGAATCATAGCCTGAATATCCCGGACTCGCCGTTCGGGAGGATAGGCCCGAAACTGCGTCGTGTCCAGAACTGCTCCGATGAAAAGGAGCTGTGGAGAAAGGAATCAGATGCGACTTTGGCACATTGATGGAGAACCCCAGCGAGTGCAGGAGTTCGGCCGTAGTCTGGAGGTGGGAGACAACTGCCTGGGACGAGGCCCGCCTTCAGCAGCCAGTCGTCGAGGTAGGGGAAGACTGAAACCCCTGCCCGGCGCAGATGAGCTGCGACCACCGCCATCACTTTCGTGAACACCCGAGGGGCACTGGTAAGGCCAAGGGGAGCACGGTGAACTGAAAATGCTCGAGGCCTACCGTGAACCGAAGGTAACGCCGGTGGGCCGGCAGGACGGGGATGTGGAAATAGGCGTCCTGCAAGTCCAACGCTACCAACCAGTCTCCGGGGTCGAGGGCAGTCAAGACCTGAGCTAGGGTGAGCATCTTGAACTTCTCCTTCCGGAGGAAGCGATTGACGTTCCGGAGGTCCAAGATAGGACGCATGTCCTCCTTGTCCCTTTTGGGCACCAGAAAGTAGTGGGAGTAGCAACCACGCCCTACTTCTGGGGTCGGAACATGCTCGATGGCCCTCTTGGCCAAGAGGGCCGTGACTTCCTTCTGTAGAAGCACCAAGTGATCCCCTGACATGCGGTGGAATTGAGGTGGCATGGCTGGGGGGTGGTCTCGAAGGGGAGGGAGTAGCCCCTTCGGACAATGTCCAAGACCCACTTGTCCGAGGTGATGGGACGCCAGTGGTGAAGGTGATGGCGGACCCTGCCCCCGACTGGCGTGCTGTGCACCTGAAAGGAGGGACTAGGAGGAGCTTGGAGGCCGCGGACGGGTTGGAGGTGGTGGCCTGACCCGCACGCTGGTTGCCCGAACCGCCACGGCGGTATCCACGTCCTCGGCCACGCGAAGGCGCTTGCTGCGCGGGCCGTTGGCCGGGCTGTGGACGTGACTGGGCGCCCCTTCCGTGGCCACGAAAGGGCGAAAAGCAGAACGTTTGCGGAGGGCGCACAACAGCAAGGCCCAGGGACTTAGCAGTAGCCCGTGAATCCTTGAAACGCTCCAGCGCATGGTCCGCCTTTGAACCAAAGAGACCGACTCCATCAAAGGGCATGTCCATGAGAGTATTCTGGACATCCCCTGAAAAACCAGTGGTTCTCAGCCAGGCGTGGCGACGCAGCGCCACCGTCGTTGCAAGCGATCTGCCCAGCGAGTCGGCGGTATCAAGGCCACAGCGGATGGTATACTTAGCCGCATCACGCCCTTCCGCAATAGCGCGGGTAAGCAGTGTCTGGACCTCCTCAGAACACTGCGGCAAAACATCAGCCACCGAATCCCACAGGGAGTGGGTGTATCGGCCCAAGAGGCAAGCGGTATTAACAGACCGCAAGCCAGCACTGGAGGAAGAGAAAGCCTTCTTCCCAAAGTGATCCAGGCGCTTGGATTCCCTATCCGGAGGGCGGTAGGGAAGGCTGTTTGGGAGGCAGAGGCTTGGACAACCAAGCTCTCAGGGGTGGGGTGTTGGGAGAGAAACAGGGGGTCGCCCGGAGCCGGGCGATGGCGTCGAGCCACGTTCCTATCCACAGGAGCCCCTGTGGTGGGTTTGGACCAGGCACCCAAAGAACGTCAGTGAGTGCATCGTTGAACGGCAGCACAGGCTCCGAAGAGGAGGCCGCCGGCTGAAGCACTTCAGTCAGGAGGTTAGTCCTGACGGCCACTGTAGGCAACTGGAGATTTAAGGCTCCAGCAGCTCTACGCAACACCGTTGCAAAATTAGCCCCCTCCTCCGTTGCCACGGGAGGAGACAGCATGCCAGAGTCGGGGAGGTATCCAGCCCACTGGCATCCCCAAGTTCCTCAACCCAGTCCGGGTCAAACTCGCACTGTTGTGTGAGAGGGTCGTCAGACCCCTCCCAGCTCTCCTGGTCCTCCTCAGGTTGAAAAGATGGAGGAGGAGGGACATAAGGGACCCAAGGCCTCATCGGCGCCGGAACCGGCGTCGGGCGGCGCCGGTCCGGCTCCATGTCCGGACCCGGGGAGAACCGGGGAACGACGCCGCCCGGAGCCCCGGACGGCGTCGGAAGCGGCACCGGGGACATCGGCGTCGGCGGAGGCGTGGTTAGGTCAACCGGCGTCGATGGAGGTTGCGGCACCACCGGAACCGGGGTCGAGGCCGGGGCCGGAGCCGAGGCCGGGACGAAGGCTGGTGGGACAGGCGACGCCGGGACCGGAGTCGGCGGCGGCGCCGGAGCAACCCCATCTGGGCCCGCGGGGCCCGAAGGCGCACCGGAGGGACCTTGAGGCCCGAAGAGGCGGGCCATGGCCGACAGGAATTTCTGTACTCCGGCCGGAGTCGCCCCCGAACCCGGGAAGGACGGGTAATGCGGGGGCAACTCGACAGGCACGTCCGGGGCCGCGGGGCGGGGACGGTGCCGACAGGGACCTCAGCCGAGTCGCGCGACCGGCGAGGCGAAGTCTTAGAGCGATGACGCCGCTTAGACTTCTTGTGCTTCGACTTACCGGAGGAGCGCGAAGACTTGGATTCCGACGAACGGCGGGGACTCCGCGTCCGGCCCCTCGACCTCTCCCGGGACCGGGGCTTGCTGCGGCGCGGAGCCGACTGCCGGACTTCAAGGAGCTTTCGAGACCGCTCTCGCAAAGCCTTCGGATGAAGTTTCCGGCAGTCAGGGCACGACTTCGTGTCGTGGCCTCGGCCGAGGCAGAAGAGACACTCGAGGTGGGGGTCCGTGATGGACATCATACGACCACATACCTCGCAGGGCTTAAAGCCGGGCATCCCTACGACACCTTAGGAGTCGTGAAGACTCGTTGAAGAGAACAGTGAAAAATTTCACAAAAAGATAGTCAAAAAGTGACTAGGGCACTGCTCTTCCCGGATCTGCGCTTACTGGCGCGGAAAAAGAAGAACTGACGTCAGCGCGCAGGGGCGGCGCCTAAGTACTGCCCGCGACGTCATCCCGGCGATCACGACGCCGACGACGGACGCGGAGCCGCACGGCGCCGCCTACCGACGCGCAAGGGTACTGCTACGCAAAAAACTTTCCGGATCCAGCCTGACGCCTGGGGATATTCTAAGGTAAGGAATCTGTCACTAACGTGTCTCTTTCAGATAAGAAATCTTAATGAGTCTTTGTGTAATGCAACTGGTGCTCATGCAAAGTGCTCCAGTGCCCTTGGGCCATGTTAGCACTATATAAAACAGAAAAAACTAGCAACATCTGGGGGCACAACACAGGAATGAAATTATTGTAGACAGCATATATTTATTTGTTGTCGTGGAAATGGCCTGCATTTCGTCCACAGAAGTGTAGCTGCCCCTGTTATGTGATAGACTGTTTCTCAGTGCATGTTTAAAACCACTCACTTTTAATACATACTTTCCAAATATTTGGATGCATTAAAGTGAAACACTTCCACAAATTAAAGAAATACACTTTCTGGAATATTGAATGCAGCTTTATCATATTCTAACATGTTTGTTGAATGTTTTACATTTCAAATATTTTCAGGGGTCAGCTCGTACAAATAAGAGTGCAGCCCTTTACATATGGTACTGTTAGAATTTGGGGAGTTAGGGGAATAAATGGCTCTGTTGTTTTTTTTCCAGTGGGTGCTGATCTTAGAACCACATGCACTTTTTTGCCAATTCACCATGAAACCACCACAGAGACCTCATTGATGTGCAAACTCATAAATTGGTGGTCAAGGCGTGAAAACAGAAAGGGAGTGCAGTCACAGATTCATGCAAACCAGAGTCTCTGGCTGTCAACTTAAACATTTTTAAAACTGTGCAGCAAAGAAACTGGCAACAAGAACAAATGTGACAGTAAATCTGTTCTGGTTTAATTGATTGCAAAGGCTGCATTTTAAAATACCTCATGGGGTTAAGACACCCTCTGCAGAGATTTTTGTGTGCCCAGGAAATCCTAGGGGATAATAGCAATGGTCAGATAACTCTGGCGGTTAGTGCAGTTGCTGAAGAGATCTGTGTTTTGTCTAGTTCCAGTTTTGACTCATAATGCTGCATTGAGGGTTAATGCATCTCCATTTTTTTTTTGTAGATAGGTAAGTGGGTTACTACTTTTGACACATATCCTTTATGTCATGCAGTACATAAATTGCTATCCTAATGTAGCACAGTGAGCTATAAACTAACATCAGTAAGCCTCTTGCAAACTGAAAGGCGTGTGTTTAGAACCTTATTGTTTTCTTTCTATATTTGTTGTATGGTGCTGCTAAAAAGGATTCCTTTCCATAGTAATACATTTTTATAAATACAGGCAGCCCCAGCACCGTTACATTTTAATTCCATACTTTTGTTTTTCCCAGTTATGCACTCTTAACATATGCCTAACCTCTTAGAGTACATGCTTATGTACGAAGTGTAAACAAAGTCAAAAACCTGCTTCAAATGTTTCTTTCAAGTACTTGACTTGTAAAGTGATACTTGTATGCCTTTGTTTAATCTCCATTGTGTTGGAATCTAGGTATTAGGCTCCAGGTGGCTCCCAGCCAGGATCAGTCTTGAACTAAAGTAGGGCTGCTGGCCCTTTAAATAAGGCCTTTATTTTGGGACAACTTAAATTGTAAATAAGAAAGCCCCTTCCCTGCCTGCAGATTTCTGCTCAGAACTAAAAGCAGACAACCTGTGGGCCCTGCTCAATGTGTTCCGGTGTTGGCGAATTACACTGGGAATAATGCTAGCATATTTGACTTGTTCCAGCCCGGATCTCGGTTCAAGCTCAATAATAACTGCCTCATTCTTCTGACGGCTTGCATCAACCCTGCTGTTCAGTAAATATTTATAACAGTAGCACCTTCTGTGTCCTGTCCTTTTCCAAACTTGGGGTGTAGGTGCTACAGGAGTAAACAATTCATGTCACAAGGGTGTGTATCTACATTGCAAAACTGTTTCAAGACTTCAGTAAATAGAGCTGTATGTGTGTGCAATGCACCTGTTTCGCACTCGTAGTAAACAAAGGTATATTGCTGAGCGAAGCACTCAAATGCATGATCAGATGCTTGGTACACATTGCCTTGGTTGCAGCGCACAGAGATCTTGAAAAGCCGCACACAGACGAAAAGAATTAGAGGGAACATTGGCAGTGACACTCACGTTGCTGACTGACAGATGTCCAGGACAGGGACACCGCAAGCTAACACAGCGGTAGCAGCTTTGGCTCTGGTGGAATGAGTGCACAAGCCTTCAGGGGGTTACTTTTTGGCCAGTGCGCAGCAGATGTTTTTGCAGAGCACTATCCACTGTGAGATGGTTTGCTTCCGCACAGCATTTTCCTTCTTCACCCGACATAACCAATGAACCATAGATCGTCCACTCAGAACTCTTTGGTACGATCAAAGTAGAACGACAAACTCTTTTTGGATCCAGGTGGTGGAGTCTCTCCTCTTCTTTAGAAGGGTGAGACGGAGCAAAGAAGGTAGGCAGGATGATATTCTGGCCTACATGAAAAGGTGTTACAACCGTCTGAAGGAAAGAAGCACGGATCCTCAGAAACAGTTTGTCTGAAAAGAAAGTTGTATAAGGAGGGTACACAGAGAGTGCTTGTAGTTCACTGACACTCCTGGCCGATGCTGTGGCCACCAGAAAAGCAGTTTTGATGGTGAGTAGGCAAATCGGGCAGTTGTGCAGGGGCTCTAAGGGTGCGCACATGAGAAATGTTAAGAGCAGGTTGAGCTCCCATTGGGGCATGAATCATGATCAATGGCCTTAGAGGTAACAGCTGATGTAGTCCCTTAAGAAAACGAGTCACAACAGGTGACTTAAACAAAGAAGATGTATGCTCTCGTGGGGCAGGGACACCTGGCTGCCAGAATAACATCACAGACTTCGGCAGGAAGGACAAAAGCTGTCAACTGTCACCGCTCAATTTCCACACATGAAGGCGGGAGGCTCGCAAGTTCGGGTGCAAAGCCATGCCTTGTAACTGCAACAGAAGAACCTCCAGAAGGGGCAGCCTGATCGGACGACTGATGCTCATATTCAAGCGTTTGGGATACCATACTCTCTGTGCCCAATCCAGAGGCATTAGAAGGACTTGGCCCGGTCGTTCCTGATCTTCTTGAGAATTCTGGACAGGAGTGGTATTGGCGGAAGGGCGTACCGGAAGCCGGAGCTCCACTCAAGACCAAAAACGTCTTTGAGCCTTGTTCCAACAAGTTGAAGTGGAGCCCGACTCTACCGTAGCAAAGAGTCCTCTGATCTCCATCTCGACCAGGTGGCTAGCCCAGGACTTACGCATCTTTCACAACAGACAGGTCTGGTTGGGGACAGGAGAGGGTCTGCCGCTGAACCAATTACGGTTCAGAAGCCGACCGCTGCAGGTCTTTTGCAGTTCCCTCCAGATCTGGGTCAGGTCAGAGATTCCCCTGGAACTTCAAGGCCCACTGCAGAGCCCGCACATGCCAATGGGCATGTGTCACTAGCAGGATGCAGGAGCCCATGAGACCCAACAGACTCAAAGTCAGTCTCACCGAAATCCGGCATAGAGGCTACAACATCAAGATCATAGTCCGAATATCCTGGATTCGCTGTTCGGGAAGATAGGCCCGAAACTGGACTGTGTTCAGAACAGCTCAGATGAAAGGGAGCATCTGTAAGGGGGTCAGGTGTGACTGTGGCATGTTTATAGTTAACCCCTGCGAATATAGGAGCTCCATCGTAGTCTGGAGGTGGGAGATGACCGCCTGGGGCGAGCCCCCCTTTAACAGCCAATCGCTGCGGTAGGGAAAGAAAGGAACCCCTGACATCTGCAGAAGTGCTGCAAAAATCGCCATTATCTTGAACACATGGAGGTGCTGGTAAGACCAAAAACAAACACAGCGAACTGAAAATGCTCTTGGCCCACTGTGAACCGCAAGTAACGTCTGTTGGCAGGCAGGACAGGGATGTGGATATATGTGTCCGGCAAGTCTAATGCTACCATTCAGTCTCCAGGATCCAGGGCAGAGAGGACCTGAGCTAAGGTGAGCATCTTGAACTTCTCTTTTTTCAAGAAGAAGCTGAGAAGGCACAAGTCTAGAATAAGGTGGAGGCATCCGTCCTTGTTGGGGGGCCAGAAAGTAGCAAGAATAGAACCCACAACCCACTTCTAATGCCAGCACCCTCTCAATGGCCCCTTTGGCCAAAATGGTCAACACTTCCTGAAAAAGCAAACTTAGATGATCCTCTGTCAGCCGGTTGTAAGTGGGTGGAATGAGAGTGGGGGTTTCCAGAAATGGGATAGAGTAGCCCTTCCAGACGATCTGTAAAACCCACTTGTTTGATGTCATGGGCTGCCAGTGGGGCAGGTGATAGCAGATCCTCACCCCCCCCCCATTGGCCACCCCTGATAGCATAATGGCGTACTAAAGGAGTTTTGAGGCTGCAGCTGCTGGGGTCGGGGGAGAGCGGGTTGGTGGACTGGCCCAACCTCTGGCTGCTGTTCCCTCGTGGTTTGTGAGAACCGCTTCCACAGGCACAAAAAAGCAGGGAAGCCTGCTGGCCTTGGTGACTGAGCAAGAAAGGATGCAGTTGGTAGTCACGAAAAGGGCGAAAGACAAACTGGGGTTGGTGGGGGGCCATGGAGAGACCGAAAGACCTGGCCGCAGCTCTGCTGTCTTTAAAGAGCGCCAGCCCCAAGTATGGCTTTTGGCCAAAAAGACAAGAGCCATCAAAGAGCATGTCCATGAGGGAAGTTTGGACATACCCTGAAAACCCACTGGTTCTCAACCAGGTGTGGCGTCTAAGTGTCACCGATAATGCAATTGCTCTACCTAGCAAGTCAGTTGCGTACAGTCCACATTTGATAGTGAACTTTGCTGCATCTCACCCGTCAGGAACGGCTTAGGTGAGTATGGCTCGGTCCTTCTCCAAGTCCATGGAGGAGAGGGAGGGAGACGGAAAGGAGGAGAGGGTGGGGGTGTGTGTGTGTGTGTGTGTATATAAAGCACAGGATGTTCGCCGACCGCAGTGCTAGGCTAGTGGAAGAGAACATTCTTTTGCCAAAGGAATCCAGCCTTTTGGCTTTCCTATTCAATCGAGTGGTAGGGGACATGACGGGGTTAATCCTGGAGGTGGAGGCTTGGACCATCAAGCTCTCAGGTGTGGGGGGCTGGGCGAGTAAACTGGGGTCCCCAGGAGCAGAGCGATGGTGGCAGCAAATCGTCCTATGCACAAGAGCCCATGTGCAAGGCTTGGACCAGGCCCCAAGTAGGACATCAGTGAGGGCTTCGTTGAATGGGAGTAGAGGTTCAGAAAGGGTAGCTCCGGGCTGAAGCCCCTCCGTCAAGACCTTCATCTTGACTGCCACCAAGGGCAACTAAAAGTCCAGGATCTCAGCCACCCTCCGCACCAACACTGCAAAGGAGCCTCCCTCCTCAGTAGCCATGGTAGGAGGAGAGACCAAGTGTCCAGTGAGGTGTCTAACTCGCTGACAACTGCCAGTTCCTCATACCAGTTGCCCTCTGGTTCATCTAGCAGTAATGGAACGAATAAGTGTCCTCAAATCCATCCCAACTGTATCCCCCTCTAGGTCGATCAAAAGAAAAAGGCACTGGCTCTGACTCTGACTCAGAAGGCATGTACTGCCGAGAGCACCAGAGGCACCAGGAACGACAGCACCGGAGCAGGCTCCGCAGATGGATGCGGACTTGCGCGTGAAGTCGCTCCGGATCCAACACAAGATCCATGTTGCCCAACTAGCGAGGATGGCAAATCCACAGGTGAGAATCCAGTAGGGGCCCCTACCAAACCTGTGGGGCCCTAAGGTGCTTCATATGGGTCTGGATGCATCAATAAGAGGTGCATGGCCTCATAGTACTCTTAGAGTTGGGCAGGTGTCGCTCCAGCTGCATGAAACTGTGGGAGGCGTAGAACCAGGCACAGGCTACGTGGAGGAGTGAGGCCTCGAGCGTTGTCATCATTCCTGCGCCTCCTCTGGTGACTTGGACCGGTGCAGAGAAGTCAAAGAATTCTTCGACTTCCTGCCCTTGTGGGACTTACCCCACGATTTAGACTGCGACGGAAATCGTCGGGAGCAGCTCTGTTAGTGATACTGGGACCTTCCTCGTAACCGAAATCGAGAGGGTCCTGGGGTCATCCAACGTTGGGTGGCAAAGAGCATCAGGGAACATTCCCTCAGCGCCTTTGGATTCATGGCATGGCAGTCCGCACAGGCCTTGGAGTCACTGTCGCGCTCCAAGCACCACAAACAAAGTGTGAGTGTGTCACAGGCATCTGTCTGTCACAGGCACTTCACGGTTTTAAACCTGTTGGTTTCTTGGGTGACCTCCCTCACACCAGGAGAAAAGTTCTCAAAAAGTTCTTCAACAAAATATTGGAAAAAGCTTAATCAAAAACTGACTGGGAGTAGCTGTTCAAGATCTGCGCTGAGTGGCGCAGAAAGAAAAAATCTGATGTCAGCATTCTGGGGTAGTGCCTATATAGGCACTGTACATACAGCGTGGACAAAGCAAAGAAGAATGATGCCACCTACCAGCGTGCAGGGGTACTGCTCAAGAATTTAAAGATCCAGGAGGACGAATGGTGGTAATTCTAAGGTAAGGAATCTGCAGCCAGAAGTCTCCATCAAATATACATAACAGAAGGTTTGCCTGTAATAAGCCCCATGGGGGGAGGGGGGTGGTAGAAAGCCCACTAGACACTAGGAATTTTACATCTGTGCAAAAAAGTACCACCGCCTCAAAAGCAGCAATACATTTTTTCTGCCCCATGGGGGCAGATAGGAGATTTGCCCTCAATTTTCCCCCAGGGGAGGCAGAAAGCCAGTAGACACAAGTGAAAAAATAGGCCTGCTCCCCTGGGGACTAAAGCACACCCGCAAGCAAGGGGAAATGATGATTCTTTTGTGCATAGGTTTTATATGTGGGACACCAAATTGGAGGAAAATACCAATTTACTCTCACTTGCCATACTCAATGGAGCCCCATTGGGGCACATAGTCAGCTGGCAACCAGGCAAACACACCACAATCATGCATTTTTGAAAACGAAATACTCAGGGGAGCCCAGGGTGGTGTGCCTTGACCACCCACACAAGAGGGACAAGTGTGGGAACGCAGGGTGATAGGAAATTTGTGTAAGGAACTTTTTCTCACAGAAATAAGAAGAAACTGTGTCTTTTGACAAAGTTTAATGTTTGAGGTTTGAAAGCCATTGTGGGTAAGAAAAGGTAGAGGGATGAACGCATGGCAGACCACCCTGGGCTACCCTGGGTGTCCAGTCTTCAGAAATGTCTGGGTTTGGTAGGTTTCACTGGGTGGCAGCCAAGCCATTGATCAAATTCTGCAGCTATCCACATAGCAAACAAAGGATCGGTTTGTATTGGTGAAATTTGATGTGTCCAAGTCTCGTTTTGGGGTGTTTCATGAAGTGGGCACTAAGCTCAGCCACACAAGTGGGGTACCATTTTTATTGGGAGACGTGGGTGGTACGAAATTTATGGATACCAGCAGTTGTCGCAAATTTCACCCACTGAAATGTGAGGAAAATGTTTTTTTTAGTCAAAGGGTAATGTTTGCAAGGCCCTCTGGGTAAAAAAAGAAACGTGGTGCGATCCACACGAGTCAGACCAGCCTGCATTCACCTGGGTGCCTAATTTTCAGAAATGTCTGGGTTTGTACATTTACCTAGGAGGCGGTTGAGCTAGGCTCCAAATTCTGCAGCTACCCATATTGTGAAAAAGCGTTGATTTTTCTGGGTGAAATGTGAGGTCCACCAGTTGTGTTTTGGAGTGTTTTTGTTTTGCGGCGGTGAGACCCAGCAATACAAGTGCGGGTATATGATAACACAGAAGAGTAGAACATCTATCATTACAGATTGGATTTCTCTTCATTCGTGGCTTCCAAATGTAAGCAAGTGAGCAAGAAAGACGACATTTTAGAAAACGTCTTATGAATCACTTCACAGTAAGAGAAACCCCGAATTCAGAGGTGTAAAAATAACCACTGTTGTTAAACTCAGTGTTTTGTGTACATTTTAGAAATACTTGGGGTTTCCTTCATACCCATTTTCACCCATTGTATTTTACCATATGAAAAACTCTACAACCGATACACAATGAAAAATCATTACAAACTGCAACTCACTTGTAGGCTCTAGGAATCTCATGTTTTTGAAGAACCTATTGACTCGATGCACAAGTTACTAACTTGTGTAACGATCTATCTGTAAGAGACAGTAGTTAGTGACAGATTCCTTACCTTAGAATATCCCCAGGCGTCAGGCTGGACCCGGAAAGTTTTTTGCGTAGCAGTACCCTTGCGCGTCGGTAGGCGGCGTCGTGCGGCTCCGCGTCCGTCGTCGGCGTCGTGATCGCCGGGATGACGTCGCGGGCAGTACTTAGGCGCCGCCCCTGCGCGCTGACGTCAGTTCTGTACACTTCTTTCCGCGCCAGGAACGCAGAGCCATGCAAGAAGCTGACATAGGTGTCTGAAAAATACTAGGGCCCTGAAAGGGATGTCCTTAACCCTAGAAATCAGTTCGCAGAACGGGGAGGATGGGTGGGGCGGTAAGGAATCTGTCACTAACTACTGTCTCTTACAGATATATCGTTACACAAGTTAGTAACTTGTGCATCTGAAAGAGACACGTTAGTGACAGATTCCTTACCTTAGAATAGATACCCCAGCAATACCAACCCCGGTGGTGGGTCTGCGAACAAAGATCAGACAAGGAAGTCCTGGAGGACAGAACGGCCAAAGAAGCCGTCCCTCCGGACCTGACTGTCAAGGCAGTAATGCTTTGTAAACGTGTGCAGCGAGGCCCACGTAGCTGCCTGACAGATAACCGGCAGCGGAACACCACGGCCCAAGGCCGTGGTAGCAGCCGTTGCCCTGGTGGTATGGGCACGCAGCCCAACAGGAGGCTCCTTCTTAGCCAAAGAATAGCAGGTCTTGATGCACAAGGTAACCCAGCGGGAGATGGTCCTCTTGTGCACCGCCCGACCTTTTTGGCGCCCACGTAGCCAACAAAGAGCTGGTCATCCACCCGGAAGTGTTTTGTGCGGTCAATATAGAAGGAGAGCGCACGTTTTGGGTCCAGACGGTGGAGCCTCTCTTCCTCTCTGGAAGGATGCGGAGGCGGAAAGAAGGTGGGCAAAGTGATGGTCTGCCCAATGTGGAAAGCAGTAACCACCTTTGGCAAGAAGGACGGACGCGTCCGAAGAACAACCTTGTCTGGATGAACAGACAGAAAGGGAGGTTTGCAAGATAGAGCCTGGAGCTCACTCACCCGCCGAGCGGAGGTGATGGCCACCAGAAAGGCTGTCTTCAGAGTCAGAAGACGAAGAGGACAGTTATGTAGAGGCTCAAAGGGAGCGCACATTAAAAAGGTAAGAACCAAGTTCAAGTCCCACTGAGGCATTACAAACGGAACAGGAGGGAAGAGGTGTGTAATGCCTTTTAAGAACCTGTTAACAACAGGGGACTTGAAAAGGGAGGGCTGATCAGGGAGCCTGAGGAAGGCCGAGATAGCACAAAGATAACCCTTGATGGTACCCAGGGCAGAACCCTGTTGGGCCAGAGAGAGAAGGAACAGAAGGACCTCAGAAAGAGGGGCAGAAAGGGGATTCACAGCCTTTGCTGTGCACCATGCCACAAATTTGTTCCACCTGCAGGCGTATACCACCTTAGTGGAGGGACGCCTGGCTGCCAGAATCACATCACAAACTTCGGGAGGCAAGTCGAAAGGAATCAACTGCCGCCGCTCAATCTCCAGCAAACAGGTGTAGACTGGTCAGGTTCGGGTGGAGGACCGTCCCCTGCTGCTGCGACAGAAGATCCTCCCGAAGAGGCAGACGGATCGGGGGATCTACGCTCATATTGAGTAGCTCGGGATACCAAACTCTTCGAGCCCAGTCCGGAGCCACAAGAATGACTTGGGCCCGGTCGTGCCGAATCTTCTTCAACACTCTGGGTAGAAGTGGTATAGGCGGAAAGGCGTACAATAGACCGCAACTCCACTCGTGACGAAAAGCGTCGCCGAGCGAGTGCCGCCTTGGAAATTCCAACGCGCAGAACTGATGACATTGCGCGTTCTCTTCGGTGGCGAATAGATCTAACCAAGGCTCTCCCCACTGTAGAAAGAGTCCTTGCGCCACTTCCGAGTGAAGACGCCATTCGTGATCCATTATGCACCTACGGCTGAGTTCGTCCGCCCTGGCGTTCAGGGAACCTGCCAGGTGTTGAACCATCAGGAACATGCCCTGATGTTCCAGCCATGTCCAGAGGCGCAGAGCCTCCTGACAAAGGGTCCACGACCCCACCCCGCCCTGTTTGTTGCAGTACCACATGGCGGTGGTGTTGTCTGTGAACACCTGCACTACCTTCCCTTTGACAGAGGGAAGGAATGCCTTGAGTGCAAGTCGGATCGCCCGGAGCTCCAGAAGGTTGATATGGAGCCGGGACT
The DNA here is from genome assembly GCA_963921515.1 of Calotriton arnoldi. NCBI lineage: Eukaryota > Metazoa > Chordata > Amphibia > Caudata > Salamandridae > Calotriton > Calotriton arnoldi. Next base: position 25,402 of record CAWUFW010013123.1, on the reverse strand, counting down.
CCGCCGGAGACCAGAGGCCTCTGATCTCCGCCTCTCCCATGTGACCGCCCCATCCCAGAAGGGACGCGTCCGTCACAACTGTGTGCTCTGGCTGGGGAAGGGAGAGGGATCTGCCCATGACCCATTGCCGGTTCGAGAGCCACCACTGCAACTGTTTTGCAGTCCCCTCCGAGATCTGGACGTGATCGGACAGGTTGCCCTGGTGCTGCGCCCACTGGAACTTCAGGTCCCACTGCAGAGCCCGCATATGCCATCTGGCATGATTGACCAGCAGGATGCAGGAGGCCATGAGGCCCAGCAGCCTCAGGGTCATCCGTACCGAAACCCAGGATAAAGGCTGAAAGATCGGAATCATAGCCTGAATATCCCGGACTCGCCGTTCGGGAGGATAGGCCCGAAACTGCGTCGTGTCCAGAACTGCTCCGATGAAAAGGAGCTGTGGAGAAGGAATCAGATGCGACTTCGGCACATTGATGGAGAACCCCAGCGAGTGCAGGAGTTCGGCCGTAGTCTGGAGGTGGGAGACGACTGCCTGGCGCGAGCCCGCCTTCAGCAGCCAGTCGTCGAGGTAGGGGAAGACTGAAACCCCTGCCCGTCGCAGATGAGCTGCGACCACCGCCAACACTTTCGTGAACACCCGAGGGGCACTGGTAAGGCCAAAGGGGAGCACGGTGAACTGAAAATGCTTGGGGCCTACCGTGAACCGAAGGTAACGCCGGTGGGCCGGCAGGACGGGGATGTGGAAATATGCGTCCTGCAAGTCCAACGCTACCAACCAGTCTCCAGGGTCGAGGGCAGTCAAGACCTGAGCTAGGGTGAGCATCTTGAACTTCTCCTTCCGGAGGAAGCGATTGACGTTCCGGAGGTCCAAGATAGGACGCATGTCCTCCTTGTCCTTTTTGGGCACCAGGAAGTAGTGGGAGTAGCAACCACGTCCTACTTCTGGGGTCGGAACATGCTCGATGGCCCTCTTGGCCAAGAGAGCCGTGACTTCCTTCTGAGGAAGCACCAAGTGATCCCCTGACATGCGGTGGAATTGAGGTGGCATGGCTGGGGGGGTGGTCTCGAAGGGGAGGGAGTAGCCCCTTCGGACAAAGTCCAAGACCCACCTGTCCGAGGTGATGGTACGCCAGTGGGGAAGGTGATGGCGGACCCTGCCCCCTACCGGCGTGCTGTGCACCTGAAAGGAGGGACTAGGAGGGTTTGGAGGCCGCGGACGGGTTGGAGGTGGTGGCCTGACCCTAACGCTGCCCGATCCGCCACGGCGGAATCCACGTCCTCGGCCACGCGAAGACGCCTGCTGCGCGGGCCGGTGGCTGGGCTGCTGACGTGATGGGGCGCCCCTACCGTGGCCACGATAGGGGCGAAAAGCAGAAGTCAGCGGAAGGCGTGTAGCAGAAAGGCCCAGGGACTTTGCAGTGGCCCGTGAGTCCTTAAAGCGCTCCAACGCATGGTCTGCTTTGGACCCAAAAAGACCGACTCCATCAAAGGGCATGTCCATGAGAGTATTCTGGACATCCACTGAAAAACCAGTGGTTCTCAGCCAGGCGTGGCGTCGTAGCGCCACCGTCGTTGCAATAGACCTGCCCAGCGAGTCGGCGGTATCAAGGCCACATCTTATTGTGTATTTGGCCGCATCCCTTCCTTCCGCAATGGCGCGGGAAAGCAGTGTCTGGACCTCCTCAGAACACTGGGGCAAAACATTCGCCACCGAATCCCACAAGGAGTGGGTATATCGGCCCAAAAGGCAAGCGGTGTTGATGGACCGCAAGCCAGCACTGGAGGAAGAAAAACCCTTCTTCCCAAATTGATCCAGGCGTTTGGATTCCCTATCCGGAGGGGCGGTAGGGAAGGCGGTTTGGGAAGCGGAGGCTTGGACAACCAAGCTCTCAGGGGTGGGGTGGACAGAGAGAAACAGGGGGTCGCCCGGAGCTGGGCGATGGCGTCGGGACACGTTCCTATCCACAGGAGCCCCTGTGTTGGGCTTGGACCAGGCGCCCAAAAGAACATCAGTGAGGGCGTCGTTAAACGGCAGCAAAGTCTCCGTAGAGGAGGCTGCCGGCTGAAGCACCTCTGTCAAGAGATTAGTCTTGACCGCCACAGTAGGGAGTTGGAGATGTAAGGCTCCAGCCGCCCTACGCAACACCGTTGCAAAATTGGCTCCCTCCTCCGTAGCCACGGGAGGAGACAGCATGCCAGTGTCAGGGGAAGTATCTAGACCACTGGCATCCCCTAGACCCTCTGTCCAGTCCTCATCGTACTGACACTGTTGTGCCAGAGGGTCATCAGACCCCTCCCAGTCCTCCTGGTCCTCCTCAGGTTCAAAATAAGGGGGAGGAGGGACATTTGGGACCCAAGGTCTCATCGGCGCCGGAACCGGCGTCGAGCGACGTCGGTCCGGGTCCATGTCCGGAGCCGGAAGGAACTGGGGGACGACGCCGCCCGGAGCCCCAGGCGGCGTCGAGAACGGCACCGGAGACATCGGCGCCGGCGTCGTTAGGTCGACCGGCGTCGATGGGGGTTGTGGAGCCTGGATCGAGGCCGGGGCCAGAGCCGGGATCGAGGCTGGAGGCACGGGCGACGCCGGGGCCGGAGCCATCGGCGACGCCGGAGCAACCCCATCAGGGCCCGCGGGGCCCGAAGGCGCACCGGAGGGACCTTGAGGCCCGAAGAGGCGGGCCATGGCCGACAGGAATTCCTGCACTTGGGCCGGATCCGCCCCCGAACCCGGGAAGGACGGGTATTGCAGGGGCGACTCCACAGGCATGTCCGGGGCCGCGGGGGCGGGGACGGTGCCGGGAGGGGCCTCAGCCGAGTCGCGAGACCGGCGAGGCGAAGTCCTAGAGCGACGATGCTTTTTGGACTTTTTGTGTTTTGACTTACCGGACGAAGAAGACTTCGATGCCGACGACCGGTGTGGACTCCGCGATCGACCCCTGGACCTCTCACGCGACCGGGGCTTCCGCGGAGCCGAATGCCGGGCCTCGAGGAGCTTTCGAGACCGCTCTCGCAAAGCTTTCGGGTTGAGGGCCTGGCAGTCGGAACAAGACTCCGTGTCGTGGCCTCGGCCGAGGCAGAAGAGACACTCCCAATGCGGGTCTGTGACGGACATCATCCGAGCACAGGCGCCGCAACGTTTAAACCCGGGCATCCCTACGACACCTTGAAGTCGATTGAAGAAAAACAGTGAAAAATGTCACCAAAAAGTTTGGTCAAAAAATGAGCAGGGCACTGCTCTTCCCGGATCTGCGCTTGCTGGCGCGGAAAAGAAGAACTGACGTCAGCGCGCAGGGCGGCGCCTAAGTACTACCCGCGACGTCATCCCGGCGATCACGACGCCGACGACGGACGCGGAGCCGCACGACGCCGCCTACCGACGCGCAAGGGTACTGCTACGCAAAAAACTTTCCGGATCCAGCCTGACGCCTGGGGATATTCTAAGGTAAGGAATCTGTCACTAACGTGTCTCTTTCAGATATATCCCTGCGACCAAAAGGGTCTGTCAGACGTAACAGTATATTGCTTTTCTAAATTGACCATAGTGACAAACAATTGCATATGAAAATGTTGTTACCAAGGTTATTTTGTCCTATTTATTGTCATTATTTATTTCAGCAATTAATTTCTTTGGAAAAGTTTTGGGATCTAGGATCTACACAAATGACTAATAAATTCTGAATGTTGCCTTCTTTTCAGAAGCACAAGTTACTAACTTGTGTAACGATATATCTGTAAGAGACAGTAGTTAGTGACAGATTCCTTACCTTAGAATATCCAGGCGTCAGGCTGGATCCGGAAAGTTTTTTGCGTAGCAGTACCCTTGCGCGTCGGTAGGCGGCGTCGTGCGGCTCCGCGTCCGTCGTCGGCGTCGTGATCGCCGGGATGACGTCGCGGGCAGTACTTAGACGCCGCCCCTGGGCGCTGACGTCAGTTCTGTACACGACTTTCCGCGCCAGGAACGCAGAGCCATGCAAGAAGCTGACATAGGGGTCTGAAAAATACTAGGGCCCTGAAAGGGATGTCCTTAACCCTAGAAATCAGTTCGCAGAACGGGGAGGATGGGTGGGGCGGTAAGGAATCTGTCACTAACTACTGTCTCTTACAGATATATCATTACACAAGTTAGTAACTTGTGCATCTGAAAGAGACACGTTAGTGACAGATTCCTTACCTTAGAATAGATACCCCAGCAATACCAACCCCGGTGGTGGGTCTGCGAACAAAGATCAGACAAGGAAGTCCTGGAGGACAGAACGGCCAAAGAAGCCGTCCCTACGGACCTGACTGTCAAGGCAGTAATGTTTTGTAAACGTGTGCAGCGAGGCCCACGTAGCTGCCTGACAGATAACCGGCAGCGGAACACCGCGGCCCAAGGCCGTGGTAGCAGCCGTTGCCCTGGTGGAATGGGCACGCAGCCCAACAGGAGGCTCCTTCTTAGCCAAAGAATAGCAGGTCTTGATGCACAAGGTAACCCAGCGGGAGATGGTTCGTTTGTGCACCGCCCGACCTTTTTTGGCGCCCACGTAGCCAACAAAGAGCTGGTCATCCACCCGGAAGTGTTTCGTGCGGTCGAAATGCACAAGTTACTAACTTGTGTAACGATATATCTGTAAGAGACAGTAGTTAGTGACAGATTCCTTACCTTAGAATATCCCCAGGCGTCAGGCTGGATCCGGAAAGTTTTTTGCGTAGCAGTACCCTTGCGCGTCGGTAGGCGGCGTCGTGCGGCTCCGCGTCCGTCGTCGGCGTCGTGATCGCCGGGATGACGTCGCGGGCAGTACTTAGGCGCCGCCCTGCGCGCTGACGTCAGTTCTGTACACGACTTTCCGCGCCAGGAACGCAGAGCCATGCAAGAAGCTGACATAGGTGTCTGAAAAATACTAGGGCCCTGAAAGGGATGTCCTTAACCCTAGAAATCAGTTCGCAGAACGGGGAGGATGGGTGGGGCGGTAAGGAATCTGTCACTAACTACTGTCTCTTACAGATATATCGTTACACAAGTTAGTAACTTGTGCATCTGAAAGAGACACGTTAGTGACAGATTCCTTACCTTAGAATAGATACCCCAGCAATACCAACCCCGGTGGTGGGTCTGCGAACAAAGATCAGACAAGGAAGTCCTGGAGGACAGAACGGCCAAAGAAGCCGTCCCTCCGGACCTGACTGTCAAGGCAGTAATGCTTTGTAAACGTGTGCAGCGAGGCCCACGTAGCTGCCTGACAGATAACCGGCAGCGGAACACCGCGGCCCAAGGCCGTGGTAGCAGCCGTTGCCCTGGTGGAATGGGCACGCAGCCCAACAGGAGGCTCCTTTTTAGCCAAAGAATAGCAGGTCTTGATGCACAAGGTAACCCAGCGGGAGATGGTCCTCTTGTGCACCGCCCGACCTTTTTGGCGCCCACGTAGCCAATAAAGAGCTGGTCATCCACCCGGAAGTGTTTTGTGCGGTCAATATAGAAGGAGAGCGCACGTTTTGGGTCCAGACGGTGGAGCCTCTCTTCCTCTCTGGAAGGATGCGGAGGCGGAAAGAAGGTGGGCAAAGTGATGGTCTGCCCAATGTGGAAAGCAGTAACCACCTTTGGCAAGAAGGACGGACGCGTCCGAAGAACAACCTTGTCTGGATGAACAGACAGAAAGGGAGGTTTGCAAGATAGAGCCTGGAGCTCACTCACCCGCCGAGCGGAGGTGATGGCCACCAGAAAGGCTGTCTTCAGAGTCAGAAGACGAAGAGGACAGTTATGTAGAGGCTCAAAGGGAGCGCACATTAAAAGGTAAGAACCAAGTTTAAGTCCCACTGAGGCATCACAAACGGAACAGGAGGGAAGAGGTGAGTAATGCCTTTTAAGAACCTGTTAACAACAGGGGACTTGAAAAGGGAGGGCTGATCAGGGAGCCTGAGGAAGGCCGAGATAGCACAAAGATAACCCTTGATGGTACCCAGGGCAGAACCCTGTTGGGCCAGAGAGAGAAGGAACAGAAGGACCTCAGAAAGAGGGGCAGAAAGGGGATCCACAGCCTTTGCTGTGCACCATGCCACAAATTTGTTCCACCTGCAGGCGTATACCACCTTAGTGGAGGGACGCCTGGCTGCCAGAATCACATCACAAACTTCGGGAGGCAAGTCGAAAGGAATCAACTGCCGCCGCTCAATCTCCACGCAAGCAGGTGTAGACTGGACAGGTTCGGGTGGAGGACCGTCCCCTGCTGCTGCGACAGAAGATCCTCCCGAAGAGGCAGACGGATCGGGGATCTACGCTCATATTGAGTAGCTCGGGATACCAAACTCTTCGAGCCCAGTCCGGAGCCACAAGAATGACTTGGGCCCGGTCGTGCCGAATCTTCTTCAACACTCTGGGTAGAAGTGGTATAGGCGGAAAGGCGTACAATAGACCGCAACTCCACTCGTGACGAAAAGCGTCGCCGAGCGAGTGCCGCCTTGGAAATTCCAACGCGCAGAACTGATGACATTGCGCGTTCTCTTCGGTGGCGAATAGATCTAACCAAGGCTCTCCCCACTGTAGAAAGAGTCCTTGCGCCACTTCCGAGTGAAGACGCCATTCGTGATCCATCATGCACCTGCGGCTGGAGTTCGTCCGCCCTGGCGTTCAGGGAACCTGCCAGGTGTTGAACCACCAGGAACATGCCCTGGTGTTCCAGCCATGTCCAGAGGCGCAGAGCCTCCTGACAAAGGGTCCACGACCCCACCCCGCCTTGTTTGTTGCAGTACCACATGGCAGTGGTGTTGTCTGTGAACACCTGCACTACCTTCCCTTTGACAGAGGGAAGGAATGCCTTGAGTGCAAGTCGGATCGCCCGGAGCTCCAGAAGGTTGATATGGAGCCGGGACTCCGCCGGAGACCAGAGGCCTCTGATCTCCGCCTCTCCCATGTGACCGCCCCATCCCAGAAGGGACGCGTCCGTCACAACTGTGTGCTCTGGCTGGGGAAGGGAGAGGGATCTGCCCATGACCCATTGCCGGTTCGAGAGCCACCACTGCAACTGTTTTGCAGTCCCCTCCGAGATCTGGACGTGATCGGACAGGTCGCCCTGGTGCTGCGCCCACTGGAACTTCAGGTCCCACTGCAGAGCCCGCATATGCCATCTGGCATGAGTGACCAGCAGGATGCAGGAGGCCATGAGGCCCAGCAGCCTCAGGGTCATCCGTACCGAAACCCAGGATAAGGGCTGAAAGATCGGAATCATAGCCTGAATATCCCGGACTCGCCGTTCGGGAGGATAGGCCCGAAACTGCGTCGTGTCCAGAACTGCTCCGATGAAAAGGAGCTGTGGAGAAGGAATCAGATGCGACTTTGGCACATTGATGGAGAACCCCAGCGAGTGCAGGAGTTCGGCCGTAGTCTGGAGGTGGGAGACAACTGCCTGGGACGAGCCCGCCTTCAGCAGCCAGTCGTCGAGGTAGGGGAAGACTGAAACCCCTGCCCGGCGCAGATGAGCTGCGACCACCGCCATCACTTTCGTGAACACCCGAGGGGCACTGGTAAGGCCAAAGGGGAGCACGGTGAACTGAAAATGCTCGAGGCCTACCGTGAACCGAAGGTAACGCCGGTGGGCCGGCAGGACGGGGATGTGGAAATAGGCGTCCTGCAAGTCCAACGCTACCAACCAGTCTCCGGGGTCGAGGGCAGTCAAGACCTGAGCTAGGGTGAGCATCTTGAACTTCTCCTGCCGGAGGAAGCGATTGACGTTCCGGAGGTCCAAGATAGGACGCATGTCCTCCTTGTCCTTTTGGGCACCAGAAAGTAGTGGGAGTAGCAACCACGCCCTACTTCTGGGGTCGGAACATGCTCGATGGCCCTCTTGGCCAAGAGGGCCGTGACTTCCTTCTGTAGAAGCACCAAGTGATCCCCTGACATGCGGTGGAATTGAGGTGGCATGGCTGGGGGTGGTCTCGAAGGGGAGGGAGTAGCCCCTTCGGACAATGTCCAAGACCCACTTGTCCGAGGTGATGGGACGCCAGTGGTGAAGGTGATGGCGGACCCTGCCCCCGACTGGCGTGCTGTGCACCTGAAAGGAGGGACTAGGAGGGCTTGGAGGCCGCGGACGGGTTGGAGGTGGTGGCCTGACCCGCACGCCGGTTGCCCGAACCGCCACGGCGGTATCCACGTCCTCGGCCACGCGAAGGCGCTTGCTGCGCGGGCCGTTGGCCGGGCTGTGGACGTGACTGGGCGCCCCTTCCGTGGCCACGAAAGGGGCGAAAAGCAGACGTTTGCGGAGGGCGCACAACAGCAAGGCCCAGGGACTTAGCAGTAGCCCGTGAATCCTTGAAACGCTCCAGCGCATGGTCCGCCTTTGAACCAAAGAGACCGACTCCATCAAAGGGCATGTCCATGAGAGTATTCTGGACATCCCCTGAAAAACCAGTGGTTCTCAGCCAGGCGTGGCGACGCAGCGCCACCGTCGTTGCAAGCGATCTGCCCAGCGAGTCGGCGGTATCAAGGCCACAGCGGATGGTATACTTAGCCGCATCACGCCCTTCCGCAATAGCGCGGGTAAGCAGTGTCTGGACCTCCTCAGAACACTGCGGCAAAACATCAGCCACCGAATCCCACAGGGAGTGGGTGTATCGGCCCAAGAGGCAAGCGGTATTAACAGACCGCAAGCCAGCACTGGAGGAAGAGAAAGCCTTCTTCCCAAAGTGATCCAGGCGCTTGGATTCCCTATCCGGAGGGGCGGTAGGGAAGGCTGTTTGGGAGGCAGAGGCTTGGACAACCAAGCTCTCAGGGGTGGGGTGTTGGGAGAGAAACAGGGGGTCGCCCGGAGCCGGGCGATGGCGTCGGGCCACGTTCCTATCCACAGGAGCCCCTGTGGTGGGTTTGGACCAGGCACCCAAAAGAACGTCAGTGAGTGCATCGTTGAACGGCAGCACAGGCTCCGAAGAGGAGGCCGCCGGCTGAAGCACTTCAGTCAGGAGGTTAGTCCTGACGGCCACTGTAGGCAACTGGAGATTTAAGGCTCCAGCAGCTCTACGCAACACCGTTGCAAAATTAGCCCCCTCCTCCGTTGCCACGGGAGGAGACAGCATGCCAGAGTCGGGGAGGTATCCAGCCCACTGGCATCCCCAAGTTCCTCAACCCAGTCCGGGTCAAACTCGCACTGTTGTGTGAGAGGGTCGTCAGACCCCTCCCAGCTCTCCTGGTCCTCCTCAGGTTGAAAAGATGGAGGAGGAGGGACATAAGGGACCCAAGGCCTCATCGGCGCCGGAACCGGCGTCGGGCGGCGCCGGTCCGGCTCCATGTCCGGACCCGGGGAGAACCGGGGAACGACGCCGCCCGGAGCCCCGGACGGCGTCGGAAACGGCACCGGGGACATCGGCGTCGGCGGAGGCGTGGTTAGGTCAACCGGCGTCGATGGAGGTTGCGGCACCACCGGAACCGGGGTCGAGGCCGGGGCCGGAGCCGAGGCCGGGACGAAGGCTGGTGGGACAGGCGACGCCGGGACCGGAGTCGACGGCGACGCCGGAGCAACCCCATCTGGGCCCGCGGGGCCCGAAGGCGCACCGGAGGGACCTTGAGGCCCGAAGAGGCGGGCCATGGCCGACAGGAATTTCTGTGCTTCGGCCGGAGTCGCCCCCGAACCCGGGAAGGACGGGTAATGCGGGGGCAACTCGACAGGCACGTCCGGGGCCGCGGGGGCGGGGACGGTGCCGACAGGGACCTCAGCCGAGTCGCGCGACCGGCGAGGCGAAGTCTTAGAGCGATGACGCCGCTTAGACTTCTTGTGCTTCGACTTACCGGAGGAGCGCGAAGACTTGGATTCCGACGAACGGCGGGGACTCCGCGTCCGGCCCCTCGACCTCTCCCGGGACCGGGGCTTGCTGCGGCGCGGAGCCGACTGCCGGACTTCAAGGAGCTTTCGAGACCGCTCTCGCAAAGCCTTCGGATGAAGTTTCCGGCAGTCAGGGCACGACTTCGTGTCGTGGCCTCGGCCGAGGCAGAAGAGACACTCGAGGTGGGGGTCCGTGATGGACATCATACGACCACATACCTCGCAGGGCTTAAAGCCGGGCATCCCTACGACACCTTAGGAGTCGTGAAGACTCGTTGAAGAGAACAGTGAAAAATTTCACAAAAAGATAGTCAAAAAGTGACTAGGGCACTGCTCTTCCCGGATCTGCGCTTACTGGCGCGGAAAAGAAGAACTGACGTCAGCGCGCAGGGGCGGCGCCTAAGTACTGCCCGCGACGTCATCCCGGCGATCACGACGCCGACGACGGACGCGGAGCCGCACGACGCCGCCTACCGACGCGCAAGGGTACTGCTACGCAAAAACTTTCCCGGATCCAGCCTGACGCCTGGGGATATTCTAAGGTAAGGAATCTGTCACTAACGTGTCTCTTTCAGATATATAAATATATCACACGCTTTCTTGCATAGCACATTTTCCCAGCCCAAAAAAACAAAACAAATTGCTATATTTTCACTTTTTTCTTGGTTCCCTCTAGAACAAAACACAAACCCTTGAGTACCTTTAGTATCCTCAGGAGGTTTGAAAAAAAGGCACACAAATCTGGTCTGGATACCTCTTGGGAAAAAAAGTTATGCAGGTATAGGCACAAAGAACCCCAAATATCCAAAACAAGGACTCAGCATTGGGGAAGGGGGGAGGAGGGCTATGGAGGGGGGGGGGGGCACCTCAGAAGCTAAAAGGTTAATGTTTTGGAGGTGACATATGACCTAATCATCCATTAACGCTGTGGAGTTGCATACATGAGATACAGACCTATAGTCCGGAGAGACGGCTTCTTTGGCCGCTCTGTTCTCCGTGTCTTTCTGGTGTGATCTTAGTTCGCAGACCCACCACCGGGGTTGGTATTGCTGGGGTATCTATTCTAAGGTAAGGAATCTATCACTGTGTTTCTTTCAGATGGACAAGTTACTTACCTTCGGTAACGATATATCTGTAAGAAACATTAGTAGTGATAGATTCCTTACCGCCCCACCCATCCTCCCCGTTCTGCGAACTGATTTCTAGGGTTAAGGTCATCCCTTTCAGGGCCCTAGTTTCAATGCACCAGTGGTCAGTATCTTGCATGGCTCTGCGGTCCTGGCGCGGAAAGTCGTGTACAGAACTGACGTCAGCGCGCGTGGGCGGTATCTAAGTAGCGCCCGCGACGTCATCTCGGCGACCACGACGCCAACGACGGACGTGGAGCCGCACGACGCCACCTACCGACGCGCAGGGGTACTGCTGACGAAAACTTTCCGTATCCAGTCTGACGCCTAGGGATATTCTAAGGTAAGGAATCTATCACTATGTGTTTCTTTCAGATAAACCTCTCCCAATCTTTATTCTGCCTTCCTTTTCTATCCTTTCTACTACAATGGTCAAATTTCCATTCCGTGTCAGTCCCATGATATGTCTGTTCACATTACTGGGTGGCAAATGTACTATCTTTTAATTTGCCTTCTTTGCCACTCTTCAAGTATTTTTATTGCCTTTCAATTCAATTCTGCTTCTGATTCTCTTCAACTGAAATATTTGAGACATTTCTGGCCTTTTATGTGTTTCAATTATTTTCCTACTGTGCATTATTTTATGTTCAGCATTATGAATAATAAACATCTATAATAAAAAAAAATATATACACAGACACACGAGGCCTGGTGCCTCCCCATCGCTTGTACCAACAGTACAATAACTGACAGCTACATTGATCCTACTGAAACAACTGCTTTCTTTTGGCAACAACACATGAATTGCTAAAGCATCCCTTAATATAGGACACCCACCATGGTGAAGAACAGGTTGAAGTAAATACTATGGTTGATGTCATAGTCAGATTTAAGTAATGGTCAGTAACTGTAATGGTGTATACCAAAACTGTTCATGCCAACTATGTGCCGCTAAGATAAAAATGCATGACTTTGCTTCAAGACTACTGAAAAAGCATACTACAAGAGAAAGATACCTCTAACCTGGGAACCTAAAGAGCTATCCATTCAACACAGGATAATCAAATGTGAAAGAGAATTTGGGAAGTTGGCTGCTCAGTAGAACTGTGAGAATACCACCTTTTGACTGAAAGAAGAGTGGTATAAAGGTTGAATAATCTCTAACTGCACACTATACTTACCATAAAAAAATGGAGAAATAACACCATTGTCAAGTCATCTCCCAGTGCTATTCGATTCGCAAGGGTAAGCCTATTGTCACACAATATCATGACCACTACATTTATATGTATTTCGTACTTGTCCTGAAGATATGACTATGCCTTTGTTACTTCATTTGTTGATCAGAACTTTAACATGATCAGTGACTTACTGTTATCAGTTACATTCTCTATTTCTGGGAAGGTCACTGGCTCCAGATCCTTTTTTAATTTTTTTTAATTTTATTTATTGTTTTTTTTTCCTGTTAAACAGTGAACTAACAACTTTAGTTATACATCTACCATATACAAAGTATCAGTTGTTGCACACATTGATCATATCACAAACGTTGGCGTTTCCCCTTACGAGCCAGTCCACAGCGTATGTATAAGTCTCATATGTTTGTAGAGCATAGTAACCGTCATTTACATCGTTTAATGCAGGACATCAGGGTATTTGAGCAATGAGTAGTGATATTGACCACAGTAACGAATCATGTTATAGCAAATAGGCTGGTAGGGGTATTGCGAGGCTCAATGCTGTAGCACCTTTATAATGTCAAGAAGCAGGTATGTGTCTTGTGTGGCACACAATGTATATATAATAATTAATGATGGTCTGTTGCTGCGGGATGGGATTCCGAGACATCGTTCGGGAGGGAAAGGAGGTAGTTCCTGAGAGGGTCCCATATGTCTTTTGGCCGGGAAGCTGGGGGAGCAATTCTGCATAGGTGCTGAGTTGGTCTTGGCAGTATGTTAAATCAGTAAGCCAGTCCTTAAATTTAGGTGCTCGCCCTCTTCCCCACCTGCAAGCAATTCGTCTTTTGGCCATCAACAGCGCTATGGCCGTGTATCTGCGATAAGGTTTGGCGATGTGTGCAGTGTATCCTAGTAGGGCAGTTAGTGGGGTGCGCTCCAGTGATGTCATGGTCATTAGATCCAGTGCTATGAAAACCTGATCCCAGTATGCTCGCACCCCAGGACATTCCCAGGCCAGGTGTAGAAAGTCTGCTGCGGCAGCGCCGCATCTGTTGCAACAGTCAGTGTCTCGCAGTTTATATCTCTTCATTTTGGCTGGGGTGTAATATAACCTATGCAAAAATTTGAAGTGGATGATGCGTAGCCGAGAGCTAGCTGAAATGGCTTCTGTTTGGAGGCAGCAGTACGTCCATTGCTCGTCTGTGAGGTCGTATCCTAGCTCCGCATTCCAGCGTGTGCGGGCGAGGCAAGGTGGCCTCTCTATCATCGTGTATATAGTATGGTCCAGTGTGGAGACCATATGTCGCGGGGATGTGGCTTGGAGCAATTGTTGTAAGGGTGCTAACGGGGGAGGTTCTTGGTGAAAGTCCGGGGTGACGGAGCGAATGCCCTGTCGGAGCCTGATGTAAAGGAATACCTCTAGTGATGTTGGTTGAGTATCATGAAATAGTTGGTCTAGCGCCCGAAACCGCCCATCACGGTACAGGTCGCCCCATGTTTTGACTTGCGTTCGCTCTAAAAACTTGTGGAATCCCCCTTCCTGGAGTAGCTGCATATTCGGGTGGTATGATAATGGAAGCAGTGGGGAATAGAGCATGGGGCAATGCAATAAAGTCTGAATGCGGATCCATGCTTTAGTTGTGCATGTCACCGTAGTAGGTGTCTTATCCCTTGGTGGGGGATTGTTATAAATCACGCCGTTTAGAGGTATTGGGTCAGCCAGCCAGTGTTCCGCTGCTATTTGTGGCATATAGCGGGGGGGATGGAACCAATAATAGGCATAATGCGCTTGGGCACAAGTGTAGTAGAGTTCGAAGTCTGGGACATCAAACCCTCCCTGGGAGTATGGTCTAGTGAGGGTGTTCCATTGCAGTCGCGGTTGCTTTCCTCCCCATATTAGCCGAATCATTTCAGTTCGTAATGTTGTGAAAAAAAGTTTTCCCGGGTAGTAAGGAATGTTAAGGAATAAATATAAAAGCCGTGGTAGGATTACCATTTTAATCAAGGAGGCACGACCTGCCAGGGAGAGCGGTAAGGCTATCCATCGGGAGACACATTCGGCGATGTGGGCCAAAGCGACACCATAGTTAGATCTCATGAGTTCCTCCCGGTCTGTGGTTATGCGAATGCCAAGGTATTTCATGTCCGATTGGCACCATTCCAGTGGGAAGTCCAGGGGGTGTGGCTGAGCCGCGGCAGTAAGGGGGAGGATCTGTGACTTACTCCAGTTAACATGGATTCCAGACAGCTTTCTAAATATCAGGAATTCCCTTAAGAGCGGGTTTATGTTTGCTTGCGGGTCTCTAATATAAAGGGTGATATCATCCGCATAAAGCGAAATCAATATCTGGCGTAAGTTGCAGCGCAGTGCTTTATCTTGGTGATGCTGGCGTAGTTTAGCTGCCAATGGCTCGATAGCCAGGGCAAAAAGGAGGGGGGAGAGGGGGCATCCCTGACGTGTGCCCCTAGTGATGGGGAATGCTGTAGATAAGTGGCCATTAATGAGGACTTTTGCTGTGGGGAGCCGATAGAGCAGCTGGATCCAGGAAAGGAACAGGGGGGGAGACCCATCCGGCAGAGTACTCCAAGTAGGTAATCCCACTCAACCGAATCAAATGCCTTAGTGGCGTCCAGGAAGTCCGCCGCCAGCGGCAGGTCCGGGTCTACATTATGTAGGACGGAGAAAAAAGTGCGGAGATTGTGTGTGGTAGCACGCCAAGGTATAAAACCCGCCTGATCGGGGAGAACCAGCAGCTCCATGAGCAGGTTTAATCGATTGGCTATGATTTTGGCTAGTATTTTTGTATCGCAGTTTATAAGAGATAGCGGTCTGTAGGAGTCACAGTGGAGCGCGGATTTCCCCGGCTTGAGTAGGGAAGTGATGAGTGCCTCCCTCATGGATGGGGGTAGTGTGCTAGCTTCGAGAGAAGCCTCGTACACCTCTCGTAGGATGGGAGCTAGTAAGTCTATATAGGTTTTATAGAATTCAATAGGGATTCCGTCGAGGCCAGGGGCCTTGCCCGATTTCGTATGCATGATGGCCTCTCGCACCTCATCCAGTTCAAATGGGGCACATAGGAATTCCCGTTGCGAGTCATCAAGCCATGCCAGGGCCACGTCATGTAAATAACTGTCCAGATCGAGGGTATCCCGTCTGTGGGACGTGTATAGTGTGGAGTAGTGCGTGGAGAACGTCTGGAGTATGTCGGAAGTATCTCTGTGCATAATTGACCCCGGGCCTTCTATCTCCAGGATATATCCGGAGAAGCAAGGTTTTCTTATTATTTCAGCCAGAGCCTTCCCGGGACGTTCCCCCTCTCCGTATCTGCGAGCTACCCAGTATTTTCCTCTATACCTTGCCTCTCGGTCTGCGGTGACTGTGTATTCTGTGAGCTTGTCTCTAAACTCGCGACGTGCTTGTCCGTCCGTGTCTAAGGGGAATCTGGACTCCAGCGCCTTGAGCTCAGCCTCTAATTTTTTCAGTGTTCCCTGTATGTCTCGTAGGACACCTGCGCTTTTAGAGATGCAGAAGCCCCGCATCGTGACTTTGAAAGCCTCCCAGACCGTTTCGACATTAGCGACCGAACCTTTATTTCTTTGTAGGAATTCTTGTATTTCTTCCCGTAACTCTTCCTGAAAAACTGCGTCAGTCAATGTAAGAGGAGGGAGCCTCCACAGTCTGCGCGGAACGCCAAAACCCGGGGGTTTGAGTGTTATTCTGACAGGGGCATGGTCGGAATAAGTTCTCGCTAGATGCTTAGCCTCGCTCACTGATGGGCCCAGCCCTCTTGTAATCAGGAGATAATCTAAACGGGCCCAGGATGCACATTGTGTAGCGAAATGAGTGCCTTCAGTGTCATGCTGGTGTAATTGGCGCCAAGTGTCTATCAGTTCGTGGGCAGTCAGTATCCCCCGTAGTGCATGGTACGATCTGTTGTAATGGTGTGGTGAAGGGTTTGACCTGTCGACAGCGGGGTTCAGCGCGACATTGAAATCTCCACCCCAGATTATGTGAGTAGATCCCTTTGCCAGGGTCCTTCCCCAAAGCGTAGTGAAAAAGTCGGGAGAGTCGATGTTAGGCCCATAGCAACTGGTAAGAGTGACAGATTCTGTGCCAAGTGTACCCCATGCAATACAGTATCGTCCCTGTGGGTCGTGTTCAGTCCCAGCTATGGCAAAGGGGGTGTGTTTTTTACAATGATGGCTGTGCCTCGGGAATATGAGGAGTAAGAAGAGAATACGCGATGATCGGCCCATTTAATCGCAAAGGTGTTTGCAGTTTGGGGGTTGATGTGGGTTTCTTGGAGCATCGCAATGTGGATTTGATGCCTGTCTAAGTATGCTAGTATTTGTCGGCGTTTCCGTGGGTCTCCTAGTCCCCTGACGTTCCAAGTAAGTATGTGTATATTGAGGGTAGACGTTATATTAGCCATGTGCTACGACTGGCCATGGGTGTTGAACATATGAGTAAGCTTTGATGATATGGCAGATAGAGGAATACACAACGTTGCGCCTGTTTGTTTCGTGTGTCGTGTGCTTTATATGCGAATTTCAGTAACAGCCCCCGTCCCTCCCCTCCCACTGAAACATCCCAAACATGCCAGTACTATGCCCCACCCTCCTCCCAGTTTACCCGCAACTTCAAGAAAACAATTTGCGTGCTAATTCGCAGCACAGTTTAAAGGGGAGTGCCCGTTGGGGGGATCTCCTAGGTGGAAGCACGCTCACACCTCGCCCTCAGAGAGCTAGTGGGATGTAGTAACCAGGCTCAGAGAGGGCGTAGGCGCTCGGTGTTGAGCATCTTAGTGTCCCATTAAGTCACTTATCTGGTGTGTAATGTTTGGTGACCTTCACAGGTGGAGGTAATCGTCCGGTCGCGCCGCGAACATCGTCGTGAAGTGGCTGTAGAGTTCATGACATGTGTTCATGCCGAGGCAGCGAGGGTTGGCTATTTTGCATCTGGGGATCTCGACCTTGGTGATGCATGTGGAGAAACTGCCGCATTGTTGGCACGCTTGAGGTTTTTCAGAAACTCGTCTACTTGATGCGGTTTTGTGAAGAAAGTTTGCCTGCCTTGGTGCGTGACCCTGAGGCGTGCTGGATATAAAAGGGCGTAATCAATTTGGGCCGCACGTAGTTTTTGTTTTGCCGGTAGGAACTTGCGCCTCTCCTCCTGGACGGTGGCCGTAAAATCCGGGTAGATGGCGAAACTGTTCCCTTCGTAGTTCAGCTGGTGTTTCTCTCGGGCTGCCTTAAGGGCGACATCTCTGTCTCAGTAATTGAGAATTCGGGCGATAATAGGCCGTGGTGTGCCTCCCGGGGGCGGTCGGGCCCTAGGGTCCTATGTGCCCGTTCGACAATGAATTGGGGTGAGAAGGACTCGGCGCCCAGCGTGCCGCACAGCATCTTCTCTACGTACTCCTCCATCTTCCCAGTATTTGTGCTTTCGGGAATACCAAGAATTTGGATATTGTTTCTTCGGCTGCGCGCCTCCAAATCCTCATTTTTGGAGGCAATGATTTTCAATAGTTTGTCCATTTGCGACACAGTAGTTTGGAGGCGAGCCGTGCAGTCCTCGGTGTTTGAGATGCGTTGTTCTGCGTCCGTGATGCGTTCCTCGTGCCCATCTAGTTTGTGAACTATTGTATCTAGGCGACTGTGCATGGTATCCATTTTGTCAGCCAGGGAGGTGAGGCTTTGGCGCATCTCTAGTAGCAGGGTTTTCACGTCGTCGTCCGGATTGGGAAGCGGCCCGCTCACATGGTCGCCACCTGCTGCGCCCGCCTCGTCCTGTTGTACACGGGTGGCCCTCTTGTTTTCGAAAGTCAGCCGTGGCTGTCTTATATCTGTTTTTCCCATATTTGTTTAGGTAAGGTCTCCTAGAGTAATAATCAATGTATTGCAGGGTATAGACGGTCGTAACCGGTGTCCTGAGGTAGGTACGCCTGCCCTCCGCAGTTTCCCGTCACCTGGGAGGGGTGGTTTGATGTGCTGTCCTGGCTACGTAACCACCACGGGACACTCGGTCAGGCAGGGTGCAGGGCTGAGCAGCCGTCCACAGTCAGTGCGGCTTAGTGCTTATTAGGCTAGAGGACTGTGATCACAGTGCTTCCTTTTGACGAATTGTAGAGTGACCTCCTCTGCAGCTAATGCGCCCTAATCGCGTTGAGCCAGTTTGCTCCTGACATGGGGCGAGTGTTTACTGTGTGGGCCACGCACCATCGCATTCAATAGTGCAGGCAGCGCAGGGGTTCCGACGCCTCTTCACCTCTCCCTCCCTGCAGCGCGTCCGCTGATGTTTCGTGTGGATAGCGCCCCGGAACGACAGGCGAGTAAAATATTTGCAGCTCCAGCAGTTCCTGGGAGAGGCAGGGTTTTCAGCTTAGCACTCAGTCCAGTGGCACCGCAGACAGTAAGGGTCGGCGTTTTGGGGCTCGTCAAGGCACTGGGGTCAGCAGCTGCGACTTTCGTGTTTTGTCTCCCACTGGGCCGTGCATGCAGGTCAGCAAATTTCTCCACAGGCAGTGCGTGGAACGCCGGCACATCAGCAACAGGCACTGGTCAGCATCAGCGCCTCATCGGAGGGGCAGGATGATTGCGGCGTCTGGCCGTGTAAACTCACTCTCGGCCTACAGGTCCAGTGAAGGAGCAGCTGGTAAAGAGTGCCCTGCGCAGCAGTTGTATTTTTTTTTTATTTTTTTTAAAATTATTCAAACCCTTGTTTATGCGCACCAGCGCCTGTGTCCGGCCCCAGCTCCAGGCTTGGTGTTCGCCAATGGGGAATTTAGTGGTAGCGGCCCGACAAGCGGTGACGCTGGATTATACTCCTGCGGCTGTGTGCTAGCAAAGTGGTGCCATCTCGGTGTTTACATGCAGATAAGGAGGGAGGCCAGCGCAGGGCCAGCCGAGCAATCAGTCCGGTGGTGTCGCAGGCAGTGAGGATTAGCGTATAGGGGATCGTCTTTGTTTCAGGGTCAGCGGTCTAGTTGTTCGCAGCCTAGCCGCTTCGTAGGCACCGCGGCTCTCGTAATATGTCGCCTTCTGGGCAGCGCATGCAGGTCCGTAGCGTTCTCTCCAGGCGGCACACCGGGCTCAGGTATACCATCAACAGGCTCCGAACCGTGACAGCGCGTCGCCGGAGGAGCAGGATGTTTGCGGCGCTTGGATGTCTTGCAGGTCCAGCGATGGAGCGGCTGGTAAGCGCTGGCAGCTAGGGGGATCGGGTGTCCAGCACTGCGGTTGTGTCGCGCTTGGGGGGTTAGCTGCGGTGATATGGAGTGCAGATATGGAGGGAGGTCAGCGCACTCACCGCGATCGACAGTAGGATCCGGGGTTGTAATCTGGCCTGGCGTGTGGCCCAGTCGCCTCGTGGGCACCGCGTTTCTTGCGTAGGTCACTCTGCCGGGTAGCAGTCTCCAGCCAGGTAGTCACCTATCGTGCCGTTTGCACTTCAAGGCTGTATTGGCGGCTTGTGACGCTCAGCACGCTGCAAACCCACTCCATCGATGCCGCAGGGCTCAGTCACCAAAACACTATGCTTTGTGGTCGAGTATGATCATTAGGGCAGGATCTTTGAGCGGATCAGTGCGCCGAGCTGCGGGAGCCTCACTCCAGTGTGGCCATCTTGCTCGTGTGCCACCTAGCTCCCCCGGCTCCAGATCCTTACCTGGAGTCACATCATCAAAAAATAGTTGGTTATTTGTTACTTAAACTACTCTGAAATACAGATTTTACAGGAAAAAGCTGCACCAATGGAGGTGTAGCACAAGTTACTAACTTGTGTAACGATATATCTGTAAGAGACAGTAGTTAGTGACAGATTCCTTACCTTAGAATATCCCCAGGCGTCAGGCTGGATCCGGAAAAGTTTTGCGTAGCAGTACCCTTGCGCGTCGGTAGGCGGCGTCGTGCGGCTCCGCGTCCGTCGTCGGCGTCGTGATCGCCGGGATGACGTCGCGGGCAGTACTTAGGCGCCGCCCCTGCGCGCTGACGTCAGTTCTGTACACGACTTTCCGCGCCAGGAACGCAGAGCCATGCAAGAAGCTGACACAGGTGTCTGAAAAATACTAGGGCCCTGAAAGGGATGTCCTTAACCCTAGAAATCAGTTCGCAGAACGGGGAGGATGGGTGGGGCGGTAAGGAATCTGTCACTAACTACTGTCTCTTACAGATATATCGTTACACAAGTTAGTAACTTGTGCATCTGAAAGAGACACGTTAGTGACAGATTCCTTACCTTAGAATAGATACCCCAGCAATACCAACCCCGGTGGTGGGTCTGCGAACAAAGATCAGACAAGGAAGTCCTGGAGGACAGAACGGCCAAAGAAGCCGTCCCTCCGGACCTGACTGTCAAGGCAGTAATGCTTTGTAAACGTGTGCAGCGAGGCCCACGTAGCTGCCTGACAGATAACCGGCAGCGGAACACCGCGGCCCAAGGCCGTGGTAGCAGCCGTTGCCCTGGTGGAATGGGCACGCAGCCCAACAGGAGGCTCCTTCTTGGCCAAGAATAGCAGGTGTTGATGCACAAGGTAACCCAGCGGGAGATGGTCCTCTTGTGCACCGCCCGACCTTTTTGGCGCCCACGTAGCCAACAAAGAGCTGGTCATCCACCCGGAAGTGTTTTGTGCGGTCGATATAGAAGGAGAGCGCACGTTTTGGGTCCAGACGGTGGAGCCTCTCTTCCTCTCTGGAAGGATGCGGAGGCGGAAAGAAGGTGGGCAAAGTGATGGTCTGCCCAATGTGGAAAGCAGTAACCACCTTTGGCAAGAAGGACGGACGCGTCCGAAGAACAACCTTGTCTGGATGAACAGACAGAAAGGGAGGTTTGCAAGATAGAGCCTGGAGCTCACTCACCCGCCGAGCGGAGGTGATGGCCACCAGAAAGGCTGTCTTCAGAGTCAGAAGACGAAGAGGACAGTTATGCAGAGGCTCAAAGGGAGCGCACATTAAAAGGTAAGAACCAAGTTCAAGTCCCACTGAGGCATTACAAACGGAACAGGAGGGAAGAGGTGAGTAATGCCTTTTAAGAACCTGTTAACAACAGGGGACTTGAAAAGGGAGGGCTGATCAGGGAGCCTGAGGAAGGCCGAGATAGCACAAAGATAACCCTTGATGGTACCCAGGGCAGAACCCTGTTGGGCCAGAGAGAGAAGGAACAGAAGGACCTCAGAAAGAGGGGCAGAAAGGGGAACCACAGCCTTTGCTGTGCACCATGCCACAAATTTGTTCCACCTGCAGGCGTATACCACCTTAGTGGAGGGACGCCTGGCTGCCAGAATCACATCACAAACTTCGGGAGGCAAGTCGAAAGGAATCAACTGCTGCCGCTCAATCTCCACGCAAGCAGGTGTAGACTGGACAGGTTCGGGTGGAGGACCGTCCCCTGCTGCTGCGACAGAAGATCCTCCCGAAGAGGCAGACGGATCGGGGGATCTATGCTCATATTGAGTAGCTCGGGATACCAAACTCTTCGAGCCCAGTCCGGAGCCACAAGAATGACTTGGGCCCGGTCGTGCCGAATCTTCTTCAACACTCTGGGTAGAAGTGGTATAGGCGGAAAGGCGTACAACAGACCGCAACTCCACTCGCGACGAAAAGCGTCGCCGAGCGGAGTGCCGCCTTGGAAATTCCAACGCGCAGAACTGATGACATTGCGCGTTCTCTTCGGTGGCGAATAGATCTAACCAAGGCTCTCCCCACTGTAGAAAGAGTCCTTGCGCCATTTCCGAGTGAAGACGCCATTCGTGATCCATCATGCACCTGCGGCTGAGGTTCGTCCGCCCTGGCGTTCAGAGAACCTGCCAGGTGTTGAACCATCAGGAACATGCCCTGATGTTCCAGCCATGTCCAGAGGCGCAGAGCCTCCTGACAAAGGGTCCAAGACCCCACCCCGCCCTGTTTGTTGCAGTACCACATGGCGGTGGTGTTGTCTGTGAACACCTGCACTACCTTCCCTTTGACAGAGGGAAGGAATGCCTTGAGTGCAAGCCGGATCGCCCGGAGCTCCAGAAGGTTGATATGGAGCCGGGACTCCGCCGGAGACCAGAGGCCTCTGATCTCCGCCTCTCCCATGTGACCGCCCCATCCCAGAAGGGACGCGTCCGTCACAACTGTATGCTCTGGCTGGGGAAGGGAGAGGGATCTGCCCATGACCCATTGCCGGTTCGAGAGCCACCACTGCAACTGTTTTGCAGTCCCCTCCGAGATCTGGACGTGATCGGACAGGTTGCCCTGGTGCTGCGCCCACTGGAACTTCAGGTCCCACTGCAGAGCCCGCATATGCCATCTGGCATGATTGACCAGCAGGATGCAGGAGGCCATGAGGCCCAGCAGCCTCAGGGTCATCCGTACCGAAACCCAGGATAAAGGCTGAAAGATCGGCACATTGATGGAGAACCCCAGCGAGTGCAGGAGTTCGGCCGTAGTCTGGAGGTGGGAGACGACTGCCTGGGACGAGCCCGCCTTCAGCAGCCAGTCGTCGAGGTAGGGGAAGACTGGAAACCCCTGCCCGGCGCAGATGAGCTGCGACCACCGCCATCACTTTCGTGAACACCCGAGGGGCACTGGTAAGGCCAAAGGGAGCACGGTGAACTGAAAATGCTCGGGGCCTACCGTGAACCGAAGGTAACGCCGGTGGGCCGGCAGGACGGGGATGTGGAAATACGCGTCCTGCAAGTCCAACGCTACCAACCAGTCTCCAGGGTCGAGGGCAGTCAAGACCTGAGCTAGGGTGAGCATCTTGAACTTCTCCTTCCGGAGGAAGCGATTGACGTTCCGGAGGTCCAAGATAGGACGCATGTCCTCCTTGTCCTTTTGGGCACCAGAAAGTAGTGGGAGTAGCAACCACGCCCTACTTCTGGGGTCGGAACATACTCGATGGCCCTCTTGGTCAAGAGGGCCGTGACTTCCTTCTGTAGAAGCACCAAGTGATCCCCTGACATGCGGTGGAATTGAGGTGGCATGGCTGGGGGGTGGTCTCGAAGGGGAGGAGTAGCCCCTTCGGACAATGTCCAAGACCCACCTGTCCGAGGTGATGGTGCGCCAGTGGGGAAGGTGATGGCGGACCCTGCCCCTACTGGCGTGCCGTGCACCTGAAAGGAGGGACTAGGAGGGCTTGGAGGCCGCGGACGGGTTGGAGGTGGTGGCCTGACCCGCACGCTGGTTGCCCGATCCGCCACGGCGGAATCCACGTCCTCGGCCACGCGAAGACGCCTGCTGCGCGGGCCGGTGGCTGGGCTGCTGACGTGAAGGGCGCCCCTACCGTGGCCACGATAGGGGCGAAAAGCAGAAGGCAGCGGAGGGTGTGTAGCAGAAAGGCCCAGGGACTTGGCAGTAGCCCGTGAGTCCTTAAAGCGCTCCAACGCATGGTCTGCTTTGGACCCAAAAAGACCGACTCCATCAAAGGGCATGTCCATGAGAGTATTCTGGACATCCCCTGAAAAACCAGTGGTTCTCAGCCAGGCGTGGCGTCGGTGCGCCACCGTCGTTGCAATCGACCTGCCCAGCGAGTCGGCGGTGTCAAGGCCACAACGGATAGTGTATTTGGCCGCATCCCTTCCTTCCGCAATGGCGCGGGAAAGCAGTGCCTGGACCTCCTCAGGGCACTGGGGCAAAACATCCGCCACCGAATCCCACAGGGAGTGGGTATATCGGCCCAAAAGACAAGCGGTGTTAACGGACCGCAAGCCAGCACTGGAGGAAGAAAAACCTTTCTTCCCAAACTGATCCAGGCGTTTGGATTCCCTATCCGGAGGAGCGGTAGGGAAGGCGGTTTGGGAAGCGGAGGCTTGGACAACCAAGCTCTCAGGAGTGGGGTGGACAGAAAGAAACAGGGGTCGCCCGGAGCAGGGCGATGGCGTCGTGACACGTTCCGATCCACAGGAGCCCCTGTGTTGGGCTTGGACCAGGCGCCCAAAGAACGTCAGTGAGGGCGTCGTTAAACGGCAGCACAGTCTCCGCAGAGGAGGCTGCCGGCTGAAGCACCTCTGTCAAGATGTTAGGCTTGACCGTCAAAGTAGGGAGCTGGAGACGTAAGGCCCCAGCAGCCCTACGCAACACCGTACCAAATTGGCCCCCTCCTCCGTAGCCACGGGAGGAGACAGCATGCCAGTGTCAGGGGAAGTATCCAGACCACTGGCCTCCCCTAGACTCTGTCCAGTCCTCATCATACTGACAGTTGCGCGTCAGAGGGTCATCAGACCCCTCCCAGTCCAACTGGTCCTCCTCAGGTTCAAAATAAGGAGGAGGAGGGACAGTTGGGACCCAAGGTCCCATCGGCGCCGGAGCCGGCGTCGAGCGACGTCGCTCCGGGTCCATGTCCGGAGCCGGAAGGAACTGGGGGACGACGCCGCCCGGAGCCCAGGGCGGCGTCGAGAACGGCACCGGAGACATCGGCGCCGGCGGAGGTGTCGTGAGGTCGACCGGCGTCGATGGGGGTTGTGGAGCCGGGATCGAGGCCGGGGCCGAAGCCGGAGCCGGGATCGAGGCTGGAGGCACGGGCGACGCCGGGGCCGAGCCGCCGGCGACGCCGGAGCAACCCCATCAGGGCCCGCGGGGCCCGAAGAGGCGCACCGGAGGGGCCTGAAGGCCCGAAGAGGCGGGCCATGGCCGACAGGAACTCCTGTACCTTGGCCGGATCCGCCCCCGAACCCGGGAAGGGCGGGTATGGCGGGGGCGACTCCACAGGCAAGTCCGGGGCCGCGGGGACGGTGCCGGGAGGGGCCTCAGCCGAGTCGCGAGACCGGCGGCGAAGTCCGAGAGCGACGATACTTCTTGGACTTCTTGTGCTTAGACTTACCGGACGAAGAAGACTTCGACGCCGACGACCGGTGTGCACTCCGCGAGCGACCCCTGGACCTCTCACGCGACCGGGGCCTCCGTGGAGCCGAATGCCGGGCCTCGAGGAGCTTTCGAGACCGCTCTCGCAAAGCTTTCGGGTTGAGGGCCTGGCATTCGGGACAAGACTCGGTGTCGTGGCCTCGGCCGAGGCAGAAGAGACACTCCCAATGCGGGTCGGTGACGGACATCATCCGCGCACAGGCGCCGCATCGCTTGAAGCCGGGCATCCCTACGACACCTTTAAGTTGGAAAAAACTGTGAAAAAATCACCAAAAGTATGGTCAAAAATTGACCAGGGCACTGCTCTTCCCGGATCTGCGCTTGCTGGCGCGGAAAAAGAAGAACTGACGTCAGCGCGCAGGGCGGCGCCTAAGTACTGCCCGCGACGTCATCCCGGCGATCACGACGCCGACGACGGACGCGGAGCCGCACGACGCCGCCTACCGACGCGCAAGGGTACTGCTACGCAAAA